>OY982560.1:19290793-19844341 GCA_963859945.1 Euplagia quadripunctaria
AATACCCCGCCGTGTGGACGTGAAATACCGTCCGCTATGGCAATTTTGAAAGGCCGTAATGGCCTGATAATTCAGTTATTGCACTGTCGGTCTAGTAGATAGTGACCCTAACTGCCGAGCTAGAGTTCATGGTTCGATTCCCAATTCCCATCCAGGACAAATAATTGTGTGATGAGCGTGATCATTTGTTCTATGTCTGAGTGTAATAAAATTTGTCTAAAAATTCCATGATATGTATGTATTTAGAAATATATAAATATGTTCATCAGCAGTCTGGTTAGCGGTTACCATAATACAGGATTTGCCTAATTTAGGATCAGACGGCCGGTGTGTGCGATGTGTGAAGTTATTTTTAGTATTCATTTCGATATGCAACTCTTACATACTTTTACAATAATATAGACTGAGGTTAAAATGGTTCACGTCGCGGGCAACAGGTAGTCGTCGATAATTTGACGTGAAAATAAAGTGAAGCGTGTTTCTGTGACCTCAGGTGGACGGCGTGTGCGGCGCGGCGTCGGCGCGGTACGTGCGCCTGATCTGCGAGACGGTGTGCGAGGAGCTGGCGCGCCTGGCCGCGTGCGCGCCCGCCGCCGCGCTGCTGGCGCCGCAGGCCGCCTTCCAGGCGCGCCTCGAGTACACGCTGCTGCACGTCGCCGCCGCAGAGCACCTCACCAGGAAGGCCGAGTGCGTACTGCATACTTACTACATACTTACTCTGCTACCGTCATATTTATTGTTCGTGATACATACATACACGCCTGTATCCCCAAAGGAGTAGGCAAAAGCGTACTGAATACCTTTTTTATGGTATAGGGGGCAAACGAGCAGACGGGACCTGATGGTAAATGACTACCGCCGGCCGTGGCACCTGCATAATAAATACTATCGTACTATATTTTAATCAATTGTACTATTTATTATAGAACAATAATATAGTACAAAAATACTATATTTTCACAGCTTATTCAACTGTTGTCCTTTTTTATACTAACCGTAACTGGAATGCAACCGAATCGCACCATTTATAATTTAAAAAAGTCTTCATTTGTGCCCTGGCTTTCACGGATAACTACTCACAGATAATTATGAAATTTTGCATACACATTGTCCAGAAAAAGTACTGTTCAAGAGGTATTGCTGAATTGATTTACAAAATCTACATTAACGTAAACGAAACTGCGGGCAAAAGCTAGTAGTAACTTAATGCGTCCGATATTTTTTCTGAATTTTCCAAAAGTACTATATGTATTAAGGTTTTTTTTAAAAATACTAAATTTTTTCCAAAAAGCAACCCTACTGTTGCTGGTCCAGAGTGCTTTATTAATTATATATTTCTTATCAGTCATCATATTACTTTCAGAAATTATCTAATGGAAGCATTGTCCACCATTCCACCTTTAGAAAGTGAAGAAGAAAAAAAGTAAGTTAACTATACGCGATTACATTAAGATATGATATGACATATAAGTTAAGAGACGCTAGATAGCGAAAAATAACATTTTTATGGTTCTTTTACAGGCGAATGGATTCTATAATAGAAGGATTCAAAAAGAGAATGGAACTACAGCTTGCTAGCTTAAACTGTAACATGGAGACTGTGTAATGTATTGTAGATAGAGTATATTGATTTTTTTCGTAACGCGATAAGATGCTTCGTACTTTATAAAGTATGGATGTCCCACTTCTATCTTCTCGTTCAGAACTATTTTTCTCAGATCCACAAAAGTAATAACTATTCCTAAATCGTGGGGCATACGTTTCATAATTCTTCGCGTTGCAATATTATTTATATTTACTCACGTCTCTCATATTTATTGTGATCATTATGTTTTGGTCTCAAAATATAACGTTAATTATGTTTCTATAATATACGGAAAATGATTACTTAAATATTTTGTTAAATTTATTAAGCATTATTAGTTTTAAAACATTATTATTATTAAAATAGTTTATTTAAATACATGTATATAGCGGTAAAATAAAATATTTAATAAATGTAGAAATATTTCACTTTGTTTGTTTGAATATTGAATCTACGCGCTTTACAACTTCGTTGCCATCAAATTCTTGTAGCTCTGCAAAAAAGGCGCTTGTTAGTACTAAAGTAGCAGTAGTTAGTAGCAGTCAATCATTACTGCGACATATTTAGGGATGATACAAATAGCTCACACCTGAATCTATTTTTTCCCTTAATAGCGTTAATGATTGGCAATTATCGGCTAGCAAAACAAGTAGGCATCAAAATTGAAGTTATGGAATTATGCTAAATTGAAAGGTCGATTATTGCGGCACATCACCCGTCATATTCTTTATAAACCCCTGGTGTAAAAATAAAATGTAATCTATCTACAAAGGCCCTTCGGTTATATGTAAAAAAAAAAACAGTTGTAAGTGTTCGATACGAGTAAGAAAAATTTGACCCAAGAATAAAAATTCCATGATATTTTTTATATATCACCTGATATATTATTTGGCTGATGGAAAGCGTCTTGGTTGAGTCGCAAGTATGTTACCAACCCAATTATAGTCTTTTTATACCCTTTTGGTATACCTACTTCATATTGTACTGTAGTTTTTGGGGACACCCACGGGTCTATTAGCTTACTAAGGGCTCACTGAGGTAAGTAAGAGTAAATAAAAACTGGACAAGTGCTAATTCCGTACCGACAGGATTCCGTACAAACTTGTAGATAGGTCGTCCACCACTCAAGTTCATAAACTATGAAAGCACTGAAAATAAACCGGATTGAAAGACAAACTTAACTTTGCTGTTCTAATAATACTCCCTCCCGTACATCGATATACGTCAAAGCCAATTTCCAATTACAAAATATAAGTTTTAATTTTTTTCATTGATTTTTTTTTAATTTTTAAGATTTTTTTTACGTGACGTTTTCCTTTCCTTGTGCTATGGTTTTCTCACGATTCGGGTGGACGGGACGGGTTTTCCCCTAAACCCGCTATAGTGGCCCCCCGCGAGGAGGCGGCGGCCGCGTGTGCCTGGACGTCGCCTAATTGAGAGGTTTTAAGTTTTAACACGGAGGTGGTGCCCGCGCTTTTGCGGGCAGGCGCTAGGGGAGTCCGGATGTCTTAATAAAAGCTGTTCCCGGATCCCTCCTACTTAAGGCGCAGTACGGCACACCGTGTGGTTTTAGTCGGTTCGATTCCGACACACCGCCCTACCGAAAACCCCGGTGGGATGACGGCCCGAGGGGGTTTCCACACGCACAAAAAAAAAAAAAAGGTTTTCTCACGATTAAAGTGAGGGATAATTCATTTTTAAATACAAACACTAGCCTCAAAAAGTCAGATGAGCGCTAAGCATTTCGTATTTTTTCCTTGGAAATCTGTACCTGAGCGGCTTGTTTCTGCAACAAAGTAGCCATAGTTGGTCCAGTTTCGGTCACCATCTTGCGAAAGTATCCTCTTTTATTTTGCAGCAGTATATGCGGGTGGTCGAACTCCATGAGGCGGCCAGCGTCGAGGACTAGTATCTGGACATTAGACGATTACTTAGTAGTAGCTAGTAGTTTTTATTGATTTTTGATTGAAGAAGTAGTCGCATCATAATAGGTGTAAGTAGTTAGATTCGTAGGATAGGGTTTGGAAGACTTTGATTTATTATATCAATCAACCTGTCGCAGTTCATTGCTTGGCATTACCGTTTTTCTAATAAGCACGAGGAAACAAGCAAGCTAGTGACATTGACCAGTTGCAACTAGTTTGTTTAAATAGGGTCGTGCAAAAAAATTGTAACATGGTCGTTCGTTAATGTACCTGATCACTCCTAACTTTTTTTTTGTTTGGAAACCCTCGCGCCGTCACCCCACCGGGGTTATTGGTGGGGCGGTGTGTCGGAATCGAACCGACTAAAACCACACGGTGTGTCGTACTGCGCCTAAAATAGGAGGTAACCAACCTAACCTTGTATGATGAGCATGATAATTTGTTCTGTTATCATTATTATATTATTATTTCATATTTGCGTACTGCCTGCTAATTCATATTCGTTAAAGAAGCAAGTGTCAATGACCTGATCATTTCTAAGGGGTCGTCCATTAATCACGTGATGTTTTTTTTTGCAACTTTTTAAGTATTTTGGACTACACTTATAATAGCGCGTTCTACGAAAAATAAATAGACGTGATATCTCACTACATCCCCCTCACCCGTTGTGTGATATTTCGTGCCTTTTTTTCCAACCCCCCCCCCCCTTTCAAGCCTCACGTGATTAATGGACAATTCTTAAAGGTAATTTATAAAGGGAAGGTAATTTATAAAGGGATAATCATATTATATGGACCCCACGCCACTTTCAGTTAAAAAATCTTTATTCCAAAACTAGCCATTCTCAGCAGTTTCACCCTTGTTTATGGTCACTAATCTGGTCCTAAGAGCCGTAGCGTGGGTATGCAAAACAAAGTTTGTACATCCGACTGCTACTTCCAGAGATTCTCCAGCTATATGTGTTATAGTGGGTGTTACAGAAAGGTGTCCTCATATTTTAGGGTTGAATAGTAGACCCCGTAATTAACGTAAAACTCCAACAATTTTAGGTTAATTTAATTTTAGGTGATAAAAAAACACGAATTTACATACCTACTTTACTACTGAATTACATGTCAATCTCATGATTTTGGTTTTTTGTTTTGCAGACATTTTTAGAAAAGAAGGACATTCCTCATGCATGACATCCTTGGTATTGAATATACATCGGTTGGTCGGTCAATTTTTAAGGTAAAGTTGTCGGTTTCAAAATAAGATTTCTGTATTATTATAAAGAAATCAAAACCAAAATCATTGAAACTGACATGACACACATAACAAAAAAAAAACTTTTTTTCAAGCTATATGACCTATTTGTCGGATTGTACTAGGGTTGCCACCCGTACTGTAATATATAGTATCGTACTTTAGATTACCTGTACTATATATTATAGAACAAAAATATAGTAGGATAAATACTATATTTTTATTGCTAACTCAACTGTAACTGTATAACTGGAACACATTGGAACTGTTTGTAACGCTTTCGTACGTAACTACTCGACCGATCATCATAAAGTTTTGGTTACACGTTGTCAATGGTACAGAACAGGACATAGGACACCTAGAATCCAGAAAAGAAAAACATTTTCCCGATGGATGGAAGAATATTTTTTAGACAACCGTCCGGTTTGACAAAATCTACAATAACGCGAGAGAAGTCTCGGGTCAAAGATAGGAACGATAACTGTAGAGGTACTATTTTTTTCCTGTTTTTTCTAAAAGTACTATATTTTTTGCAAGTTAAAAAAAAATACTATAATTTTTTCTCAAAAAAGGTGGCAACCCTAGTTTGTACACATAACGCCCCTAAAATTTCGCCACACCTTTCTGTAACATTCTGTATTAGTATAGATCTAAAGAGTAATCAAGTTTACCTTGTCGGAATCGATGATGGTATTGAGCCTATGCGCTATCGTAAGCACAGTACAAGAGTGGAAGTGTTGCCTAATTGCGGTCTGTATGAGAGCGTCAGTTTGCGCGTCCACGTTGGCCGTGGCTTCGTCCAGCACAAGGATCTTGTCATTGTGCACTATCGCTCGGGCTAGGCAGACCAACTGCCGCTCTCCCACGCTGAAGTTAGACCCGCCTTCTTGTACTTCTTTGTACAGGGCAGCTGGGCAAGAAAAAATTGGTATAGCTATTTCCTTATTTTATTAGCCTTTCACTATTTTTAAATCTAGTTAAGAATGAGTAATGCATTGCTGTTTCATTCCGTTTCCGTTTTCTGTGCTAATTGTGAAATAGTCATCATATTTTGCCTTGAAAACATTAAAAACTGTTGTAAAGCAAATTGTGTAGGTATCTCATCGAGAGGCTATGCTTGTATCGTATTCCCTTGGTTTATTTGGACTAACCTGACCACTATTATAAATTTCCATAATGATAACTCAAACTATTATTTATTACTAATCGGTATTTAAAAATACCTCTCCCTTTAAAACAAAATATTACAGGTGTTTCGGCAGTTTATCACTACATAGTATAAAACAAAGTCGCTTCCTGCTGTCCGTCTGTCCCTATGTATTCTTAGATTTTTAAAACTACGCAAAGGAATTTGATGCGGTTTTTTTTAAATAGATAGAGTGATTCAAGAGGAAGGTTTATATGTGTAATACATACATAATATAGTAGAGAAACACTGATAACTTTAGAGATTTAGAGAGGAACCCCCATTTAAAAAAAAAAAGAAAAAAAAGGCATTGCAACGCATGCCGGGTGCAGCTAGTATTGTATAAAACTTTAATAATTATCACTACATATTATAAAACAAGGTCCCCCGCCGCGTCTGTCTGTCTGTCTGTTCACGATAAACTGAAAAAGTACTGAACGGATTTTCATGCGGTTTTCACAAATAGACAGTGATTCATGAGGAAGGTCTAGGTGTATTGAAATATGTTGATGATTATTGAAGAAGTCTCTGCTACCCGTGCGAAGCCGGGGCGGGTTGCTAGTTAATTATAAAAATAACTTACCTACACCGACGTCTTCAGTTTGAAGCTCCACATTATTCAAAGCATTTAACAATACGTCATCCGAATATTGATCGAATGGATCCAAATTCTTTCTCATGGTCCCACTAAACAAAACAGGCTCCTAAAATTGAACATTATAATCTTTCTTTCTTAATCATTTTTCTATGCATGGATAAAATGATAAAATAGGTTTAAAGCTAGATGTACCTGTGGTATTATAGACAGCTTTTGTCTCAAATCGTGTAAGCCGATGCTAGTGATGTCTACTCCATCAATGGTAATGGTACCATCTAGGTAAGCTAATCTAAATAGTGCTTGTATTATGGATGATTTACCCGCTCCTGTTCTGCCCACAATACCAATCTGCAATTAGGAAAACATTTTTTAAATAAGTATAGGTACATAAAGAAAAAGAAAGCCAGGAGTTATTCAAAAGACCCAAAAAATACACTGGAAGATGCTCGGGTGAAGAAAAAACACCCTGTTAAAGGTTGGCGTATCAGCTACAAAAATTGTGATGATCATATTGTCATGACAAAAATCAGTGCAAGATACCTAGAATGCTCACGCCTCCATAACAAAAGCAGCGCGTGGAATGTTCTCGTGCGTTCTTGGACATCAGTAATAAATATAAGGATGTTTTATTGGGTCCAATTGTTATTGAGGATGAAACTTGGGTTTAGCATTTTGAACATGAGTCTAAGTACGACTACGTGCAATTGCGTAAAAAAGACACAGCAGCACTCAACAGGTTTAAGATGACACAATCGGTCAGTAAACTCATGGCGACGGTATTTTGGGACTAATCTTTATTCATTGATTATTATAACCGGAGAATACAACGCTTCAATGCTAGAGCAGTTGAAAGAAGCTAGCAAAGGAAAAAGAATTGAAAATTTATGAAAGGTGTTGCTTCTGCGCGACAATGCCACAGTAATTGTTTTTAAACTTTCGCGACTTTGATATATATTAGTGATCTGTAGGTAACTCGGGACTCGTGACCACGAGCGGTGCAATTCGATCGAAACGTCGGGTAACCAAAAACGTATAGTACGATTACGTCCCGAGATACACATCTAAAATGCCCCAATCCATGAGAATCGTTGGCTCCTATTGGTCGTAGCGTGATGTTATATAGCCTATAGCCTTCCTCGATAAATGGGCTATCCAACACTAATAGAATTTTCAAAATCGGATCAGTAGTACCGGAGATTACCCCGAACATTCAAACTCACAAACTTTACCTCTTTATAATATTAGTATGGATTAAGATTACCTACGTCTTAACTCAGAAATGGTACTGACCTTCTCTTGGGGTTGTATTTGAAACTGCAATTTGTGTAAAACGCTGTTTCCATCTGGAGTATATTTTAAAGTCAAATCCTTGAAATGAATCGCACCTTCTGTAGGCCAATTGGGTGGAGGTTTTTTGTCAGGTTCCTGTAATTCACGAAAATCTTTACCTTAAATAAATGAGATTAAGATAGGTTTTAACACATGTATATCATAAATGGGTAAATATTCTAATGTCAGTCAGGATAGTCAGTCAATAGGACTCTCCGAATCCAAGCCAAGTGCGGATCGAGAAAAGATTATCTCCATAGCCAACCGTGACATAAATATGTGTCACGCACCATCACACGCATGTTCGTTTTGCACTTTGTTTAGCGCTTCTGCCTTTTTGTATCTCAACACATTTAAACCTGCAAATGTATACGCTTTATAACTGGATAGTTTCATAACCTTAGAGTAAATCTATCTATCTCTCTCTCTCTCTCTCTATCTGATGTTAACCTGTTAAGTAATCTTACCTACATCTCAAGAATAAACATAACAAGTTCCTACCTCTGTTACTAGTATAGTATTATGTTATCTGTGCCTCTGTCTATCATGTCTATAAATATTGATGATTTACTTACGCTATACAAAGCTGGTTCATTTGGTAATTTGGTGTATTCAAGAATTCTTTCCACACTGGTCATTTGGTTCTCCATTTCAGCTGACTGGCGCATACCCCATTGAAAGATTCCCGTCAGAGATATCGATTGAGTTATTGCTAGGCCTACGCTACTAGCATCCATATCTGAATAGTTTACATTTTCTTGTTATTATTAGCAATTTTTAAGTTATACATCTAATTCAGTGCTTTTACGAAAAGTATGTACTCCATGGTATATGGTATAATATTTCTAGATAATTTAAAAAAAAGACAAACTTTTTTAAGAAAGCTTCTAGATCATGGTACACACTTTTCGTAAAAACACTGATTTAGATTCCACGTTGATTTAGACTTATAGGGAGACAGCCATAAACTGTTCCATCTTGTACTTCGTGAATAGATACCCAGCACAAGATATTTTGTAGAATTAGATTTACACTACGGGGTCACGTTATCATTATCATAAGGAAGATAAATAGTTATAATCCTAAGATTTTTTTCATGTCACGATAGATGGCGTTAAGATCGAATTAGATCACGCTGTCGTCATGTTCGCACAAATTGTATAAGTACTTTGGAATAGACATACTTACTTAACTTTGCGCAGAGGCAATATCGTAACCGATGAGGTTTATCCGAGGTGCGATTATTGCTAGTTGAAAACTTTACCAATACCCCGCCGTGTGGACGTGAAATACCGTCCGCTATGGCAATTTTTGAAAGGCCGTAATGGCCTGATAATTCAGTTATTGCACTGTCGGTCTAGTAGATAGTGAACCTAACTGCCGAGCTAGAGTTCATGGGTTCGATTCCCAATTCCCATCCAGGACAAATGATTGTGTGATGAGCATGATCATTTGTTCTTTGTCTGGGTGTAATGAAATTTATCTAAAAATTCTATGATATGTATGTATTTAGAAATATATAACCATGTTTCTGATCGAAACATCACGTACATGGCAATGATTCTAAACTGAAACCTATTCCGAACCTTTCCAACTCTACACACGATGGAAGGCAACTACGATATTGAATGACAGTGCTTGACTTATTACAATCGCCGTCCTTTCATCCTGCGAGTTTTTGGTCACAACTAACACATCACCATATCAGAGCCGTTATAATTATAGCACCTGATATCCATGGTTCAGTGTTAAAAATTAGGTACCATTCATAAAAGTCAATTATTTTTATTTTGTTATACACGTACGGGGAAGATTAACAAGATCATATCTACAATTGTAACTAAGTTAAAAATAAAGGTATTCATTTATCTATCTATACTAATATTATAAAGAGAAAATATTTCATTTTAATAATTTTTCCACCATTAGGAAGCAACTTTATACAGTCACAGGTAGGTAGGTATAGTTCTCTATCTAGATATAATTAATAACTTTAAACGAGTAATGCTTGTATATGTCATGCAAATACATTTATTTCGTGTATTTCGGAAACGACTGTTTTCTATTTAGATAAATTTTTAATTTTAAATTTATTTAGGTTTTTTTTTCCTAAAAAAAACCGCCCAGGTATTATATATTGTGTATAAATAGGCAAAGGCAAAACAGTTCAGTAGGTACCTGTTTCATCTGTTTGTCACCTGATTTTCGTTTTTTTTTGTTTAGTGGCTATTGACGGGCTTTCGTGTAGTCAATAAAACAAATTAGAAAACATTAAATAAAAAACTGAGCGATTACTGGTGTAAGTACTTACCTAAGTAGGTACCTATCTTTGTTGCGTTTAAAAGCGCGTTCCTATAAACAAGAAACGATTCGTTTTGCTTACTGACGGTAAAATTTTCGTTGAAAATTCAATGAAATTTAACCGTCCGTAAACAAGTGAGTGGAGACCGCAAATCGGTAAACAGAAGGTAGGACGCCCCCCAGCCAGATAGACCGACGACCTGAGGAAGGTAGCTGGGAGGGACTGGATGCGGAAGGCGGAGGACCGGGTACTATGGCGCACATTGGGAGAGGCCTATGGCCAGCAGTGGACTAGAATAGGCTAATAGATTGATTGAAGCAAAACGAATCGTTTCTTGATTATAGGAACCGGGCATTAGTTATTAGAAATCTATATCAGCAGAGAATACTAATATTTACCAGTCTTCATTAAACAGCTAAACGTCACGCATATGATGAAGAGCAAACAAATAAGGTCGAGGAAGTAGCCGAAAGCTCTACTGCAAGTTATGAAGAGGTACCACGCGGCGCTGTGCAGATCCTGATGACGGTCGAACTCTTCGGCTAAAAGAAACTCTGCGCCGAAAGAACGAATTGTCGCCAGACCTAAAATTGTGGCATTCAAGTGACCGAAGACAGGGCTGCGAGCTGGTAAGAACATATTGTAAGTATTAATGTTGTTTTGGTTTTAAAGTTTCTGTAATTACTAAAAGGTTAGCTAGTAGTAGAGAATGTTTGGTTGATTTCCTACTAGCTAATAGAATTATGGGTAATTATAGGGAAATTAAAGATACCTAACAAAACACAAATCATACCACAGTATACTTACTGATGCCCTCCAGACGCTTAACGGCACCAGTTGTTCTAATATATATAATTCTAAATATGTAGAATATTATAAGTGCTGCGACAATCGGTATTAACAAACTTATATCGGTCATTAATATTACCGCTACTGCTCCCGCCAAATTCAATATTATCTGAAATATAAAATTTATACCCTCTTAACACTCCCCTACCAGAAGATTATGATATTCTTTATTTAAACTGATTCTTACGCTAGATTTAAGGATAGGAATTTATTGATTTTCCTTATGGCATTACGGGCTTTCCGGTAACCGCCCATCTCTGAAGCGGCTTGTGATTGTATAGCTTAATCACTATATTGACAATTCTGTGAGTGTGACCCTACCTCTAAAAACTACCACCACTACAACCTGATTTTGTTACCTGAAAGCAATCAATCATAGCTTGTGGTAGTAATTCATCAACAGCTCCCATGTCTTTACTGAATCTATTCAGAACTCTCCCCGATGGGTTTGTATGAAAGAAACTCATCGGCGATCGCGAAATCGATTCAAACATCTTGTCATGTAAACTGAAAATTTGACAAACAGATTTAGTACATTACAGTCATCGTATATCAACACACCTCTACTATTGAAATTCAATATTTACGTAATAGACGATTTCATGCATAATGAAAAGAATAAGAATGCTCGGATTAAAGCAACTACAATGGTTGCCAAAGTGATAACACCAAAAATCACTACAAAATCTCTTCGTATAAGTCCTTGTTCGCTCCATACCAAGTAATCCATTGTCTCGTCGCCTGTCAATCGATCTTCTACGTTACTCCTGAAGAAGAAAATTAATGTTTTAAAAGTTAAATGATATTTAAATAGACTGTAGGTGTATAGAGCTTACCATCTGCTGATCCAATAATCGCAAGCACTCGCACAAAACTGAGCTAAAAGGAACATGAAGAACACGATGACGGCTTGAATACAGGGCGCACCCGTCAGAAAATAATCACGATACACTGATCCACTTACTCGCCCAATGGTTTGAATTTCTGCTTCAAGCTTTTGATCCTGAAAATCAACGATAACTTTGAGCACTTTTTCGATACATACCTTAAGAAATCCCCTTTGTTGGGTTCCTATAGTTGAGAAGTACACATATATTGTCACTGATCACATTGCTTCACAAAATACTCTGCGACGGCCCGTGACTCTAGTGATAATATTTGTCTGTCTGTTTCTGTTGATTCAACCATAAAACATAATTATTATACTTACAGCAGCACTTAATTCTATCATAATCGACCAATGACGTTTAAGAAGGCTCATCGTACTTGGCTGTATTACCGTTGTTAAACTTTGAATACTCGTCAGGTGTTCTTCCTCGCGCACTTCTCGTGCTTTCTCGTTCATCAGTTGTATTATCTTTAAATCTTTTTCCTAAAACATTAATTCAGTGACTGTCTAGAACATAAATTCCAGAAGATAATTCCATTATTTCATCACTATCTACATTATAGAACATTCTAGTTATGATAGTTTAGTTACGTTTATTTACATCTAGGTCATCAAATCCTCCAACAGCTATTATTTTCCCTTTATCCATAATAACAACTTGGTCAACCATCTTGATGAATTGCAACTGGTGGGTTACCAATACAACTGTCTTCTTCGCCAAATACCTGTTCAGATTATAATTTAATCAACGATGGCAATATTTAAAAATCAAGAGATTAAGACAAAAGTCCCTTACCTCTTTATACATCTATCGAAGATGTGTTTTGCAACTTCTGTGTCCACAGCAGATAAAGGATCATCAAGTAAATATATATCAGCCTGAAGAGGATAAAACACATGTTTTATATCGGTCCGTTTTCATTTGTTATAGTTATTGAGCAGTGTTCCTAATCACGGACCAACAAGCCGGTGGACACCACAATGTTAAGACAATCAATGCCGAAACGTGTAGTAGGTTGTGCTCAGACTAAGGCAATATGCGTACGTTTTGCTTTAAATAATATTGTTTTATTATCCAATTGTTAAACCAATCAAAACGCGGTATCTGTGGCCGCAACTTGCTATTTTCTTTGGAATGGGTTTCCTTGGAAAATTTTAATATTCGGGAATCATCAGGCTGGTTGTTCCGCGTCGCATCACCTGTTATAAGTACTTATACTAGGAAGTCTTGATCAAAACCCGCAAGAGTTTTATTACTCATATAGATTTCTTCTTCGAGTAATGATGTATCCTCCGTTGGGTTGATGGAATATCCCACTAATATTATAAATGTGAAAGTTTGGATGGATGGATGGATGGATGGATGTTTGTTTGTTTGTTACTCTTTCACGCCAAAACCACTAAACCGATTGTGATGAAACTTGATATTATATAGCTGGAGACCTGGATTAACATATAGACTACTTTTTATCCCGATATTCCCACGGGATCGGGGCTTACGCGGGTGAAACCGCGGGGCGCTGCTAGTTAAATTATATACGCTGCTTTAGCTGGCATATTTCAGTTTTTTTCAGAACTTTCGACTTTGACTCCCAGCATGACCATCATCTGCTTGCCAATACCAATGTCTGCGAAACCCTCCGTTGTGATGTATTTTAGCTAGAATTTAGCTGTGACGTACTAAAGCGTCAAGAGTAACTAAGAATTCCCGTTTTAATCTACGTCGCTTAATATGAAATTATACCTCTTTGTAAACAGCTCTGGCTAGATTGATTCTGGCACGTTGGCCACCGCTGAGTGAAAGTCCGCGCTCGCCCACAATTGTTTTGTCACCGTGAGGGAAAAGTGATATGTCTCGCTCAAGAGCACATACCCTACACACTTCCATGTAACGGGTTTTTTGGAAAGATTGTCCGAATAAAATATTTTGTCGGACAGATCCTGTAAAAAAAGTTACAGTTGGAGATATTTATATTGAGATGAGAGAATGGTGAGATGATGAGAAAAGTTTACATTCCTTCTCACCTACAAAGAGCCACGGATCTTGGCTGGCGTAACTAACAGTGCCATTAACTTCAAGGCGCCCACTCGAGCAGGGCAGTTCACTGAGCACCATGTGAAGTAACGTAGACTTGCCAGCACCGACTGATCCTATCACAGTTGTTAAACAGCCGCCGTAGATCTATAACTCAGAAAGCTTAGTATAAACCTGCTAGCTAGCTTATTATAAGACAAGTATTCGTAATATCTATTCTGTTCTATTTGCAGTAATGGACTTACGTACTGTTAAGTTCAAATTTTTTACATCTTCTTTATCAGAAGATCGTAGCCATCTCGTAGATGCGTCTTCAAATTGGATAGCTATTTCTTCTTTACGGATTTCTACACGTAACAACAATGTTAAAGTGGTAGTTTTATTTACATTTTATTTCAATGAAAATACCTTACCTTTTGTATCATCTGCGGGGACGTTATGAGATGTGCTAGGTTGAGATGACAAACGGCTCATAGGGCGATCATTCACCGGTTCTAGTAAAAATAGTTAATTATGAATTATTTTCGAGAAAACGTAGGGGTTAAAATATGAAGTTGACATCTTAACGTAGCGGTGCATTGGTAACTTTGACGTAAAATAAAATCTTTATTTCCCTGTACAAACGTCCAAATGCCACCCCGTCGAGGGCACGACAAAAACATAGGGCTGCCAATTAGAAACTATATCAGAACTTTTTTTTGGAAGCCAAGTTCAATGTACATAACCGAATACATGGTTGTCGACTTCGCCGACCAAACTATTGAGATCTTATGGTTGTCAAGTTCTGTAGATAATCCTGAAATTTATTTATAAGAACATACAACATTCTAAAATAAATTTAAAACACAATTCTGGTTTTTTTTTCTGCTACAACAATATTTGCCATTTAAAAATATAACTTCTTAAATTTGAACGGTAGATTTTTTTACATAAATCAGATAACTTACGATAAATTGAAGCTCAAGATTTGACTTAGCTAGCCTAGCCAAATATGAGATAAGTTGTATGTGGAAACCCACTTACAACTTATCTCATATTTGGCTAATCAACTTATCTTCTTTATTTTATATGCACGTTACTGTTTTTATACTGTAAGGTCTTATCTTACTCTTCTAAAAGTTTAGTTTACTGGTAAAAACTAGCCAAGTTAAATATGTTATAAAGCCTATATAATACATATAAATTATATCTACCTAAAATAGTCACTCGTTTCTTTTTACTCCTTCTAACTGCATCAGATTGTACCTGTATTCTAGGAGGCAATTCACATTCCTCACTCAGTAAATAGTCGCGAATTCTCTGCACTGCTACGTTCATTTCTGCTATCTAAAATATAACGGAATAGAAAACGACAAAAATCTTTAATGATTTAATTGTTAAAGTAAATTGAGAGATGTTGCTCTTTTAATTAACATTTAATATCAGATTTGCAACGAAATATCTAGAAAATCAACGCTGAAAAGCGAAATAAATCGTCGATTTTTTATATCATGTGAGGATCGTAGGAGAGCCATGCTTTGCCACGTATAAGCTCGACCCCTCCCCTTCTCCCACCTTAAAGGCTGGCAATGCACTTGTGACTCTTCAGTTGCAGGTGTCCATGGGCGGGGGTAGTCCCTTACCATCAGGTGTCCCGTCTGCTCGTTTGCCCCCTATAATACAAAAAACAAATCGATCCGAATCCCGAACCCCGGCTCGTAACATTACTATTTATATCATGAAGACAAATTATAATTACATGAAAATATTTTCTTTGTAACACAAAAAATGAGAACTTACTTGTCCAACCGCTTGAGGAAAGTACAACGTCATAGTTTGCTTCGTTATATTGTAGAAGCATGTTAGGAAAAATACGTTTTCGACGGTCATTCGATTGACGTACGTCACAAAGAGTAAAACCGTAATGAAGATACCGAAACGCGACGTGAACATGATGAAAGACATTATAATGCCGCGAATGTATGACGTCATCTTTATGTAGAATATTTCTTGCCTATGGATGTAATAATAGATAGATTGTAAACACACAATTCATTAGCTCTAATCACGTAGGTATTACAAATAAGTATAATATGTCACAGTCGTTGTAATTGGTTACAACAACTGTTACATATTTTAAAAACATTACACTTCTTTTTTTAGCAGTCGTGTAAAAAAGTAAAAATCGACGAATGTTCAATACCTTCATACTTTAAACAGGGAGTATTTGAAAAAGGAACAGATCTATAAAAAGTAACTTCGAATTTTTTTTTAGTTAGTTTTTATGGCTATTTTCAATACCTGAGTGAATAGTTTCATATGTATGTAATTTAAAATAAAAAAATATGTATGATTTAAAATCTTTAACTTTACACGTTCCATCTGCTTTTATAAAAAACGGAGGTAAAAATATCTGGAAATTCAAACGGTCATAACTTGTAAACGGATAGTTTTTATAAAAAAAATAAAATGTTCCTTTTTCAAATACAACCTGTATAGTGTCACTGATCTAGGTACTTATTGAAAGTATGCATTTGTTGATTAATTAAACTTCATTCATTACTTACACCTATCAAATTACGGCTTTGGGACTTATCATCAAACACTCACCGTCGAGCCGTGTCAATAATTTTCCTGAACGGTTTCTCCCAGGTATACATCTTTATAACTTCCATTCCCATTATGATTTCTTTCATCAACCTTACACGTTCGTCTGATTTCTCCGCGGTATTTCTTCTAAAGTAAGCCGTGTTCGTTCCCAAAAATACTAGACAAATTAAAAGATCGAGAAGTGGGTATCGATAATAATCTCGGTTATCATCACTGTATTCGAAGTCAAAAGTTAAATAACTTGATTAAATTATATGGAGGATTATTAAAACCAGGAACTGAAACTAACACATTCTGTGAACGCCTATAGATCAAATGTTAATTTCTTTCTTACTCTTTGCTCGTTTACTGCTAATTTATAATTCAGATTAGTAAATTCTAAAAATTGTTAATTTTCTTACTCTGAAACGGTATGACGGCAATGATGATCAGTGACCCGTAAACGGCTGGCATTCCCATCTCCCGGTATACATAAACAGTTAAAAACTGTAACCAATGTAATACATACTTAGAACAGTGAGCAAATGATACTGCAATTTTTCTACAGGAGGTGCCAAAGTGATAGTATGACCACAGATTACTAATACTCCCTACAAAAATATCGATACCTACCGTTTTAATTGCCCACTCTTCCCGGGGTTTAAAATGTGTGTTACCTCTTCGATATATTTTTTAGTAAGTATAAAAAAAAATGGTATGTAAATTAAGTAGGTACTGAACGTTTACTTTTCATTTCCAAAGTTTTAGTAAACACATATCCTATCATACAAATACATGTGTTATATGTTTATGTAAAGAATAATAAATAAACTTCTTCCCAAATCCCTAAATCTTACAAAAAGTTTTAATAAATAATTTGACGGAAACAAGAAGGTATAAGATTAAAAGGCCATTTTTTTATAATTTCATAAATAGTGCTGCCTTGCTTTTTCTTCTCTTACTTTATCTACATTCTTATACTGCACATAAACAACCAAGGCAATTTTTAATGTGAATTTTACAGTATTTAAAGAATATATATATCAATACAATCTCGAATTACGTTTTTGGTACTTTAAAAATAAAGGGGTTAACGCGCGATGCAGCAGGCTGTGCAACCCACTGAGCGAGATTGCGTATAAGGTCCGCCGACGGACAAGTGACTGGTAGGTATTTAGCTCGCGCAAGTACATCCATCAGTGACATAGGCCTGGTATGACTACAAGGATAAGTATATCCTCGTAGTCATACTGATATGGTAAACTAGTATGACCATGAGGAAACAGTGAATTAAACCCCCGGGTTAAAAATATTTTCCGAATTGTTTTTATTTGATGTTTCAAGTGTCTATGAGTTGCGAACAAGCTTCTTTGGCATTTCTTTTATACAAAAAAGCAATCGGATGGTACAGCTTTTCGTTTAGCTATTCGTAAAGTCACTTTTTTTAACGCTAACACTAAAGCGCCCAAACCTCCTGAACAAAGAAAAAAAGAAAGACAGAGGTTGAGAAACAGGGGGCAGAAAGGTACTGCACTGTTTAGTCTTTGAATGAATGAATGAATGAATGAATGAATATATTTATTCGCAACCTATTACCTATCTACATTAAAAAAAACTTATCCAAATTCTGATTCTGAAACATTTTTTTGTATTGATTTCACTGAAGCTCAACAATAACTACAAATCAAAACTTAATAAAGAAAATCGGTTAACAAACATCCTAGAAAATGGTACTGACTCTGATGTCTCTGCCTATTTATACATATATGGGGTGGAAACATTACGTGTTACCAGACAATGTTTTATTAATATAAAAAATATTACAAAGCTTAAAAATTAAACCTGCATCGCCTAATGCATATAAAATGACATAAAAGCCAAAAGTATTCAAAATAACGTTCTATGTGGACACAAACATTATACTAAATTGTATTCGAAACATAGAAACAGCTGCCACTCGTGAAATAGACGTTTGACGTATTGATTTATATTTTATTTTTTATATTGGATATTGTATTTGATCTCTGGATACACTTAACGTTTTCACCATTCTTTGTTTTAAAAAAACTCACCAGTGTCTCTAGTGGTCCTATCCAAAGGTAGTGGGCAAATAGAGGTCCTGTGTCGAAACGGTTGACATCGTTTGCCATCAAGTTTAAAACTAACCCAGCGCTGCTCTCAGACAATGCTTGTATATTGACTTTGAGAGACTAAAACAATTTTAATAGATATATAATATAATAGTCACTTTTCTTGTAATAGGTATACATAATCTGAGTAGCGGCCCACCCCGACTTCGTCCGGGTTGAATGATTTATCTAAGTATAATAATAGCCTTATGTCCTTCTGGAACAATGCACCACGCAATACAGAAAGAATGACGTTTCAAAAAATATAATGGTTCCGACGATTGACTTCCACGGACAAATATAATTAATTTTATTTTATTAATGACACCGTAATTTTATCACCATATCTCAACAATAATTACTCGTTCAATGATTCATTTTCATGACCTAACAAACTAAATAATTAATAAGTGAAAAAAAAAAGCAAATACAACTGAGAATCGATTACGAACCTCCATCGCGACAATGCTATATTAAAATAAAATAATTATTACAATAAACACACAATATTCCAACTCCCTTACTTATTATTATAGACGTCAGGTTCATCAGATAAAAAAGTGTATGTGTGTGTGCAATTCACACACGGCTGAAGTGAAACTTCAGAAAAGTAGCCTACGAGAGAATGAGAAATAAAAAGTAAAATCAACACAATTAATTTAATAATGTTAACAAATTTAATTTTAGATAATTTATATGAAAGTTATTGGACAGATGTGTTAAATAATTAACATACATTAATTAACCAACGAATTTTAATACTAAATGCACAAAATTGACACCACGTTGACATTGACGCATTTTCTGAAGGCTTCGTAGTACGCAAGCGCAAAGATAAAGATTAGAGGAAACATTATAGGACTGGCCTGTTGATCTAGTGGTTAGTGACCCTGACTGCTGAGCCAGAGGTCGTGGGTTCGATTCCCACCCAGGACAAATAACTGTGTGTGAGATGTGTGAAATTATTATTATTATTATTATTGTATACTTGTATTCTATCTCATTCTCTCGCAGGCTAAATGAATAAAACGAAACGCAGGTGAAACTGCGGGGACGGCTAGTATATTAAATTTATAAAGTCACCAGCAGTTCCCGCAGTTTCACCTGCATTTATAGTCATTGCTCCGTTCCTATTGGTCGTAGCGTGATGTTATATAGCCTATAGCCTTCCTCGATAAATGGGCTATCCAACACTAAAATAATGTTTCAATTCGAACCAGTAGTTCCTGAGATTAGCGCGTTCAAGCAAACAAACAAACAAACTCTTCAGTTTTGTAATATTAGTATAGATTAGCTGTGCTACGCGGTAATATAGATCTGCGTTTAATTTGCATTTCTACTACTCCGCCTACGAGTCATGGCATGCTGTTAACACTTAACACGCACCCAATTTTTTCAACTTTATCTTATTACTTTAAACGAGCAATTCTTGTATGTATGTATTTATATTTCGGGTATCTCGGAAACGGCTCTAACGATTTTGATGAAATCGGTCTCGGTCTCCCAGGTACTAATGTTAATCCTTATACTAATAGTATAAATGCGACTGTAAGTTTGTTTGTAACGCTTTGACGTCTCAACTACTCAACTGATTATCATGAAATTTTGCATACACGTTATTAGAGATACAGAATAGGATATAGTGTAGGTAACTTTCATTAAGAAAAAAGTAACCTACTGTTCCCAAGGGATCTCTGAATTGATGAACGAATTGTACAGTAACGCAAACGAAGCCGCGAGCATAGCTACTATTCTTCACTACATATTATAAAACAAAGTCCCCAGCCGCGTCTGGCTATCTGTCTGTCTGTTCGCGATAAACTGAAAAACTACTAAACGGATTTTCATGCGGTTTTCACTAATAGACAGAGAAGGTTTTGGTATAAAATTTGTACCCGTGCGAAGCCTGGGTTGGGTTGCTAGTGTAATAATATGTTTTAATGTGTTGTTTATTTGTTGTTATGGAAATTATTTGAAGTATCTACATATAACTAGAGCTCGCGTGGTGGTCGAATTTCGACCATGGTTTTTTCATTGGCCAGTATAACTTGAGCGGTCATTGTATAGACTTACTTACCATGACAGGTAATCAATCACATACTAGACGCGTGTTATTTCATTAAGCCGTTTTCACGTAATTTAGTTAAAGTTGTAAGACATATTGTTTAAAGATTTTACCTTCCTGCATTTCTTCTATATATAAACTCTAAATATTCCAAAATTCACGTTATTACGTTCGCGAAATTTTCTCAAAAATGCTACAAAGAATTCCCTTCACGTATTATTATATAGATATGATGAATTTTACTCAACTTAAAACTTCGCCCTATTCAAAGTAAACATTGGGCTGGTAGGTACCTTTCTGTAAATAAGACTGCATATTCCAACCCTCATCTTCATGCCCATGTGCATGACAGCCATCATGAAAGGGTGCTGAACCATGACGTTGACGCTGCTGCAGAAGATTATACCGAACGCAAAGAACACGGCTTCTCCCCAAGACACGCCTCCCTCCATATCGTAGTAAGAGAACAGACGGTTAACGTATGTGCCATTTTTTCTGATAAAAACAAAGCGTTGAGCAATTTTATAATGGCAGTAGTATTACAACTCGTTGTAAGCTTTACACTGCAAAATAATCACATTATTAAGAACACGATTGCTTACAAATTTGGAGTTTTCTCTTTTTAGGAGGACACCAGTATTTTTGGGGGATAAAATGTTTAGGGTTATTTTGGGGAAGTCATTTTTTTAGGAATCTTGCAATAGGTATTCTAAATCTTATTATTTTAAATGAGCAGTTCTTGTATGTATGTACGTTTTTATGTTCGGGTATGTCGACAACGGCTCTAACAATTTTGATGAAACTTTATATACAGATACAGTTGTGTATTTTAAGTTCAACTGCATAGATGTATTTTACAAAAAGCTACCTAGCCAAGCTCGGTCTCCCAGGTACTTATGTATAATAATAGGTGGTCATGCAAGCGAGATACAACCTTCGTTTGAAAAGGCAAAGATTATAGGAGACACTGTATACTTGTATTCTATCTCATTCTCTCGCAGGCTAAATCCTATTGACTTGCGTTTGTCTCTTTTTAGTGTGACTTAAAGCTTCGTAGTACGTAGGCGCAAAGACAAGATTATAGGAAACCCTGTATACTTGTATTCTATCTCATTCTCTCTCAGGCTAAATACTATTTTTGAATTTTGTCTCTTTTTAGTGTGAGTTTTTCGTTTCATCGAATTTCAAATCACAACAATTCTAAAGAAGTTTCACTTCAAAAACTAGTAGACATTAACATCATTATTTCTTTATAATTACGAAAACTTCTAGACACAAATTATTGAGTCATAAATATTTTGTGAAATGAATATCAGTAAGTACTTACGCTATATTTTCTTGATTTGGAGTATAATATCGCAACAACATGCCTAGAAATAGTGGTTGCTGCAACCTGATAATGGAAAAAAATATAGAATTTTTAGTTTATTATTAGGTACATTGTCACTTAAACTTGTATGAAGCTACAAAAAGTCTTATACTTGTTTTAGAAGTGACATACAACGTTTAATCTTTTCAAGTAGCATTTTTCTCCAATAGGACAAAGCGTTACTTTACTGTATATATTACCTATATTGTATACTAAGCTGTTCGCACACTAACCTACTTTCATTTTTCTGTATTTTCCGTATTTTATTCACATCGAATAACCGGGAGAAGCAGCCAACTAAAGAGCGAATTCTCACCAACCCGTAGTAGGCTTTTTGTCGCTCTCTTGAACGCCCTTTTTATGGAAAGAAGCATGATGCATCTCGCCCATGCGGGCCTTAAAGGCCAGCTCAAGATTGCGTAATCTAACCCCTTTTTTCACACAGGTATTTGTGAAAAGCACGTACGGTAATGTTATTTTATCTCAGCAGATAATGCACGTCATTAAATTACCCAAGGTTCATATAACGATAACCGGTTGCCATTGACCTTCAAGAACCATATTTAATTAATGATTGTACGTGGTTTGCGGTCCAAGGTAGACAAACCCGGGGGTGTTTCTTTTCTCTCTCCCAACCGGGGACAGATTGGAGAGATGTGCTTATTGGAGGGTATACCAACACTAAAGAAGAAGAAAACACATTGCGCCGACCCCAAATTAAATTTGGGAAACGGTGAAGGAAGGGACAGGAAGAAGATATTGACCAAACTTGTGCCGGAGGATAGAAATAGGAGAAGGCAAGTAGTGGGGTAGGAGCAAATGAAAGCTAGGCTAGCCATCTACTAGAAGATCCCTTAAGTGATCCACCGAGGACCAATAACATATTTCTGGATTTCCGTAACTACGATACCAAAATGTTACGTAGGTAAAAACTACTCTTCACCTGATTAAGAACTCCATGGCCGCAAGAATGAGGCCATACAACATGAGTTCCGGGCCGAATACCTTGAAAAGAACTCGCCATAAGCTCGGCTTATTATCTCTGCCCCGGTCCCGAGCACGTTGCGCGTTCTTTATCTCTTCGTCCCACGCCTTTTGTACTGCGTCACCTTTACAAAAATCATCCAGCCATGTACTTTTGAACAAACGTCTTCGACACCTCAAAACAAAGCAGAAGCAAACGCGGATCACTTTCCGAATTATATGTCCCTATTATATGTATATTAAATGGGTATTATTTAGTGTTAACAATAATAAGGACTTATCGAAGTCATTCGACTAAGTAAATTATGACCAGCTCTGGCATAAGCTTGCTCACGATACTACTTTCCCGGCTAATATTATATCACTGTTGAGATATTGGTACAGTTATAAAAAAATAGAGTGAAATGTGGGGTAAGGCAAGATGGGTTGAGTTCCCCTCGTTTATTGAACCTGTATATTAAGAAATTATTAGAGGAACTTAATAGCACCAGAAAAGGATGTCACGTAGATCGTATTTGTGGAAACAACATTAGCTACGCTGATGATATGGTGCTGCTGAGCCCATCTGTTGGCGCGACGAGGAAAACAGACAATCTGCGAAGGATATGCGGTGGCACATGGGCTCAAGTACAATACCAATAAGAGTGAATGGCTAGTTTTTAAATCAAGTGCTTTTACATACAAACAGCTTCCAGAGCTCTCGCTATTCCTATCTCGTCTAGGTCGGGTTCAGAGGTTTAAGTACTTGGGCCACTGGGTCACCGATGACTTAAAAGACAATGTGGATATCGATAGGGAACTCAGGTCGTTGACTGTCCGCTGCAATATGCTGGCTCGCAGGTTTGCACACTGTACTGACACCATTAAAATTACGCTGTTTAAAGCTTTCTGCCAGTCATTTTACACATGCAGCGGTGGACTGCGCGAAGGGCATACAACGACCTGCGTGTCCAGTATAATAATGCATTCAGGGTGCTTTTCGGTTTGCCGTGGCGATGTAGTGTGTCAGCCATGTTCGCGGAGGCGCAGGTCGACTGTTTCACCGCTATAATGAAACGTTGCGCTTCCATGCTGACGCGTTTGCGCTCCTCCTCCAACAGCATCCTGAATGTTTTTCAGATAGGTGGGACTCCCCCCTTATTCACAAGTGGATTTCCATTCATGTACAATTATGAATTTAATAGTTTGTCAATAATTTTATATAATACTAACACTATTTTAAGACATACTGTTACTAACATAATATGGATTTATTCCGAAATAAATAATTTGAATTGAAATAATGGAAAAAACCTAAGGTTAAAATACTAAGTGGCGGGTCTTAGTGAGTTAGGGCTACACAGTGAGGCAGTGGCACTGTAACTTCCTATTTCCTTAATAGGGTCTCTTAATGCTGTTGGTTTTATATCTTACCTAAGACATCTGAGCGATGTTCTGGCAAAGGCGCGTAAAGATCCGCGTCTTTTATATCTCGACTATAGCCAAGTTTAAATGTTTCCAATGTCCATCTGAAGACCGTAAATAAGCTGATCATTCAGAATAAAAATGTGAAAACTTCTAAATAGAAAACTTTTACAGCATTTTTGTGATTGTGACCTTGACCATTTTTAGGGTTCCGTTCCTCAAAAGGAAAAAAACAAACCCTTATAGGATCACTTTGTTGTCCGTCTGTCTGTCTGTCTGTCAAGACCCTTTTTTCTCGGGAATCTGTGGATGCATCAAGTTGAAATTAATATCAAATACTTACGTATGCGGTCCCTTACAGCTGTAAAAAATCAAGCTTCTAAGTCAACGTAATCAAAAGATAGGCCATTTAAGCCATAGATTTGACCAAATTTGACAATTTTGCAGGTAAATCAAAACGTATAGGGTCCTTTCCATTGATCTAGAATCTTGAACCTTGCTAAAAAGCAAGTAAAGGAAATAATCCGAGAGTAGGTAATTTATTTTATATCACAAAAAAAATGTTTTTTTGTGATTACAAACTTATATTTTGCGGTTACAAAGTTGACTTTGTCGTGAATCGATGTATAGAAAAGTATTTTTAGAACTGCAAAGTTAAGGCAGAAATCTTCGAGAATTGATTCTCATTCATCAAAATCGGTTCAGTACTTTAGGCGCTACGGTGAAACACACGTAGGTACGTAAATAAAAATATATATACATACGAGTAGACAGACTGCTAAATTCGTTACCCTTCCTTTTGACTTTGCCGTAGTTGGGTAAAAAAGACTGATGAAAGCACCCAATACAAAAAGTAGAATAAAGGCGTTATCTTGTTGTGTTTATTTTTTACTAAAAGTAAAACGAATCTGACTAAAAATAAATTAACATAATTTGAAGGATTTACATGAATTAAAATTAATTTTGTACCTGTTATGAATTTAACCTGTAACCCCCAATAAGTATAAGGCTATGTTCAGAAGGCGGAATCCTACACGAATTTTGTTCAAGCGTTCACCATGGAAACACCATACAAAAACTCAACACGCGCCTGTCCCGAGAATGTACTCTACCCTGATGCAAGCGCAAATAGGTTTAAATGAGTAAATGCTATTTATAGTCTAAATCCCACGCTAATTCTTCAATTGTGGTATTTGAAATTTATTTGTCACGTACCCGAATGTGAGAACAGAGAATAAGTTGGCTCCATACCGAGGATTTACATTTCTTCTCAGTTTTGGACCCGTATCCATTTTAAAGATAACGTTCTAAATGCATTTCAATAGAAATAAACACATTAAATGAATATTAAATCTCCATGGTCGTGGGAAATCCGTTGTGTCATTCATTAGTTATTACTTAATACTATATACGTAAATAATATTCTGAATGTGTCTAGTAATTTCTTTATTTTACGTGCAAGTAGGCGTACTGTGTAACTATTTTACCTAAGCATTTTTGTAATGTAGTGCAATGCCTATTTTTTCGATAAAGGTTTAACTAACAATATCAACATTCCTGACGACATACCTACATTAAATTCCTGAAAAAGAAATGTACCTACCGTGGTAAGACTTCTTTGTTATTTATGACCCTTAGTTAATGCTGGTATCAGGTGCAAATTACGCAAAGATACAGTGCTGTAACTAAGGCGGTGCCCACGCACAGGGCGCGGGACCTGGAGGTCATGCATTTTCGTTTACATAGTAGCCTAATATGGGTGTAGACGCCCCTTACTATGAGCAGAATATGCAACTCATAATGGGTACATTCTTCTAATTTTGCAACCGTGGTCAATTTACCTCGTTCTTGTACCTCGAGGTAGACCCGCACGTCCACACGTCTCTTACATCGACCTTTGTGCTCTGATAGCAATAGCCAATGATGAAGGCGTCTTAAATTATAACTCAGAATTTACAATAGCAGAGGCAGCCAAAACAAACAACGATTCTCATTAAAGTCAAAACGGTTAAAGTGGTAGCCTCGCTACTACTCCGCGCCGAGTGTTGTGGTTTAGATTCCCACAAAGAACAAAAATTGGTGTAATACACAAATTATTGGCCCGAGTCTAGTGTTCTTTGAGTCTGTTGCTTCAACTTTTGTAAAGTCTCTTTAAAATAATAACAATAAGCCCCAAATGTACTGCCTAGATCACGTGGCCATAATTATTAAATAAAATCTGTCAAATTAAAGTAACAAAATAATCCAAAGAATAAATTATCATACTTGAGCCAAATTGGATATGGAATCTTTGTAAACAAACTATAACTGTGTCATGATATTTAGGGTTGTCGTAATTAAAATGCAGAAACACGCATGCCTGTGTCCCCGAAGGGCTAGGGGTGATATTTCGTGATGTTTTCAGAACCCCTTCACCCCCCATATTAACATTTCTTCTATAAATTTTCATGACATTATATTATACCTATATATCCCTATGGAAAAATAAAACAATATATTCTAAAAAAATGTACAGGAGGAAGTTTACTTCGTTTTTCTACGATAGGTACTTTTAGCCAAATCGTCGTTGCAAATTTAATACCTCCTATGTAGGAGGTATTAAATTTGCAACGACGATTTGGCTTTTTTATTAATAATTAAACCTTTTGCTAAAGTTAGTCAATCACGTATTTTTGTTATTTGGCCATTATTTTGACTTATGTCATACGAATTTCATGACTTTTTTACCCCCCTCCTGTCACATATTTTGCAATTTTACACCCACAACAGAAAAGAGCAGTTCTAAATTTTTTTTTAGTAAATGTGTAGTAGGGTATGTAGTCTTTCGTTTACAGGACGTAATGTTTTGTGTTTAATACTTTAGATTTTGACATGTGACGTCACGAAGCTTATGACCCCCCACCCCATGTCACACAATGTCACACTTCGTTGACACACTCCCCCTCCTTAACGTGTGACGTAATTTATGGAAGGCCCCTAACGTTTCTAACAAACCAGCTGTCAGAATCTTTCCATATCAGAAGTAAATCATTTACTTAGAGGGAGTTGCACAGACTTTAAAACTGTATCTGGCTGTGTAACAGGCTACAGGTGAATTCGTGGAAAAGATCTTTATTAACACCTGGATCTACTTAGCAGCTAGGTACCTAAACATTTGAAACTAAAATATCATATTTTTTTTTTTAAGTCCGAAATCTATTATAGACCTTCGAGTGCCTAACAAATTATATTATGTACTTATGAAAGACAAATGAAATTTGTCACGTCCATAATCCGGTCTTTTAACACAATATACGTGACTATAGCCCCTATTGGCTTACTCATTATTTAATTAACATATAATATTGATAGGCTGTAACGAAATATGCGTTTTCATGTAAATATGTCGCAATACCTAAGAATGATCTATATAAGGTATTGTTCCTTGTGTGTATTTAATTGTGAACCATGTCTTACATACGGACTGCTTGGTTCGTCGTTGCCGCTTTCTTATTAGCGGTAAGTTTAATGTTTAACTATATGTAAATAAGGCTATTTCACAACTCAAAAGGTAGACTTGAAACTTTTGCTTGCTGCTTGAAGGTTAAAGGTCATTTAAATATCTCGTAAGCACCAGAGGTAGAGAGATTGGCTTATTTAACGACGAAGGCCGTCTTCTAAGTAACCAACATCTCGTCAGCTAGTAAATTATAAAAATTAAATAAGTGTGATCAGTGATCACTGATCACTGATCAGACAAACAATTTAAGTCATTTTGAGTAATCTAATAAAGCTGAAGTTTTTGTTTGTTTGATTGTTTAAACGCGCTAATCTCTGGGACTATCAGTCATATTTGAATAATTATTTTTGTGTTGGATGAAGTACTCGTTGAGCTAGGTTATACTTAGGCTATGTAACATCACGTAGAATTTGATGGTATACCTAATTTATCTTAAGCCACGGATTATTAAGAATGATATTGAAGACAAAACGGAACGGAACTCGCGCGACGGTCACTCTCAGATGACATGTGTCAGTTATGTTTTCACTTCTGACGTGCAGTCCTACGACTGACTGTTTTTTCTCTGTGCATCCTAAAATCGATTAACGTGATCCGTATATAGCAGGAGGTGCATCACTAGACAGTGCATGTGACGTCTAATGCGTACTAAAAACTCGGCACGCAGTATACGAACTTGGTGTTTAAACATACCGTAACGATTGCGTTATATATGTATCTAAGTATGTTTAAATATGTTGGAATCCATTTGCCAAATCTGAAATGTTGTTTTATAACAATAACTGTTTACAGGTATCTCAAGCGCAATGGGTTCGACGCACGCAGTGCGCCGTATGCCCTGCGACTACAAACATTCGATACGACTCATGCAGTTCAGCACTTGAAGACTTGAGTATTTTATTGCAATTGATTAAAACGATTGATGACAAAGAGCCGTGTCAGCAGAATGGTGGGCTTAGTGATGAGATAATCATGAAGTTGGTCAACGCTTTAGTGTACACAGCTACACAGAACTGTGGTACAGGTCATAATACTAACGGTGGTGGAAGCGTTCATATAGATGGTGGTATATCGGGCGGTATAGCCGGAGGTCTAGGGGGTGGTCTAGGAGGAGGTTTAGGTGGTGGTCTAGGGGGAGGTTTGGGTGGTAGTCTAGAGGGTGGATTAGGTGGAGGACTAGGTGGTGGACTAGGAGGAGGTTTAGGTGGTGGTCTAGGGGGAGGTTTGGGTGGTAGTCTAGAGGGTGGATTAGGTGGAGGACTAGGTGGTGGACTAGGAGGTGGATTAGGTGGTGGACTAGGAGGTGGATTAAGTGGTGGACTAGGTGGTGGCTTAGGAGGAGGGTTGGGCGGTGGTCTAGGGGGTGGGTTGGGTGGTGGTCTAGGGGGTGGGTTAGGAGGTGGATTAGGTGGCGGTGCTGGTGGTGGTGCTGGTGGTGGTGCTGCTGGCGGTGCTGGTGGAGGTGCAGGTGAAGGTGCAGGTGGAGGTGTAGGTGGCGTTTTGGATGGAGGCTTAGGTGGTGGTCTAGGAGGAGGTTTAGGTGGTGGTCTAGGAGGAGGTCTAGGTGGAGGTCTAGGAGGAGGATTAGGTCTTGCTCTCGGGGGTGCTTTAGGGGGAGCGTTAGGTGGTGGAGCGGGAGGAGGTTTAGGTGGTGGTGCAGGAGGCGGTGCGGGTGGCGCTATAGCAAGTACTGAAAGCATAGTTGGAACCTTAGCAAGTGAAGGTTTAGGAGAAGCTGGTACAAGGAATGCTCGTAATTCGAACAATAGTTCTAGTCAATCACAAGAATCAACTTCATCTAGTAGTGAAGCACAGAGTGTGACAAAACAGTCGCAAACTTCAACCTCTTCCACCATTCGTCTAGATGATATTAAAGAAAATAAAAAAAAATTACCCGTACCAGGAGAGGCAGCATTATTAGATTCTACTGGCCATGAAATGAATATCACTGACATTAGCAATAGCGAAGATGCATTAAACGAAAGCCCTTAGAAATAAGCACAATAATTACCCACAATATTTTTTTTATTTTTCTAATAAACAATTTTTTTGAAAAACTTCAATTTTCAAAAATTGGAGTTATCTGTTGTAGCTAGTACGATAACGATAAATTATAATAAAAACTTAATAATTAAACGATGAGTATTTTATACCTTAGTGTTTTATTAACAAAATCCACTAAGCAGTAGATACCATACCATACCCTTTTTCCTTGTCTCTTTGATACCAACAGAACTGGGTTTATTGAACTGCCACTTCATCATCATCATCTTCCTGCGCTTTTCCCAATTTTGATTGGGGTCGGCGCAATATGTAACATTGCCAAGGGTTTTTTGCTGGTTTCTTTTATGGCCGGCCACCGGCCTGACGAAAACCGGCAGTGAAGCAATGCTTGCGTTGCTTTTCGCTGAGTGAGTGAGGTTACCGGAGGTCCTAACCCTTCCCTCTCCCTCTCTCCCCTCCTCACCCCCTATTTCTCCCTTTCCCTACTTCCACCTTAAAGGCCGGGAACGCACTTGTGTGTGACTCTTGAGTTGCAGGTGCTCATGGGCGGTGGTAGTCATTTACCATCAGGTGACCCGTCTGCTCGTTTGCCCCCTATACCGAACATAAGAAAAGGTAAATTTGTATAAGGAAAAATGGATAGGGAGATGAACCTAGGGTAAGGGATACCGCAAGTCTCGGATGGGGGACGGAACTGAGACTACAGTAGCTCTCAGAGGCCGGGGTCGCGTACCCGAATGTCCTGTATTTCCTGTGATTGGAGAGACCACTAGGACTGAAACACCAGCTGGCCAATTATTGAACTTCCGCTTGACAAGAAATTTGTATGATAGAAAAAATTTGACGTCATAACTATCGTGTAGTGTTTGTATAGGTACTCTTTGGCTATCGTCAAACCATTTTCTTTTATTGTTTGGATTTACATCCTACTAATATTATAAACGTGAAAGTTTGTGAGGATGTATGGATGTATGTATGTATGGATGTTTGTTACCCTTTCCGACCGATTGCGATTAAACTATAGGCTACTTTTTATCCCGATATTCCCACGGGATCGGGACTTCCGCAGGTGAAACCGCGGGGTGCTGCTAGTTTTAAAAATAAAAAACAAAGGTGGAGATACTAACGAATATTTTTTTTTTCATTTATCCTTTATGCTGTAGGCATTTTTCCCAGTCGACCCTTTTTTCAAATTCAGATTCTTATTATAAGACTTCATGAAGAATAAGAATATGAAATAATTTATTTTAAACATAGGCTGCACACTGGCTGTGCTGTCACTTATAGTCAAGATTTTAGTCAAAGCCAAATTTTGTTGCTATCATTCTTTGAAAGATGAAATTTTAGCTTAACAATGCATTGGAATTGTATACTTTTAAATATAACTGTTGTTGCCCGCGACTTCGTTTCCGTACATTTTACCGAGGTAAATAGCGCCTATCTCTGTGCCAAATTTCATCCAGATCCGTTTAGCCGTTTTTGCATGAAAGAATAACAAAAATCCATCCATCCATTCATCATGATTCATCCTCACAGACTATCGCCTTTATATTATTAGTACTTAAGATTATTGTAGTTTTATATATTACACGCGAAAAACTTACAAATACGTCTTTCTGTCTACTTATAATAATACAAAAGTCAGTTCATCATAAAAATGCGAGATTAAGGATTTATAGTTATTACTTCCATTTGACGCTACGCAATGTAAGCTTAACAACCGTAGGTATTATGTTTGTGCGGTATGGTGAATGATCTTCAACGTCGAGACCAGCTGATTGCATGAAATGATTAAATATTGTTTGATTGATTACATTGCAGTTTTTGAGCGTATGTGGTATTTACTGATGTTTTTTCAGTAAAATGTTCTGTTTACTTATTGTGATATCACTTTTAACCAAAAAAATGCAAATTTATAAAAAACATTATGAATTTTCCGGCAGAAAATTCCAATGATTTTCGACTCAGAATGATGATCTGAATACACTATTTCAGGATTAGGTACGGTGTCCCTTCCACCCTGTACCTATATATTATAAAATAGTTGTACCAGCTTGTCCATCCCAGACAAAAAGTCGTATTCTACTTCTCTTCTTATACCAAAACCATAGCGTAATGTAATTTTTGCAACAACTCCATCGTCTGTTCTAATGGCTAATTCTAAATCGCGCGTTTAAAACCGAATGTGGTTGTTATCATGTCAAAAGTCCATCCAGTATGGAAAATCGTTTTCAATGGTGGGCACAGCTATACGACAGCGAGCTATTACAAAGCTGAACACTTTTGGCTTTGATAATGTTTACACCTGTTGAACAACAAACAATCAGTCCCATTAGAAAAAATATTGTTGTTTTATGCCTGTTTATTGAAAATATGGAGGGTAGAGGCAAGGAGGACGATCTCTGTGTATGAAACATATCCGTCAAAAGTGTGTATTTAGGTGGCGCTACCGTAGCAAGAGGGTGTAGTAAAGTAACTAGGAAGGAGAAAGTTCCGCTTTGTAATATCGCACTTTTCGCTTCATCAACAACTCTGTTAGCTAAAAAAATTAAATATTTCAACTCAGCGCACTTCACTCCGTCTTTAACTGCTCAGTTCTTAGCATACCCTTTTGCCTACACTAGCGCTATTCCGGTCGGTTCTTGAACTATTGTTTACTGCTTTCTGCTGGAGAATTTTTCGGTTTGCGTCTCATACGAGATGGTGCTCCTTACCTACCTATAAACTTATATTACTCTATGTCCTTGCCTCTACTCTCCGTAATCGATAAAAGCTTTAAAATATCATGCTGCGAGCCACAGAAGCGGAGCATTGACTATAAAAAATCTTTTTAACAAAAAATTAAACCGACGAGAATAACTAAAAAGCAAAGAACAAATAAGTCTTGAGCTTATTTACATAAACTATCAAATTTTATATAAACTTATTTTTAGTCAGCGCCAAACAACAAACTGATTTATATTAATTACCTAAATTTTAATTTTTTGTTTAAAAGATTTTTATTTCATGATTTTTTTTCATCATTAGCTCAGCTACATGATGTGATGATTCCTGAACGCAAATACCTGATAAAGTAATGAAAAGTAAACAGAAACACACCGTGAGCCATGATAGAAAAAAAAAACAGAAACACTATTCGTTCCTACAATTTTCGAGGGTTTCTCTCAATTTTATCAGGATCCTATCATCAGATCCTGACTTCCTTGACATGGGACCACCCTTGAGGTATACCATTTCTAACAAAAACAGAATAATCAAAATCGGTTCATAAATAACGGAGAGAGGGCTGAATATACATTAAAAAATATATAGATAAGGTCGAATTGAGAACCTCCTTTTTTTTTCGTCGGTTAATTATACCGATAAACACTAAATACTTGCTTAGAAAAAATAATCAGTGTCAAGATTGTTTAAACCAATTTCCCTAGTATTGCACACTACGAATTTTGATTTCCCTATTTGTCATGAGATTCTGGTAGACCTATAACTGTCATCAAATACGTTAGATGACGTTTGTTTGATTTTGAATTAAGGTTATTGTTTTTATTGCTTTCACATAATGTTGTTTTTATTTTAGCAAAGTTTAAACATGAAATGCATAGAATAGTTTAATTTAAAACCTTATCTACTTTCAAGACAACTGTCAAGATGACTTCTGAGTTAGAAACCTTGAAAACAAATGAGTTTCTTCGACGTCGAAAACTAAGACTTCAGCAGGTTTGAGTTTTAATTGTAGTTATTTTGTAATAGGTATTTATCCCATTGAAAATTATTAAAGTTGTTAGAGATTTACAAGTCTGAAGTGGTTTTAGGTACGAGAGCAATCAAAAGATATCGCGAAGAAAATACGTCAACGCGCTAAAGTTGAGACTATCCGGCAAGTGGTTGATTTAGACGATAGGAAACAAAAAGAATATTTTGACCGTCAAGAAAAACTAGTCAAACGTCTAGAAGTGTTGTATGCGAGAGGGCTAAATAATGTTGGTGCTAGTCATCAGAGCGCTTCTGAGTTGACACAAGGTAACAATAATAAAAAAACAATGAATATAGTGCACTTGTTACTTAAATATAACATGATTAAGTACCTAATATTACGTGATTTTATACACAATTATAGAAGGCCCCCAAAAAAAGTATTTAAAATACCTTCAATGTACAGAATCGGACCTGTTACAGTTTTATTAGAAGTATATATAAAATTTACATGGGCTTTTGTGATATTTATCTTTGCCCTTAATTCTATTAATTTAAAATTTAAATACCATCAACAAATAGAAATGAGCTGAAGATCTTCCAATGGCTGAACAGATTATCTTAAATGATAGCTACAAACAATCTCGATCAAGTCAACTTTTACCGTACATTTAGGAGCTATGATGCCGCAGACAAACACAAACACATGTTAAACTTATAACACCCCTCGTTTTTACATGGGGGGGGGGGGTTAAAAATTGAACATTATTTTATATCTTCTAAAGAAATAACATTGATTTAGAATTTAATTCAATTTATATTTAACATAGTCATAATTTTACGACATAATTATATGAGTTTTATGTAGCTGTCAGTGCAATTTATAAAATTTCAGATGGTGTAATTAAAACAGATTTATCTAAATTGAGAGGTAGAGAGGCTGCTGCTGAACTAAGAAAAACAAGACAAGAAAAACTAGATCAGCAAAAGAAACTTCTTGACAGAAAACTTCAAGCTAGGTGATTTGTCTATTATCAGAATTATGTCCAGCCTCTTAACTTTCTATAGATACATAATCTAAATGCCATAAAATTTCCAAAATAATTTATTCCAAAATTAACTAACATAATTAACCATCGTTCAACGCGACAAAACTTTCATCCCATCACCTGGATAATTGACAATCCACCACTGTGCGGTTCTCCAGATTTTTTTTGCCTCACACAACCAATCTCTGGAACAAATTGTCGCCTGCGTTATTTCTGGACCGATACAACCCTCAAACCTTCAAGAAAAGAGCATACTCCTATCTCATAGGCCGGCAATGCACTTGTGACTCTTGAGTTGCAGACAACAAAAGACATAATATTCATTTCATTATTGTTCATGACTTTATATAGTTATGATGATCACTATATTTACTTTAATGACTTTTACAGGGAAAATGCTAATGTAATAAGTAGAGAGAAGTCAGCTGGTATAATAAATAAGCTGACAAAAGCTGCAACATCTAAATCTGAAGATACAACCCAAAAACCTCCTGAATCTTCTGAAGTTGTCAACACCTGTACACCTAACATCAATAAAGATAAATCTCAAACTGCGACAAGAAATGACATGGCAACACAATGGGAGGCTGAGACAACGCCCAATGAATGGGAACCTGTTGTTCCAGCTTTAGTACTTCCTAAAGATGACCAAGGCTGCATAAACCAGGATGAAGTACCTAAATCAGATAAGAGCAAAAAACTAGATTTGTTTGCAGTCAGTAAAGAAATGCCTACAGACTTGTGTGGCCAACATGTTTATGTTTCTAATAGAAGAGACATGACAAGACCTTCTTTAACATTAGTGTCTGAATACCTACAAAACAGAAAGCTTCGACTACGGGAAGCAGAACCAGCTAATGTACAGAAAAATTGTGATGATATTTCAAGCTTGAAGCAAACCATTCTAAGAACAAGGACTGCTATGGCTGAAGGTAGATGTTATGATATGTGTTGTGTGTTGGATGAACAAGTTATTCCAGTGCCATCATGGCATGCTGAGAGATCATGTGAATTCTGTGCAAATCAAAACTGCCATAATAAGAGTTTAACCCAATCTAAACAATTTACTTCTGTGACTAACTCTCAAATCAATAAAATCTTTAGTTCTATAAGACCCGTGAGAAAAACTGGTGTTGGACCAACTCCTGTCTTGAGGTCAACAAGTCCATTTAGAAGGAATAAAGTGTGTCAAAAACTTTGTAAGCAAAATAATTATGAAAATATCATACTTTACCAGCTTTATAGTCAACTAGATGTGGTTTGGTTGAAAGAGAGAGTTGTCATATCATGTTACATTATCATACCTAAAATTGCATCTCATCATCAACTTTGACTGGGTTACAAGTATTGAGATTCATTTAGTTGACAAATGTATTATTCACAAATGGTATAGTCATGAAACTGTTCATTCTATTTACTCATTTTTGCTGTTTTACAAGACAATAGACAATTATTCAATACATTTACTAACTATCTAATAATCTATTTCCAGGTAAAGGCACTACTTGTTCAGACAGCATCAAAACAGATCCAAAAGTAGTACTAAATAAAAAGAGTTCCATAACTATGTACAATCACAATACCAGAGATATTAGAGACTTGCCCTGTAGTGATGAACAACTTGTAGTAAGAGATGAACAGACTGAAGAGAATGCTTATGCACAGGCTCAAAAAGAATCATCACAAATTCATATTAATGACAAGGAGCATGAGAAAAAAGTTCAGCATATCAGGAACAAAGTTGCAGTGACCAAACAAACTGTTGAAAAGGAATATAAGGATACTATACATTTTTTGAATTCATTACCGAAGGATAAGGGCAACAGAGTTACCGTAAGTATTTTTTTAATGGGATAGGGGGCAAAACAGCAGACGGGTCACCTGATGGTAAGTGACTACCGTCACCCATGGACACCTGCAACCCAAAAGCCACAGGTGTGTTGCCGGGCTTTAAGGTGGGAGTAGGGGAAGGCGGTGAGGGAGTTAGGGCCTTCGGTGACTTCACTCACTCGGTGAAACAGACCGCAAGTATTGCTTCACGCCGGTTTTCTGTGAGGCCGTGGTATCATTCGGGTCGAGCCGGCTCATACGTGCCGAAGCATGACTCTCCCACGATAAAAACAATCTGTATTGTAAAAAAAAAAACAAAGTATTGAACTCTAAAATGTTCTATATTAACCCATACTTATTGGGCCAATGACACTGCATTCTCAAGATGTGACCCTTCAGTATCCCCTAATATTTTCAATGCAATGAATTCTAGCAGAGGGTTACATTCAGCTACACTAACTTTAAACTTTCGTATTCCATGCATTCAAAGGTATGGTATACCTATTACATGATTGATGTATTTCTCATATATGTAATTATACACATTCAGCTATGTCTTCCTGAATTTAACAAGATTCTAACATTACATTTTTACACATGTATTTGCATTTACTACCTCAGAAAACTGCATACATGGATGAGCGTCGCCAACAAATGCAAAATGAAAATCGCCAACATAAGATGCAACAGGAATATAGGAAGATAGAAAAAGAATGCCGAAGACACCATTCCTGTATGGTAAATATACATGCAGTACTCTCCAAACTTATTGCCCACCTGCCACACAATGTGCTTAGGATGCTGTGGGAGCTGTCATGCGTTCTAAATAAAATTGAGGCACTTCGCTTTCGGATGATAGCATGAAAGCCATCAATCCTCGCCTCAGCAAACATCGCCGAAGCACTACAAAAACGCGGCAGTTCCACCAGCATCCTGAACGCATTGTTATATTGCACGCGCAGGACGTTGTATGCACATAGTATTAGATCAAAGTTCCTAAAAAGATTTTAATTTAAAAAATAACAAACAGTAATAACAAAAACACTAACAGACACCCGGCTCGCGGCTATCTTTAGCCCGGCCAATAAGTTTAGGGATTGCTGTACATATACACTGTATAATAAACTAATAATAAATAAAGTAAATGTGTGTTAAATTGAATAAACTACATTTCAACTGTATCTTTATGGGAATAATTAACAGTCAATATATCATCATCAGCTAAATACATCATCACATTTTCAGAAAAAAGGTCGAAAATCCATATCTCCTTCAAAGCAAGATATAGATGACGATTTTGATATCAAAGACTTTCAGTACTCTTGGATGCCGGTACCAGAGGGCGATGGAAACCTGGCCATACACACAATACCTAATTCTGTAAAGGAAGGGAAGTCTGGCGCCACTGTTAAATTTAGCAAAGTTGATAGCTATCATGAATACAGATCTCGGCATAAACATACTCCACCTACAAAAGACACAGCCCATCATGAAAAAGATCCATATAAGAACAACCTAAAGCCCGTAATCAATGACAAAAGTGGTAGTCAATCTACCGATGAATCATCCACTGCATCAGATACTAGTTCAGTTGAAAATTTGAGACTTCACAAGAAACAAAACAAACACAATACAAAGACAGATCAGGATGTATCAGATACTGAAAGAATTATAATTTATAAGATACTTGACACTAGAAGCGATAAACAATCAAAGAAGAAGAATAAAATATTAAGTGATATAGCTAAATCCTTAACATCAATTGAGAAAGTACAGAAATCAGTTATAATTGATGATAATAAAGGGGAACCAATTGTAAAGCCACAAAGAAAATCAGTTAATAAGATAACTGACGATTCAGGAAATTTTGAACATATTAATGAAGGTACTATGTTTATATATCATACCAATGATTTTATCTATGGATGTATTATTACAGAACCAAATTTTTTTACCATTAACTCCTGGCTTATATCCAATAAGCGATAAATATTTTTTTTTACAACAATATTCAGGTGCTACTTCAACTAGTGCGAGCATTTTCTTTTTATTCGCAATACTGAAGAACCACTATTCCTGTCAGTTGCACGTTATTTCAAACCAAATCAATGACCTGATCTGTTAACCTGTCAGCTATGCTACATCTCCTAACGTGTCCAGAGATTGTTAATGTTCCCAAGGGTTGTCTTCTTATAAAGCTAAATACTTAGTATAATTAATAAAATGTTATATTAGGATATTAAAATATTTTTCGTTTTATTTTCAGGTGTATACAAAATTGCTGAGGAACAAAAGTAAGTTCTCTATCCAACTATAAATAACTATCTCACCCTGTTTATCTGTCTGTTCTCATTAACTCGTGTGTTGTCCTCTCATAGGGGAACCTACAATATGATCAGTTGTCTTTCTACTAATTTTCAATATTGGCAGACGTCAACCAGATGCAAACCTTGGTGGTAATTAACAATATACTTTCAGTGTAGTGTAGGTATTTATTTAAAAGGTTCACATTGTTACTATGTAATGGTTTGCTAATTTGTTTCACCTTATGAAGAGTGCAACTTCATTAATTTAAAGGTTGATAGTTTAGGCTAGTTAGACTGTAATATAGATACTGAACATGTAAATTGTGCTCATAATTATAGTCCTTCATAATTCACGTCCTAAGATTACGTCATAATCATATTACGAGCAGGGGTTCGTGGTCAGATCAATACACCAATTTATTACGAAGTAGACACAATTTATTTAAATAATTCGCAATTAACACAATCCACACTTGACAGCAATTCTCACTGACACTCGTTTGTAATGTTCGCTATTCATCGCTTGTTAACTCTCGCGATACTAGAATGAAGTACACCGGTCGCCGGCGCCTTTTTATACCGACTTTTAGAAAGTTTTAGAAGGTTCGTGAATTTTCACGAAAGATCTGGTCGATCTCGAAAATTCTAGAATACCGCAATTTATGCAACTGTAACAATTCTATTAGTTCTGCTACTCGTTAACAGATGGCGCCGCAGTTTCAATTTAGGCAACCGCAACAAAACTTCTAATCTGCATTTACTGACCATATACATATATGTAGTTACTCATTTTATTTTATTCCTTCTTTACAGGGACAACATGGCTTCTATGTTCTTATCTAATGACGATCCAGAGAGTGCCCTTATTTCCGCGGAAAATAAACATGATCAGTGTAAGAAACTAAGTAAAGATAAGCAAAAAGGTAAAGAATTGTTTGTCGTAGTCAACATAATAAAATTATTTATTTCACTAATATATTATGACGTCTGAACGTCAACGTTAGCTCGCGGCAACGTTGACACATGCCATCAAGAATTTCGTTTTTCGTATCTCGTTTATTTTTTATTCTGTACTGGATTTTTTAACCTTGTATTTAAGTATTTGAATTAATGTTGAGAACTTTCTAGAAGAGTAGAAAGTGATCGAAACGAAGAACGAAAATAAAATTGAAAAACTATACTACGAAACTACTACGAAAAAAGTAGTTCTTAATGGCATGTGTCAACATTGCCGCGAGCTAAAGATGTCGTTTCAAAACAAAAAACATTATTTTTAAATATCAATTACTTTCAGGAAGTGTTCCGGAATGGGAGAGTGGTGGCATTCCTCGATCACAGTGGTAATTAATATTTTTATGTGAAATTTGACCCCTGATTAAAAGAGAAAAATAATAATATTTAAATTTACAGGACGCCCAAACCTTGCCATTGCTCTGATACTTGCAGAGAAAATATGATTAGTTCTACTGTGGATACCAATACAGTATCTATATCAGCGAAGCAGCCTCAAACTTCTTCAACAGCATCCTCCTTTAAAACAGCCAGTAACGAAAAAACAAAAAGTGCACCCAGCGATGGTAACTATATCAAATTAGTGGACGAAGTGGGCCTTGAAACTGGTCAGTTTTTCCTAGGTAATACAGATTTCTTAAAGAACAACGCTTACGAAGTTGTCATACAACTTAGAAAAAAAGACAGTTCAAAGGACGAGGAAAAAGCATCGGAATCAGTATTGCCAGAACAGAGTAAGCAGTCTTCTACTACTGAAAGTAAACTCCGCGAAAAAACTAATACTAAAATAGAGGAATCAATTCATGTAGTGACATCAGAGTCTGAGAGTAATCTACCTCAGAATCTTGTAGCTGATAACGTTATGCTAAACTTTGCCGGGAGCGGATCTGAACAAATTTCACCTTTAAATTCTGCACAAAGAAAAGATCCTGGCACAATTACACAAATAGAAGTAGAAAGTGGGACTTTTGATCAGTATAAAGACCAAAATGTCCCCAGTAGCTCAAATGATGCATGTCATAAAAATACATTAGATGAGAAAAAGAAGTTCTCTGATAAAGGTACTACTACAACTTTACAAAATGATAACCCAATACCTAGGCTTGAGCCATCTTCTAGACCGGCCACAACCACATATACCCAAACAACAAGCTCGCCAATCCACAGACCTGTATATATCCACATGAGCTCTTCAACCTCGACAGCTTACATGAGCCCACCAGATATGATCTTACCTAATTTCTTGAGACACGATTCTTGCTTAACTGATTATGAAACATGTGAAATAAAAAACGTAGATACCATGCGTAAATCTGTTAACAATAATAAAAAATGTAGGCATGCTAGGAAAGCAGTCAGCAAAGGCAATTTGAAAACTACGGAGTGTAGAAAAAATAAACAGCATAGCACTCCACCAAATTCTCTAAGCAGTTTATACCAATTTGCAGATAATGTAAGCACGTCTTCCAAAAAGTTTAAACACGACAAATGCAAATGTCACAAGTGTGCTGTTTCGGCTAAGGATCAAGTGAATAAACAGTGCTCGAAAAACAAACAAAGCGCTCTTGAAAGTTTTCGATTGTCTCAGAATTTTAATCTGCTAACTGGTATGAAGGGTTCCGCTAAAAATAAATACCTAAGTGCAAGACCAGGCAAGACTAGAAGATGTCTAAATCCAATTGTAAAAGGTTACATCAATAAGTTACTGGCTCTAAACAAAGAAGGCCTAAGAGCAATAGAAGTGGCGGATCAAGAATGTAGTTCAGTAGGTACACCTGGCAGCTCCATTATCAATGTCCCTTATAACATTGACGAAAGGAAACCTTCAAAAGGAAATAAAATATCTTTAGAACACATTAAACAAACTTTCATGCAACAGATTATGGATGAGCATATAAATAGTTACTTAAATGAACCAATAATTCCACCTATGTTTGCTGGTTCTAGTAAGAGACATTTGCCACGAAAATCACGTCGAAAGGTTGTGCATAAAGTAAAATCCTTAAACATATCCAAGCATTTACTGAAGAAACACAAAATTGAAGAACCTACGTCCACGAACCACATATCAATTTCGACAACAACCGATGACTACAATAAAAGCTTCGTAAGTTCAAATCCGAATAGGTCGCGACTTCGAAGCTCGCCCTCTTCTAGACAAGAACAATCGGGGAGAACGTTTTCCACATTTAAACAATGTAATAAGGTAGAGTTAACTCCTAAGAAAAAAATAAAGAAAATAGATACACAACATATTAAAAAAACTGAGGTCACTCCTCATCTTAGAAAGCAGTATATGTCACAAAGGACCATTATAACAGACACATCACAAGAAACTGAGTCAACAAAAGAGACACATAACTACTACAGTAATAAACCTGATATTCCTATTAGTATGTCTACACAAACTAGCCAAAACATTGATAGTGACTTCATGAAGTTGGCTGAAGATAAACTTCATAATATGGAAAAAATTGCGGACCTCACTGAAAAATGCACAAAACGGTTGTCAAATCTTGCCAAAGTCCTAGAAGAAGTTAGAAAAAATAAGTCTTTGGTTTACAGTCAAATTTCAAACTCTGATTCTACAGATTCTCATTCTGATCACAAGTCTGATAAAGTAGTAAAAACCCCTGTCCCTATAGATATAGGTGAAGTGCCTAATACATTTGAAATAAAATCTCCTGAACCCAGCCTGGAAACGGAACGCATTCCAGTAGCTGAGAAAGAAAAATCACCTCCAGAATTCATCTCATTTTTAACAGATATTCCTAAACCTACTGTATGTCAGCTCTCAGAATTTAATTTAATAAACCCAATGCCGTCAAATGTATCTAACGTGATAAGCCCGATACCTGTGGCAACTACAATACATCAACACGACCCAAATACATTCACATCTGAATCAATTAAATGTAGACAGAAACCGCCACCGGCATTATCACGAATTCATTTGAAACATGGTCAGGAAGACATAGTGCCTCATGAACTTTCAACTGTCATAGAAGTGGATTCTCCAATGAGCATTAAAAACAAAACGCAATCTTCTCGCCGTTATGATCCTAATACTTCTAATAGATCTTCCAACGATGATAAGGAACAAATTAAGAATAATAAAGCTAATGAAACGTCGAAAGACAAAGAAGCAGTGAACCCCGACTTACTTCAAAGTAATCCAAAAATACCTAAACAGCGAAAATTGGCGTCAGCTGAATCTTCTGATGATTCTAAATTTCAAATGATAGATTTAAAACATTTTAACGAGATAATGTTAGAACCTTTTATAAGCATTCACGAGTATGCAAAAAAGTATAATATAGAAGCTCCAGACGAAATGTCTAACGTTGAAGACCTACAGAGAGAAGATGCTATAAATGATGATATGAGTTCATTGCATTCCGACGGCAGCTTACCGGATGTGATAGCAGAATTACTTAAAAGAAATATTATTACAGAACCATTCAAATTCGACACTGCGTCGAATGTTAACTCTACTACTATTTCATCAGAGTCTACATTATCTATGTTAGCTTTGTCGAAAGCGCGAAAGGCCAAGAAGAGAACTAATGTAGTGTTCCAGAATAAAGAAAATGTTGGCGAGACATCGGACACGTTAAGCATTTCTTCGAATCCCGATTTAGAAAATGCATTTAAAAAACTCGGCATGGGATGGGCATCGTCTACTTTAAAAAAAACAAAGGAGCGTTTAGCTTTGTCGTCATCATCAAACACTTCCAGCTCCAGCATTTCACATTTAAAGATTAAAAGTTTTCATCACGACATACCAGCACTTGTTACTGATTCAGTTTCCTCTGTGCTCTTGTCTAAAAAAGAAATAGAGGCTCTAAATTTTGTTGAAAATGGGAAACATCAGACAAGTTTTCCTAATTCTATGACTGTAAATGAATTTCTAGCTAATGAGTTGGCAAATAAAATAACTTTCACTACCAATAAAACTGGTATAAACGAAACGGAAGAAGAGTTTGTTTCTTTATTTGAAACAAAGATGCCAGAAGGTATGAACCAGCAGACACTGGTGAATTGCGATCAACATTCGAACGACAGTGTACCTAGTGGAGCTAACCGTGCGCGAACATCAACTCCAGTACAGATTTTTAAATCAATGACATATCATTCTAGTTCTGGTTCGAATACATCCAATGGCCTATTTAGTAATGCTGATGACCTATCATCAGTAAAAATGACTTCTAACTCCAACAAGAATCATTCAACATCTGACAGAGAAGATTTAACTATACCTAATTTTAGTCTTAAAATGAAAAAAGGTATTGACAATAGTAAAAGTGATTAGTGTTGCTATAAATTGTTGGTTTTATATTCTATGTATATTTATGTGAGACATGTTAGATTGAATTTAAAATATATATAAATGTATAATTTGTGCTGTTCAGGGGCTTTTTGTATATTATGAATAAATCAAAACAAGTTTAAATTATATCTTATAATTTGTTTAATTTTTTAAACATTTTGCTAGTAATAATAATTTAAGTATACCACATATTTTAGATCTCTTTAGACTAATTAAAAAATAAAGGTTTTGAGATTTCTTGAAAATGATACCATATAACATTTTATAGAATTCAAACATACTGTTTATACCTATACAATTCGAGTATTTTAGTATCAAACATTATATAATCCAAAAAGTCAGTGACCATTTTCTAAGAGAATTTTATGCATAACTATAACAACATAGAATACATTTAGAGCTGTGAGATTATTCATTACCTAATAACTTAAGACAATAAATTACAACAAAGTAAATTAATACCTGCTAAAAGATCACAGAACACAATTAGCTCCTAAACTACGCTAATATGGAAACATTTACATGCAATAAGTTTTAAACTTTTGCATTCCATGATTTATATTATTTTTAACAGTAATTAACATGATCACATAACTGATATTATAGTGACCACATTGCACTGGCTGTGGGTACAGGCTGACAGTAATTATGATTACATAATTGTGTTAATTCCTGTTAACATGACTATTTTACATACATGCATTCAGTATGTAAAATCTAATTGATATAAACAATTATCTAACATTTCAGATCAGGTTATGGTTTTTGCAAATTAGTATAAATTTAACAATAACAGTCAATAAATAAAGCTCCCTATTTGTAAATTATTTCTTAGTGTTATCCTTTAATAGATGTTCTTTGACTAAGGTGTATGCTAGCCCTATAGTTAGTGCTGACACCACTGTGCCTTGGGCTGCTACTCGCAATTGCATTAGGAACACGCTTGTGCTCATTTTTCCTCTAGTCTTATATTTATAAGCTCCAAAACCACAGACACCAATCAGACCAATTATTCCTGAAACAATAATATATAATACATACACTTTTACTATGATTAACACATTGTCATGTTATTCTATTATGATCATGGTCTTAGAGACAGTCATTAAGAAGCCAACTCTTCTGTCTCAGGCTAGAACTCGCTACATTCTATTTAAATATTACTTAGTATCTAAAGTGTCAAGCACAGATTGCAAGAGCTATTATTATTTTGGAACCACCAAAATTGTGAGCTTTATTTAATAAAAGATCAACTAGAATTATCATATATCAACATTTTACGAACACATTAAATAATTCTTGACCTTAAAATAATAGTAAGACAAAGACTAAATGTTTCTGATTTTGGATTAGTGCCTTTTTGGTTAAGGGCTCTGTTTCTGCATTTAGACTCATAAAAGGTCCGTGGTTATTATTAATGTGGTTATTTAACCACATTATGCGTGATTTAGTGTCGTATAACATATGCAAATTGTAATCTTAATGCCATAAGTTGTATATTCATACAACTTATGGCTTTCATGTGGTTGATCTTTCTTACCTATTATCATGAATGGTGAGTCCTTGGACTTCCTGGCTAATCTCTCTGACTGAGATTCATCAGTATAGTCAAATATTGGCTTGTTAGACATTTTTATTTCTTTTATACCTGCAAAAGAATAAAACAAATGGTAGGTACGTAACCCTCGACTTTAGATCCTAAATATTTATAAGTATTGCACTAATTGCCAAATGAACCTGTTTATAAAGACATGTGAAAGGATTAACCAAATCGTGGGAGCACTATTCTGTTGATTATTTTATTATTATCTCAATGAATTAAATATTAAAACACATAAAACTACTATTTTGCATTACCGACACGTAAACTCGTTACAAACACGAAGTTTCACAACAAATTACAGAATCCTGGTAGGTTACCTGCAGACTTGATCCTTAATTTATTATTTTTACAAAATTATGTAACTATATCATTTTGTAATATTGCATCACAATTACGGACTTCGACATAATGTATGTACTTACACTAAAAATGACAGCCACTGTCCACTGAGACTGACAGCTCACAAGTAAGTAATTTTTGGAATAACCTTTCCTATTCCTAGGTTACGTTTCGTCTCCACTGGTTTTCTTAAACGTCATACACACGATACGATTTTACTAACTGATCAGATTTGTGATTGAATTGGCTTATTTCACGTCACACGTAACAACTAAAGCTCCAATTTTTATTTCAATGTATTTTTTGTGCCAGACTGTAAGAAAAACATATACACCGTGACCTCAAAATGGTTTTCAAAAAAAATTGTGCTCTGTATTAATCCATAAAAAAATATTAGTTTCGAACATGAGTTTTTTTTATAAATTTAAATTTTATGTCGTTTGTGAAAAATAAATGAATTCTCGTAGTACCAACACTCATTTCTCGTAAAAACGTCACTACGTTTTACCGCGATCGATGTCATTCTGGTTTAATTCATCAAAGCTGAAAAAATCACACTTTGAAAATAGCTAATCCACGCACAGCGCCAGGTTGGCGCTGCCCGCGACTGGCGCAACGCGGTTGACGGCGCACGACTCCTGCGCAATTCAGTACAGCGGCAACTTGTGTAATATTAAGTTGTATTGTTTACGTTCCCAAGTGAAAATGAATCGTCACTATGAATAGGTATTCCAATGCGAAGTATTTGGCAATGGTGCAACTGTATGCTGTTGCCAATTTCAACATGGAAGAAGCCAGGTGGTTGTACTCTCACCCCGAACACTTGAATGCGTTGCGCTTACGGGGGATTGAAAGTGCTCAAGTTCCATTAACCCAAACCATCGTGGCTAGTGCCGTATTGCGATAGTGGACGCCTTTGATAAAGAGAAAAGTGACAGACACATTGAGAAAATCAAAAGACAATAGGTAGAACGTGATGGACTCCATTTCGAGCAGTTGCTTCGGTACAGAGAAGTGTGAGTGGTTGTAAATAACTTTTTAATAGGTATGTAAGTTGATTATTTTATAAATAGGTCCAATTTTTTAAATACGCCTGAACTACCTACTTACAGTACGTTTGCAGTGCATTTTTTCGTTATTGATACTCTAAATAAAAAAATGGAGTATTTTTTACGGAAATACGACTCGACAGTAGGTATCAGCTGACACGTCGCGTCATTGTTGAACGAGTGAATATGGTTGAATGAATTGTACGTTTGTTTCTAAGAACTAAACCCGGACGTCTGAACTATATGAGTGAATGCCAACTTTTTTATTTAGGCCAGTACAGTTAATTTAGTTTCTCTTTTTGGTGCTACGGTACTAATCATTCTAAGTTACCTTGTTCCATCTCAAAACCTATTAAAATGTCACGGTGTATATACATACGTAATATCTTTTGTTTTTGAAGAAATGCTACCTGTATTGATGTAATACTATAAATCATCTCATTAATATAATCACAGAACTGAAAAAAACGCCTTAATAATACGTAAATACACACATCCTTTAAAAAAAAAACTGTCAGTCGTAGGACTGCACGTCAGAAGTGAAAACCCATTTTTTAAAGATTATTTACTAAGGAGCGGACAAAACTCAATGTGTAGATTAGCGCCCTTTAGTGGATCTATCTATACCACATAATACATAAGTATATGTCAAACTACAGTAGTATCGCGCAGAATTCACAGATGGCGTGAAAATATTTTTTTAAATATAAGAAGCTCGGCTCCATCTTACGAATTTTCGATCAGGTCACGTGTCCTGACGCGAGTTTAACATTTTTTACCCATCCCAAAAAGTGCACAATGCCGCTAAAGAAGTTTTCACTTCAAAAATAAGATAACATCCGCTCAGTATGCCGCCTGCGGCAGACTAAATTAATGATAAAATTGGCCGATTAGCGTCTACACGAACCGATTTGATGTGACGCGATCAAGTCAGGTGATCCTGACCACCCAATGACCTTAAATTCGACGATTTGCGTTGACACGAAACGATTCGATTGAAATTCTAGTCAAATTGTGTGTGACATCGTTCCGCATGGACGCCGTTTTACAATCGATAGAGTTGCATATCATTGTCAATGTCGCTGAAAACGATCTTTTTCTATCTCGCAATGCTCAAGGTCGATGACGTCAAAACCGTCACTTTGAAATCCAACGTCACTACTATATTACGTCACATTAATTTTTCGCATGTACCGCCTTGTTTCGTCTAAAATCGGCCAAAAGTAGATCACGAGGCAAAACAAAGACACTCTTGTGAGCCGTGACATAATATTAATAGATATTTTCATTCGTTTTGTTTAAATCTAAGTGTAGGTACTATACAGTCGAACTTATTGGCAGATGTTGCTGATTTGGAGAGCCTGGCTAGAAACCTTTGGGGAACTGACTGAATGTATACAGGGTAGGTAGTGGAGGCAGCAATACGACTTTCTTTTTAGGGTTCCGTAAGTTCCGTTCCCAAAGGATCCCTTTGTTGTCCATCTGTCTCTCTGTCTATCAAGACCCCTTTTTCAGGAACGCGTGGCGGTATGAAGTTGAAATTAATATCAAATACTTTATGTCTGTGGTTCTTTGAAGCTGTGAGACATATCAAGCTTCTAAGTTAATGCAATCAAAAGACACAGCCATTTAATTTAAGCCTAACGTTTTAACAAATTTGAACATTCATCATTATATTTTGCAGTTGGATAATTTACTGACACGTACATCGATGTGTGGGAGGGTATTTTTTGAACTGTAAAGATCTTCGAGGATCGATTCCCGAGATGGAGTAATTAAAAATCGCTAATTGAATAAAAAGGTCGTCCTCAAATGGGGACAACGGGCTTAAACAGTGTAAAAGTTTTCAAAATATTCTCTTTCAATGCATAAAGTTTTCATATAACTTTTGCAGTTCCAACATATATTTTTATGACAAATGGTACATCGCAGTTGTTGGGAAAATTTTTGAGTATAGACCTACTCCATCACAATTTGGCTCCATAGAAGAAACAAGTTTGAATTTTAGTTAACAAATTGAAGTTAGAAGGTAGGTTAGGTTCAAATAAGGGCATGCAGAGGTCATTTGCGATCAAATGACGCCTATGGACATGTAAACCGTTTTCGAGTAATTTAAAATTTTATGTTTTTTGGAAGATAATTATATTATCGTGGTACAACTTTACCGGTGTGTAAAACCCAACCCGGGTAAAACCCGGACACTCTGTGAAGCAAGAAGCATTGACTGGTTGCTTTTTTTAACATCGGAGTCTATTAATGAAAAAGTAAATATACTGAACGAAAATCTATTTAAACTGTATGATGTTCATTCTCCTGTCCGTGCCATTAAGATGAAACATTTACCTGCTCCATGGCTTACTGATGAAATACGTAGTATCATGGCAAAAAAAGGAGCGGCCAAGATGAAATACAAGTGCCGGCCTACACAAAGTAATCTCGACAAATATGTGATAAGAAATCACTGCAATAAGGTGTGTAGAGAAGCACAACGCCAACACATCCATAGGTCTATTGAAAACAGTGATCCAGTAAAAGCCTGTAAATTTTTTAAATCATTAGGAGTTGGAAAGTCAAACTATGACTCTATCCCTAAAGATCTAAATATCGATTCGCTTAATAAACATTTCTCTTCTTCGTCTGATCTTGATGAAACAACTAAAGCAAAACTCTCACTACTCCTCATTTGATTTTAATCAGCTGTACGCTTGTGATGTTAGGAAGAGCATACTTTCAATCTCATCTAATGCAGTAGGAAGCGACTGTCTCAGTAAAAAAATGATTCTCCCTATTCTTATTATTACATACTCCCTATCCTATGTAACATCTTCAATCATTCCATATCCTACGGTGTCTTTCCATCAGTGTGGAAAGCAGCTGAAATTATCCCTTTACCTAAAAAACCTAAACCTTCTACCTTCTCTGACTACCGATCCATTTCTATCTTACCTTTCCTTTCCAAAGTTCTTGAACGTCTTGTCTATAATCAACTCAACAGCTTTCTTTTAAAGAACAATCTCCTAAATCCCTTTCAGTCTGGCTTCCGTACAGGACACAGTACAGTGACAGCATTAGTTCACGTTACAGATGACATCAGAAAAAGCATGGATAATGGGAATGTAACGGTACTATCCTTACTTGATTTCAGCAATGCATTTAATACCGTTGATTTCCACATTCTGTTTGGTATTCTGCGCTCTCTTAACATATCTCCAAGGGCAATTGATTGGTTTCTTATTTACCTGTTTGGGCGTCAGCATCGCATTCGCGTGGAAGACTCCAGTTCTTCATGGTGCAATGCTGCTGTTGGTGTCCCTCAGGGTGACGTTCTATCTCCATTACTCTTCGCAATTTTTATTAATTCTATCTCCAATCGTTTACTTTCATCCTACCACCTTTATGCCGATGACCTGCAGATATACACTCAATCACCTGTCAATCTGATATCGTCCGCGCTAAATGTTATTAACTCGGATTTAAAACTTACAGCTGCATGGAGTAGGGACTATGGACTCAAGATTAATCCTGCAAAAACTCAGGTTTGCGTCATTGGGAGTCCCATAATGTTTGCTAAAATTAATTGGTCACATTTGCCTCCAGTTCAGTTTAATAACACTATTATTCCAATCAGCAGTAAAGTCAAGAACTTGGGCATTTTTATTGATAATACCTTATCGTGGGGTCCTCAGGTTCAAGAGGTTAGCCGTAAAGTGTATGCTGCAGCAGGATCTTTACGAAGGCTGAGGAACTTTCTTCCGACTGCTACTAAGATTACACTTGCGCAAACGCTCCTTCTTCCGATTATTGATTATGCTGACGTCAGCTATGTTAATCTCACCGAAGCACAACTTGATAAACTTGAGCGACTTCAAAATTTTTGCGTCAGATTTATATTTGGCCTACGCAAATATGATCACGTTTCCCAGTTCCGTCAAAGGCTCAAATGGCTTCCAATCCGCTTTCGGCGGAATACTCATATCCTTACGTTTCTATATAATATATTGTTTAATCCATTGACTCCCTGTTACCTCAAGGAGCGCTTTAAGTTCCTTCATGACACACATTTAAATTGCCTGAGGTCAACTGAAAACTTGAGACTGGAGATGCTAGGTCATTCCAGCAATTTTTATGGCAAATCATTTACTGTGGAAGCTGTGCGTTTATGGAATGAATTGCCTGTTGCTATCAGACGAGCACAATCGTTAGCTAAGTTCAAAACAATGTTACAAGAGCATTATCTGTCACTATAAAATTAAATTTAAAGTATATATATACATTATTTATTGTATATATGTGTGTGTCTATATGTAGGTATATATGTATATAACAGTACTTGAGTAGGTATAAGTAGGTATAATTATTGAGTATTGTATGTATGTAATAGATGATAAGCATTATCAACCTTTAATTTAACGTCAACGATTACCACCCGTTTAATAAAATAACTCCAGTCCATCCTAAGGTTGCCTGGAAGAGATTGCTTTGAGCGATAAGGCCGCCCTTTGTATACCATCGATAAAAATCTCCTGTTACATATTCTTTGTAAAACCTTAGTGTACAAATAAAGTGTAATCTATCTATCTATCTATCTATCTGTGCCAGGGGCAACTTATAATTATTAAGCATTAAGCATATTTAACTTATATTTGATGAACAAGCTGTTTAATTTAATGAAAAATAAAAAGGGTATCGGCGTTTATTTTTTAATGTGTCCGGGAAAGAATCTCAATTTCACACGTGTCTGGGATTTTTGAAGAGCTTGTCCGGCGTCGGCAATTTAAATGATGGCAGGCCTAGTCATAGGGGATCATTTGGTCGCAAATTTAAGTACCAGTAATCCTGTACTTATATGTTATGTTTTTGATGTGACGTACTTTTCTGTATTCTTAATAACGTGTATGCAACTAAATGATGATAGGTTAGAAACTTGAACTTAGGAAGCTTGGATTTCCAGTATTGAGATATTTTGGCAGGAAGAAAGGGAAGAAGAAAAACAAGAGTAGGTAAATAATAATATAATCACGTACAAAATATATTTAATTATTTTGGTCCCAACAATTACCATTAGATATTGATTTTTATAAAAAAATATCTACTTAGACGATAGGTAATAAATAAATTATCACTACTACAACAACGTTACTTGTATCTACCTACTAAAATGGATACAATGCTGCAATAAAACAATCGAACATATCTCCTGTATTTTCTAGAACAATATTAATTAATGATATTGAAATAACAAAAAGAAATTTATTATATTTACTGTGTGTTCAGGGATTGACGTTTTTGTTTTTGGTGTCTCAATAAGTTTCAACACTTTTAGTTTAAACACTTTTCTTGATAAGTACCAACAAAGAAACTATCCTAAATTAAGTAATAGTTGACACGAAATACCACATTTAATAAAAGCATGTTGACTATAATAAGAAGCGAAACAGTTTTTGTTTATTTTACGCGTAAACAGTTAAGTATCAATCACTGGTAAATGATCGGTGTTTGGTAAACAAGAGTTTTATGTTTGGTGAGTATCAATATGTACCTATATTCAACAGATTCTTGGAGAAGAAAATTCTCGGTGTTCTGTTTAAAGCATGACGAGGATAAGGTTACTTATTGTGATTGTCAACATCTCACATCATTATATCACTATTAAAAATAAAATACTATGCAGATATAGGAACCTACCTACACTTACCAAACTATCATAAAAAAGTATTTTTTTTTTATATTATAGGGGGCAAACGAGCAGACGGGTCACCTGATGGTAAGTGACTACCGTCGCCCATGGACACCTGCAACTCAAGAGTCACAAGTGTTACTTTAAGCCACATACTTTTTGAAAAAGTTTAAAATAACATTTTAATTAATGCTCGAGCTAGGAGGAGTGTACCTACCTACTGTGATATTATTACAATCAACTCACAACTAATTGCTAAATTATCAGCAGTATTTAGGTACTTTGAGGCCGTTTGTCCACCGCCGCCGTCACCGAGAACGAGAACATTTCGGGCCGATTTCAAGATGACCTGGCGGCGATCGTTTGTCCACAGCAACCGATCTTGGTGTTCCAGTGGCAGAATGACGAGAAGTTTTTTAATTACTAAATATAGGATGTCCAAGACTACGTTCTAGCGGTCGCGCCGATCTAGTTGGAAACCTGGAGGCCGGGATGGCACGGTTCGGGTGACGAAACTGCAGTGGACAGGCGGCCATAGTACCTACATGTATTATTGCTACTTCGGCGCCCGTCCGCTCGTTCTCGGTGATGGCGGCGGTGGACAAACCTTTCGATTTTTTATGACTAGCTACCATATCTATGAAGGGTCACATTAACGAGACTCTTAAGTTATAATAACTGTGTTATAAGATACTAGCGATAAAGGAATTTATCCAAATATTTAGATGAGGAGCGCCACTAGGTCACTAATTCTCGTGGCGCTCAAAAAGAAAGGATTAGGTACATGAAAGTTTTGATTCCAGTTTCATATAAAGCGCCTTTATCTTACACATTTAGGGCTTGCCCATAAGAAATAGAATAAGACCGGCCTAATTATGTGTTACTGTCTCAGGAAGAGTTTATATGAAAGAAATTTAACAAGTATCTTGCAAAGTAAAATAAAATTGTAAGCAATAAAAACTCAATGCGCATGTAAGTAATTTTCAACCAATTCGAGACTAAGTACGATTAATGTTAAATAAAATATAAGCTCTATGAGTAGAATCGCCTAACTTCAGCTAATAAACTTTCGTAGGACGACTCGTCAATAAGAACAAATCGTTTGGCTTGTCTGCTGAAGTAATAAATGTCACCAGTGTAAATATCGAACCATAAGGCGTGGATGTGTAAGTCATGCTTCTCCAATCGCTTCTTGAGCATTCCATAGGATGCGATATTTTGTAACTGTTGGAGGGTGTTTACCTGAAAGGAATTATTTTACTTTGTTACTGCATAAGCAGACCCAAAACGTATATAATTAATTAATACCTGTAACAGTGATATTGAAGCTGGGAGGTTAAGAAATCAGAATTCTGTTATTTATGAGTGAGGATGACATAGTCACTTAAATGGTAACAAATCTATGTTTGTCCTTAATTTGGACTTTTGGAGTGCTTTAAACAATTGAGCTAAAGAGGCAGGTATTTCAGAAATTGAATTTGAAATTTTGTATAGTCGTAAGTCAAAATTCCCGAATCCGAAGAGTCAGTTAAAGTTTGAATTTTCAATAATGAACGAAATTGGTGGTGAGAACTGCTTTCCAAAGACAAAATGAACTTCCAGTGAACAAAGATAACTTCGCAATTATCTTATTAGTTTAAAAGCCCAGAACATTGGCTTCTTCTTCTGGTACTACTTCAAGCTCTGGCAACAACTCCTCTATTGCCTTACCCATGGCTATTTAAATTATAATATATTATAAATGAACCTAGACAAAGTCTTTAGCTCCGTGATTCATTAGCTTCCGATAGAAAGAATCTGTGGTTTATGATAAATTTTAGTAATATTTACCTGTGATAATTTATCTTCTATACAAAATTTATTTTCGGGGTCTATATAGGCAATAAATTTTCGTTGTGGTGTTTCAGCTGTAAACACCATAGGCTTTGAAAAATCACCTTCCATGCTGAGAAATTTGTCTAAACTAGTGGTCGCATGAGTACATAGCCATGATTTTAGTGGTGACAATCTTCTCTCTTGCTGTAAAGTTAAAAAATCTTATTGAATATAGTACCTACTATGAAACGTGTAAATAATGATGATGATCATCTATAATCCTTAGGAAACTAGAATTTGCTTCGCGCAAATTTTAAAGAGCCTCGGAATAAAAAAATATATTTATAAATGTTATTATTATGTATTTAAACGGGAATTAACGCTATTACGAAAAGGTATTACATACCCCTGAATTGCCTGTCGTTTCGGCCAGGTTGCACTGGCCGTGGTCACAGGCTGACTCTCGTGGTCCACGGCCAGTGCAACCTGGTCGAAAAGTCAGGCAATTCAGAGGTATGTAATACCTTTTCGTGACAGCGTTAATTCCTGTTTAAATACATAATTATATCATTGAACGTGAAAGTTTAAAAGTTAGTATAAATGTTATTATTTTTAAGAAGTCAACTGAATGTTTGAGAGCTCGGAGTTTCCGGTAACAGGCAGTTCGAGTTATAGGTATGCGAACTTGACCTGCTCGAGATATTTTTTTGCTTACACTCCCTAATTCATCCCCCCAATTTTCCCATTTTCAATCAATACCCAAAGTGCCCGGTTGACGGCAATGGCCTTAGGCAATAGCTATTATGTGAGTGGAATCAAATTATAGTTGGCAAAACGTGGGTGTTAAATACGTCTCTGTCTACCCCTTGGAGAATACAGGCGTACTGTGAGTATATAAGTCATATTATTCAAAAAGAAGAGGTATGGAATGGTAACGGAATATCACGGAAGTCTCAAGGAAAAAATATGGACAAAAAAAACAGTATTTTTAATTACCGTCTCTGCATCACATTTCCATCGTTACCATTCTACCCTAATTTTCCAAATTTCTTGCCCTATTCATAATTTTATTATTAACAGTAACTTGTCAAATTGTATGACTCTCTTCTGAGGAAAAAAACTTTTATGAATCCGGTTGAATTCTAAATTCGATTATTTTCCAAGAAAGAATACCTACCTATGCATTTTTTTTATTCCGAGAATCGTTCATTATTCAGACGAGAGGAGGAATTACGTGTAAATATACTAACTTTGCTGGATTCCTTTTTGCTTCGTAACGAATGTAATAGATTCATTGCTTTACAATCACTGTGCCCACACACGATGATGTGCCTGATGTTGTTAACGATGCAACCAAGTTCAAGCGCGGCTGGCTCACAACTGGTCATCTCATCCGCAAAGTATTGAGAGTGAGGTATTACGTTGCCCGCATTTCTCACTATGTAAAAGAAAAAATACATAATATATAATATACTCTTGAGTCGTGGAGTGGGCAATCCAGTATGAGCAATCCACCGCCGAGACCTTGTAGCGGTCATCGGTGTGGTTAGTCTATCCGAGACTTTAATTCTCTCCATGGTCCATAGCGGAAGCGCATGAAATTCCAATGCTTCATTTTGCAAGGAGGTGATGAGAACCAAGGGGAGCGGTAAAAGAAAGGGAAAGAACTAGTACATTCCCACAGACGAAGCACCAGGCACCTGAGAGGTCTGAACTGTCTCCGGCCTCTATGAGCGCTGGCCAGCGGGCTATGGGTAGGGCGGCCCGTTGGCCTAGCCTAGCAGAAGCAGAGCTAATCTTAGAGAGCAGCAGGAAGAGCTTCTTGTTTTTTGACAAGCACCCAAGGCCTGCCGCGAGTTCAGGTCTAATCCGTGTAATGGAATGCTTCAAATCCGGCCATAGGCCCCTCGGCCACTTAGTCGGTTCGAGTCCGACATAGAAACCTCTTTTTGGAGATGGTACACGAGAGGTTTCCTATTCCTAAAAAATACCTTCATGAGTATTTTAAATGTGTAGGTATATAATATACCTAAGATTTACTTATTATTCATTGCGATCTTGTTTTCAGTTAGCACTTGCTGACAAAATAATTAATATCTAATACCAGTCTCACTAAAAATCATAATAATTTGTAAGACAATACAAGTAGGTAGGAAGCACTACGACAAGGAATAACTTTTCAATTTTTTTATTTTTATTTTATGGTAAAGGGGGAAAACGAGCAGACGGGTCACCTGATGGTAAATGATTCGATTCGATTCGATTCGATAGTCGAGCCGGCCCATACGTGCCGAAGCATGGCTCTCCCATGTAAATAAGCATCATCATTAAATATAGGTTCAATTCACATAAATTCCTCAAAGGACAAGAGTCTCGCAAAGACCTATCGCCCGGGGCCATCCCTATAAGCGATATCCTTTTCCTTCAATTGGCTTACCTTCTTGTCTACCTTTCTTTTTTAAAACTTTCCAATTTTCCCATTTTTAATTCCCAAGGTACCCGATTGGCGGCAATAGGCTTGCCCCCTATTACGTGAGTGAGACGAAACTGTAGTTGGCAAAATGTGGGTCTTTAATACGCCTCTGCCTACTGCTTCAGGGATAGGCGTTAGTGTATGTATGCATGTAATAATTATAATTCTCATAAAACATTAATCCTAATGTCCGTCTGCACCACCGAACAATGGGACCGATTATTTATTTCAAGATTTAACAGGGAGGGCTGTGAATTGTTGGTTGGCAATCTTAAAATAGGTCAGTCTGACTGTCATACATGCATTTTTAATAAATAAAAGTAAAAAGACGTGAAGGTTTTAATATTTTGTACAAACCGACAAACATGTCCCCAACACTAGTCTCAGTGAACCTTGTTGGTATCATGCGACTGTCCATGCAAGTGTAGAAAATTGCTTTGGGCTGAAACAAAAAAAGAAACATTAAACTCTTGACCCTATGTCGCAGTAAAATGGTCATAGCAGTGATATATTCCTAGGGATATAATTATATAAGGCCAGGGAAGCCAATTCCGTCTACGGGGCGAAACCGTCTGTTGTACATTAAACACATTACAAGCGAGCTGTTTTTTTGGTAGCTGGGTGGGTAAATAAGCATTACTTTATAATACAAATAAAATTTCTTATATGGCGTAATTTGGTATAGAAAAGGGTAAAAATAATAGTGTTTGAAGTTCAGTTTTATTTCAAAAGTGAAGTGTGTGTGATTTGTACTGTGTTTTATCGAAGCTAAATATAAAAATAATGCAACTCGCAGTATCGAGAGACTGTAATACAGATGGGTCAACGTCCGTTTTAACGTTCTTTGTATTTTTTTTGCTAAGAAACGCTGCAAATACTTAGATTTTTTGAGGTGCTAACTTTGTAACGTCAAAATCATCAAGTGCTTATTTCCGTCTATTTTGAATGGGGCAAGAACGTCATATGCCAATTTTGCCCCATTTCAGATATCGTCAGTGGCGGCCTTAGGGGGTGGCAAGCAGGGCAAACGCCCGGGGCCTCGCTCTTGCGTAAATCTCTTTGCTGGCTCAAGTCAAAACTGCTATCTGAAACTACGTGGGAATTCTGGGTAGAGTCGATAGGCCGTTAAATATCAACTGAGCGATATATGTGATGCTTTGAAAGATTTAGCGGAAAATAAAATAGATCGTCAATTGGTTAGTGAATACCGTTCCATAGAAAAGTGAAGGAAATTGACATAAAAGTTTTGTCAATTTCCTATGTACAATTTTTTTTTATTGGATTTTTCATTAAGCATTTAGCATTAAACATAGGTTCAATTCACATAAATTCCTCAAAGGACAATAAATAGGGCCTCGCAAAGATCTATCGCCCGGGGCCTCGCAAAGATCTATCGCCCAGGGCCTCTTAAAGATCTATCGCCCGGGCCCTCGCAATGCCTAAGGCCGCCCCTGGATATCGTTAACCTTTTTTATTCATGTAGACTGTGAGTAGGCCTGCCATCACTTAAATTGCCGACGCCGGACAAAAACTTAAAAAAATCCGGACACATGGCTGAAATCGAGATTCTTTCCGGGACACCTTAAAAAATCGCCGATTTCATTTAAATTTTAAGCTTGTTGACGATTCATCTAACAATTATATTTGTCCCCTGGCACAGAGTTTTACCCGGTTTTACCTGGTCACTTTTTAAGAATCCCGCCGTACGCCCTCTAAACTAGGACAAATCCGGGGAAACCCGGACGGATGGCAGCCCTAACTGTGATCGTAATGTTCTGTGTAGTGTAGCGATGGATAAGAATCCATCCAATCTCATTTGAAGAGTTGCTGCTCCTAAAAGTAAAACGCAAAGACAATTTTTCCAAGACAAGGAGGCGAATTGGCACCAAGTGTTGAAGTCATCGCTTATGACGATGTCCTTATGTTAAAAGAAGAGAACAAAGTAATAAAGAAAATAAAAAAAGAAAAGAAACAGACGATGAAATATAAAGATGTTGTTCTGTTAAGTGATTTATCAAACAATAACTCTCATTTGGGACCTTTTAACATTTTAGTAAATTTGATTGTTTAATTTTCAAATAAATGTTTAGGATGTGATTTTAGAATTTTCAATGCGTAACACAAAATTACTATTAGTGATATCGTTTATATATAAGTAAAATGGGTATCCATTATTATAAGAATTAAAGAAATAACGTTTTGTGAATTACGTTTAGAATTAAAGTGCAACATTTAATGACGTGCTTAAAGTTTTCCTTAATAAATAGAGTCCAAACTAATAATAGTGCACTAAATACTCATCTAAGTTTTACCCCCCAATAAGTTTTTACGTGTAAACATAACCAAGACTTTATTTTTAATATTGTAAAGCATATAATATCTTCCACTAATGCATGTATAGATTATATCTATCCTTGAAAAAACCAGCGACTTCTATAAAATCTTGCTAATAGACGGATTTGCCACATTTGGATAGGGAAAATTCGTCTAGTGTAGTAGTTTTTTGTAATGTGCAAAATAAGTTAAATAAAATTTGATGTTTAAAAGTTTTTAATTGTTTAAAAGTTGAATACATCGTTATGTTGTTATTAGTTAGTCCTTATGTTATTATGTTCGTTAACTGTTCTTAACTGTTCGATCAAAATTTTTATTTGTTCGATCTTAGTTCTTTTTTATAAATTAAATAAAAAAATTGCATTCTTAAGTTGGCGGGGAGAAGTCGTTTTTTAACCTTTTTTTGTTGCTATTTCAACTGTTCGTTAACTGTTCTTCATTGTTCGATCAAAATTTTTATTTGTTCAAAGTTAGTTTTTTTTTTTAAATGAAATAAAAAATTACCCTCAAGTTGGCGGGGAGAACTCGTTTTTTGACATTTTTTTTTGCTCTTTCGACTGTTCGTTAACTGTTCTTAACTGTTCGATCAAAATTTTTATTTGTTCGATCTTAGTTTTTTTTATAAATTAAATAAAAAATTTGCGTTCTTAAGTTGACGGGAGAAGTCGTTTTTTAACCTTTTTTATGCTATTTCAACTGTTCGTTAACTGTTCTTCATTGCTCGATCAAAATTTTTATATTTTCGATTTTAGTTTTTTTTTTAAAACATAAAATAAAAATTTACCCTCAAGTTGTCGGGGAGAAGTCGTTTTTTGACATTTTTTTTTGCTCTTTTAACTGCACGTTAACTGTTCTTCATTGTTCGATCAAAGTTTTTGTTTGTTCGATCTTAGTTTTTTTTTGGCGGTTTGACCATGTACTTTGTTGTCGTTTGTCATAAAATTCGGTATGGTCACAGTTCTAACCTAACCTAAACCTAGCCACTTGAGGGTAAATATTTATTTTATTAAAAAAAAACTAACATCGAACAAATAAAAATTTTGATTGAACAATGACGAACAGTTAATAAACAGTTGAAAGAGCAAAAAAAAAAACTACTTTTCCCCGCCAACTTGACGGTAATTTTTTATATTATTTAAAAAAAAAAACTAATACCGAACAAATAAAAACTTTGATCGTACAATGAAGAACAGTTAACGAACAGTTGATATAACAAAAAAAAAGGTTAAAAAATTACTTCTCCCCGCCAACTTAGACAGCAAATTTTTTATTTTATTTATAAAAAAAAAACTGAGATAGGACAATTAAAAATTTTGATCGAACAATGACGAATAGTTAACGAACAATTAAAATAGTAAAAAACGACTTCTCCCCGCCAACTTAAGGGTAATTTTTTATTTTATTTAAAAAAAATAAACTATGATCGAACAAATAAAAATTTTGATCGAACAGTTAAGAACAGTTGAAAAAGCAAAAAAAAATGTAAAAAAACCACTTCTCCCCGCAAACTTGAATTTGAATTTGAACTTAAGACAGCCCCGACGTAGCATACACACGCATCGTGCCGACGTACGTCCGCTCAAGACCACGGTGCTGTTGCCGTTATATCTGATGCGAGAACGATCTAGTAAATAACTATCTTACTAGACTTATATAATATATTTATAATTATTTAATTAGATTACTCTAGTCGGTATAGGTCTAGATATTAAGTAGATAAAAAGAAAAAAGGCGCGTTATGGAAAAATTATGAGAGTAAATTTTTACTATGCGCGCGCACACAGTCACGAAAAACCGACACCCTGAAGTTAGCTAGTCAATATTTTAGTTTTTCAAAAAAAGTTACTAACTTCACGATATTTATTCAAGTGTTTCTGAACCTACAACACGTGTTTTGTATCAGTCCAAATAAAATATACATAAATATACATATATATATGTTTTTTTCAAATAATATATCGTAGTGACTGATATTTATTAACAATTTATTGATTTAAAATTAATTTACTGTGATTATAAGTGATAAAAATGGTTTTTACATATTACTTTGAGTACGTTTGTAGAATTAAAAAATTCTTACGTGCGTACATAAATACACACACACTTTTTTTAATTGTTTAATAAAATACATATAAAACGAAATATATATGAAATAAAATACATATAAAATATGTAATGAATTATAAATGTTTTGAAATTTTACGAATAATTATGTACATACGATTATTATCCTTAGAAGTGGGTCAAATTTAACTTGCAAGATTTGATTAAAGACAGACGCCGAGACAGGTCAAACTAAATAAAAACTTAAAAAAAACATACAATAAAAACAAATTGAGCAACATGGACGTAAACAATTTTATTTTTAATTTTTTTTTCGGTAACATAACGACATAATTTTCTTTCTTATCCATCACTAACTGTCGGTTATTTCCGACTCTGGCGTGTTGAGCACGTCACATATTGTATTTCGAAATGATGTTATTAACTATCGTTTTTCTATTTTGTTTTTCTTTTTAATTGTTTTACCTTTGAATACTATATAATTAATAGATTATTTAATAGCGAAAAAAAAAACATAGGAATATTATATTTGAGCGGAATATTGTATTATTATCATCAGCGGCGTAACTACACCACCGAGGTCCGTGCGTTGCTAATTCATCGGATGGGGCCTTATAGGCGCATAAAATTAGCTTAACCTGGACGTAATTCGATAACCCGTTGTTTTTATTATTTTATTGGACATTGATATTAAGAATCAAATATTAATTAGATATATGATGTAAAAAAATTCATGGTGGTACCCATTTTTTCTAAAAATCGGGAAATTTCGTACACTACCTAACTTTTTCCTAAAAACAAAATAGGTAACCGAATACCTTGTTAGTATAATTTTGAGGTGCATTCAAATGCTGTCACCTAATAGCAAAATTAAACTGCAAGCAAAATCGCATGTTGTTTTTTTTACATTATCTAACTGATGTCAATATCTAGATAAGCAAAAATAGTAACTATGATGGTTGTATCTTATTAAACTCTATTACGTCTTTTAAGACATTGAAGACAAAAATTAAACATTTATTTTTTGCGTTTTAAGAATAATGTGTTTCTCAGTACCTAGTTAAAAATCGTAACTGTGAAAATTTTGTTTAATAATAGGTTTTTATGTACTACAATTTTCTTTCCATCAAAATTAAACACGTTAATGTCACGCTTATGAAATTGCAAATTTAATTGAAAATACGCGTAAGCAAGTAGTGGCGCGGGATGCATGCGGCAGGTGCGGGGCGGGAAAAGAGCGCGGCGCCACGCGGAGAGATGCGGCGGCATGTCATAACGAGGTTATGACATAACCTTTTTGCGTGTTTTTTACCGACTGCATCGAGTATGAGAAAAACAATCTGTATGATAAAATTGAGTCCTACTCCTAGGCCCTCAATGTCTTATGCTGTTGTAGTTAGTAAAGTTATCCAAATAAATCGATTGCGTGCTTCTGCAATCGGTATGGATGTACAACATTGTACCCTTAGATTATATAAAGGTCCAGATACCGTGACTAGTACAAAAGTCACCGTTTACTTTGAAGCCACTTTTTGGTGCTGTGCGAATGAACCCCGCCCAACGCGAGTGTCTACGTACAATGTTTATGCTTGTGTGTATTGACGGTTTTACTACCAGTGCATAGAGGTTACCCCAAAATTCAGGGACTTTTTTACTAAACATATTTATTTTTTTGATGTTAGTAATATTAAATAAATACATTTTGAATGTATTTAAATCAGTTACAAATATTCGTTTATTTCATTTTTTAGTTTTTTTCATTTAATTCGTTTAGTTAAAAAGACAAATGTAAAATAAAACTACTTGGTAGGAACTATTTATTTATCACAATATTTTTTGGTTTGTTTTCAAGACATTTTTTTTTAGAGTTTCCTCCTTAAGAATCGATTTTCATATAAGGCCGTATGAAAGAAATATGAGAATAAGAGTAATTTTTTTTATGGTAAATGTAACATAAAAGCTCTTTTGAGTAATAAAATTAAATGCAACTTTATTCACAGGAACAGAGTAACAAAAGGTATTTTGATAAAATAAAGTAAATGTTTTGCCTTGTTTTGTAGGACTTGGATATATATATATATATATTTTTTTTTTTTTTTTATAAAGTATCAAGAAACTAGCAAAATTTTACAAGTCCTAAGTGCTCTATAGCTGTGTTCGTTAGGTGTAGTAATAATAAGTTATAATACGAATACAATCCCACAGCTAAAGTATCGTTTGACGGACACATTGAACTCCGGGTGCTAGAGTTTAGAAATTAAGAATATTTGAAGGATTCCAGTTTCGCGAACATTAACGTTAAGCATATTTCTCGTCTTTCTATAAATAACAAGTTTGGCAAAGAAAAATATATATATACTGTTAGAATGCGTTATGGGTAAATGAAATTCACGTCCTGGCAACATCTCTAGTAATGGCGTCGTAATTTTATTAATTTGAAATTTTGTTCTATTGTTTGTTTGTGACAGCACAAGCAGGCATTTTTAAATATTATAAGTAGCGACTCGAGACGTACTTCAGCGGCGAACGTTCGCTCGCGTGTGACGAGTGAGACGCTTATATTTATATTAGACGCTTGTATTTTTTGGCTTCAGTTTTGAGGCACGGATTAGGCATCTGGACCTATATATAATCTAAGATTGTACCCTTAAAAATGGTTGTTGTAATAATATGATATTTAAACTGTTGTACGGTTATTTAATTAGTTTATATATAAACGGTTGTAGCCAGCCTTTGGGAATGATTCGTTACTATACTATTCGTTACTGACGTACCTACTATGGAGCAATTTTTGTCATATTAAACTTGTCGAGATTTCCAATAAAAATTGTTATTTGTTTGTTGGAAAGGTATGGACAGATTGGTAATATTCAAAAAGTCTAAATGTTGTAGGTAGTGAAACAATGTGTTCAATTCTTAATATCATACTTTAAGATTGTTGATTGTATAAAAATATAATTGATAATAATTGTTAGGTTATTAAATATCTCTTGTATAGTATAGGGGACAAACGAGCAGACGGGTCACGTACCTAAGTGACTACCGTCGCCCATAGACACCTGCAACTCAAGAGTCACAAGTAATAATAATGATGCTCAATATATTGCTCAATTTGTAGAGGAATTGACGGTTTTGCTTCCAAGCAGTGGCTGATTTACACATTTGCCACCTGTAGGCTAATTCAATTTTGACGCCTCTGCCTCCTCTTCGATTCGGTATGCAATTCACATGTATATTAATTACAACTTGTTTTTTGTCAATGACTTGTGCGCTAATCACACCACCTTTTTCCATAATTAGTATAATTGTAAACTAGGGGATGGATGCCTCAGTTTCTAGATTTTTTTTACAACCCAACAATTTAGCTAAGATTGATTGTTTTATTATGGTACCTATATTTCTGAGCTAATAAAAGCTCAATCATGTACTACTGTTAAGTTGGGGTAAGGTATGCCCTAACACCACTTACACATGTACATTCAATCCATCAGCCTATTGCAGTCCACTGCTCTCCGCCTTTCGCATCCAATCTATCCCAGATACCTTTCTCATTTTGTCAGTCCATCTGGCCGGGGGGCATCCTACTTTCCGTTTACCATTTCGCGGTCTCAACTCTAAGACCTGTTTGCCCCAACGACTAAGCCAGGCCACTCCAGCATGCAATATACGAAAACTCCAAGCATAGCTCGCTTCACAGAACGCTGCATGAGTTTAAAAAGCTTGTGGACTAGACTATTTTTTCACCCAGCTGCCCCAGCATCTCTGATATTAGAACGATGTCACCGGCAAACCGAAAGTGTAAGATGTACTCGACATTTATATTGATTCCGCGTCTAGTCCAATGTAGTGTCTTGAAGACGTCCTCAAGGGCGTTGGTAAATAGTTTGGAGATAATATCATCAATCATAAAAACCCAATACATATCAATCACAATTAACAGATGGAGGACCACGACTGGTCTAAGACACTCGAAAGCCTTAATGAAGGGCTATGATAACAAAGTATTAAAAGAACTTCTAGAGCTCAAAAGATACAAAACCTGACCTCCTTCTCAATCATCACCGGACCTGCGAACTGAACAAACATTCAACCTTAAGTTGGGTGAGACCACAATATGCAGATTCTGTCGAGAGGTAGAAGTAAACTGCAATACATATTCTATGCTTTTGTACTCCACTGATGCGGTACTGAAGTATTAACCTAGGGTTGCACATCATGCAATCGCAGGAAATACAAACAATCACTGCTGATAAGATATGAAGGTTTCTCGAAGCTATAAGTCTGAGCAGTGTACTATAAACCAAAAGTGCGTTACAAAAGACAATGGTCGAGGTAGCACTAGACACTTAAAACAATAATAATAGGTAGTAGTTTAGTTCCGTCCACTAACAAGGTTTAACACCTAGGTGTTGAACTTGGGGTACTTTTCTTCAAAAGAGGATACAACATCTTTTTGAAGAACTATAGACCCATCTCGGTCGATAACTCGACCACCGTAACAAGTCGGGTTTCGAAAAGGCTACGGCACCGTGAACCATATTCATACTGTTCGACACATAGTGCAAAAGACCGAGAAGTATTTTTAACCGCTGTGTAATGCTTTTGTGGTCTACGAGAAAGCCTTCGACTCCATCGAGACCTGGGCAGTTCTGGATACTCTGCAATGACGTCTTATCGACTGGCGATATATCGAGGTGCTGAAAAGCTTATATGACACCAACACGATGACCGTACAGCTCCAAGAACAGAGGATAAATCAGATAAACTTGCAGCGTTGAGTTGTATTGTTGAGACACATGTACATACACTCACTCACAATAGGTTGCAAAGGCCTAAATGGAGCATCTCGACGCGACGATCTTGGTATAATTTTGAGCAAAACTAAGGTTATGCTCATGAACAAGTCGCACCCAGACTGATTGACTTCGAAGGGTTGACGCTCGAAGTTGTTCAGGAATATGTCTACATTGAGCACGTTATCCAGATCGGTAGAAATAACTTCGGGAAGAAATCACCAGAAGGATCTTGTTAGGACGGGCAGCAATTGCAAAACTACGTTGAGTTTTCTCATCACCCTTGCAGTAATTCCTCAAAACGAAGGTCTTTGTAAAACCAGTGCATCCTACCTCTCTTGACATAGAGAGACTGGCGGTGGGGTCGTTAGTGCCCACGTCTCCGCACCGTATGTCATTCGGTCTAGTCCACTAACTTTTTGAAATCGCGCAATGGGCTGTGAAGCAAGCTTGAAGTTTCTTTGAAGGAAAAAAATCGTAATGAGGTCATCTGACAAGGAACCAAAGTTACCGACATAGTTTGCAGAATAAGCATGCTGAAGTGGCCTTGCATGGTCGTTGGGGCAAACGGGTCCTAGAGTTGAGACCGCGAACTGGTAAAGAGAAGGTAGCACGCTCCCCATCCAGATGGACGGACAAACTGAGAAAGGTACCTGGGTGGGATAGACTGGATGCGAAAGCCGGAAAAACCGGGTGCTTTGGTGCACGTTAGGAGAGCAGTGGACTGCAATAGGATGATGTATTGAACTTGAACGTTTATTGAATGTACTTGTGTAAGTAGTATTAAGGGCTACCTTACCCCACCTTAACAGTAGTACATGATTGAGCTTTTATTATCTCAGAAATATAGGTACCATAAAAAAGCAATCAATCTTAGCTAAATCGTTGAAAAAATCTAGAAACTGAGACATCGATCCCCTAGTTCACAAACATACTAATGAGGATCATTCACATAACAAAATATTAGATTTCTAAATATAAGAGCGTATGCGCTATAACATTCTGATCATTTCGTTTTTTAAATTATTCAAATCCAACAAGAAATGACAAAGTTATTAAAGTTTTCAGTTCGGCTATTTCAAAACGCTTGCTCGGAGCTGCGCTTGGTATGATGACGTCACACGTCGCGAATCGCGCCCTCCACTCGTGCAAAGTCGCTAGTTGTGTCAGTTTGGTTCAGATTATTCACCATTTCGCTTATGTCGTGGTATATTAATTATTTAGTTTTTACTATAATTTGATGTTATATTATTAGTATAACAGTATTTATATTGATAGTGAGTATCTATTGATATCTAAATAGATACGAGTAGGTAGCTACCTTTTATGGAGGTCGGTTTTGTAGGGATAAAATGAAAAGGTATGTAAGTCTATACCTACCTACTCCTACTAAGTACCTAAAATAGGTATCTAACTACCTACTTACCCACTTTAACTGCGTGTTCTGAGGATGAGATTTTTCTGGATTATTTAAATCATTCAAATATTATCTCTAACAAGTGCAAAGCACAAACCGAACAGCATGTTTTTCACAGGAAAAAGAAAATGCTTGTTTTGCGTAGCGAGCCCTCAGTTTGAACAAGATAAATCTTTAGCAATACACGAAGTTGACTATGATGAAAACCATTGTTTGACCATTTCATCCGAATGGGAGAGAATACAAATAAAACAATACTCAACAGTCAGTAACGGGCGTCGGGCGGAATCACCTGCCCGCTCAGGGCATTTTTTTTTATGGTATAGGGGCAAACGAGCAGACGTGTCACCTAATGGTAAATGACTACCGCCGCCCATGGGCACCTGTAACTCAAGAGTCATAAGTGCGTTGCCGCCCTTTAAGGTGGGAGTAGGGGGAGAGGGGGGACTAGTGGGAAAAGTGGAAGGACGGGAATAGGGTAGAGGGAAGGGTTAGGACCTCCGGTAACCTCACTCACGCGGCAAAAAGCAATGCAAGCATTGCTTCACTGCCGGTTTTCTGTGAGGCCGTGGTATCACTCTGGTCGAGCCGGCCCATACGTGCCGAAGTATGGCTCTCCCACGAACAAATCTCTGTCGTAAAATCCTCTCTGTAACATCGCGGTGGTGGTCTGAGTACAGCCCTGGGCTCGAATATCCTTGTGTTCGATTGTTCATTTGAGTAGGTAGGCATTCCGCATGAATGAACGAACATCAAAGCTATCCGCGGAAATTCAAATGTTACTAAGAAATGATAGAAACGATGCACAATACGTAGGTATATTATACTCTATACGGTCAGTGGATCTATTTGTGAATTTTAGCTGTTTGACATGCGCAGTGCAGTTTTTTTCATACTAAATTGTCTACTGAGCATCGAAACTGCTAACTTTACGAATGATTAGCACTAGACCCGTAGACCATATTGTACCTACCTACTGATATTAGGTAGATACTCTAGCTAGGATACTGTAGGTACCTACTTACGTCAAAACAATCCTCGCAACAGTACCTATAAATAACTTCGGCATGTCAGAGGAGATTTATCGTCCCTCCGCATTGCTTTACACCATTTTTTTTATTATTTGTGCATCTTTCGGCACAGTCAAAAAAAGCTTATTAGGTGCATTAACACTTGTATTTTTGCATTTTGGGACAATGCAATACTTATTTGACGGCATTATCACTTTAAAAATAATCTGAAAAATCAGCAATCGTCAGGTCGTTGCACTAACTGCGCTAGACTAAAAGCTTACCAAGCTGGCGACGCGAAGGCGTCCCGCCGCTTTTGCCGATACGCGATGAATGACGTCACAGCGTTCACGGCCTTTCTCGCGAGCGTTTTTTAAGTTGGTGCACTAAAATCTCTGTATCTTGGTCATTTTTGATCCGATTTAAAAAATTTAAACACAGTATTTATTGTTTTTTTATAGCTATAAATCTGCATACTTAACAAAAACGTGACTGATCCTCATTACGGAAAAAGGTGCTGTAATTAGTGCACAAATCATTGATAAAAAAGTTGTAATTAATATCATTGTGAATTGCCTATCGAATCGAAGAGGAGCTAGGGGCGGCAAAATTTAACAAGCCTACAGGCGGCGAAAGAGTAAATCCGCCACTGCCTACAGATACCTCCTTATCTTCCTACTTCCCTTACTCCTACCTACCTTATCATTTATGCTTGTTGTCACCTAACATGACATATTTTTTATTGAAATAATAGTAAATTGTACAGAAAACTGAGATTTTATAAATGGGTTTAAAAAAATCATATATCTCATCTTCAACAATTTAGTTATTATCGATCGAATGAACACAATATTTCAATTAAATCTCCGCCCTAGTGGTACCAAAAAGTTTGAAAATCATTGACTAACTATCCTTCACTAGCTGTGCCCGCGACTTCGTTCGCGTTTATGTCGGAAAACAACAATAATATAATTATGTCGCTTATAATAGGCATAGCACCTCTTCCCGAAAGGGAGGAATCCTCCAGGCAGCATTTTTTATAATGTACTAGCTGCGCCTGTTTTCTTAATTTTTTTCTTTCATAAGAACCTTCTCCTGACAATAATAAACACAAAAAACAGAATTAGCGAAATCGGTCCAGCCGTTCATGCATGATGCCGCGATCAAGGGAAATAGCGATTCATTTTTATATATTATATAGATAGATTACAGAACTACCTACCCGCACCAGCGTTGGTTGGAGAGTTGGTACACAAAGAAATTACGACCTTATTGGTTAAAAAATAACGTTTATATTTAAACGTAACTTAGAAAAAAATATAAATTAATGAATAAACGTGGACATTAATTGTTTAATTTGGTTCTTATAGTACTAATAATATATTGAAGGTATAAATTAAACACTTTTTAAGTAGTTATGTATTTTGGCTTTCCAAGAATTACAAATATTTGTGACTTTACAAATCCGCAAAGAGAATCTGTTTAATTTTTAATAGTATAATCTCATACATATTATACTATTCAGAATAAATTGTTGAATCACAGTTATCTATAATTTCTGGTAAGATAAGCAAAAATATCTATAACTAACTGAACCTTCTTTATTAATGATAATCCCGAATGATTAAATAGTTTAATTTTGGTTTCTTTAACTGGAATGCAAGCATCATGTTATAACACAGGTACTTTTACAAAGTTATTTATTTTGCTGTAATTATGAAATCGAAATGTGTTGAAAATTCAGTTTTTCAGTTTTCCTATATTGACGCGGTGCTTTAAAATGTTTAATTCTTTTTATTTTAACTATATCTAATAATACTTTCTGTCCTAGAAAAAGAAAATTACAGTTATCGAATTATGTCCAGGTTTAGCTAATTTTATGCGCCTATTAGGGTGCCACGACAGCTCACGACACACGTCGATCGATGACAGAATATTCATCATCAGTTGTTTTAACAACAATCGGTCTGAAAAAGCTACCATACCAGTCAATCGATGATGGCGTCGATCGATTGGCGTGGTGGCTTCTTCAATCTTAATGTAATAAAGCTTGTAGGTTCTTTTTTAAAAATCTCTAATTAAAGTGACAGAATGCAAGACATTGAAATTGTAAACAATTTCAATCATTGCAAGGACACGCGATCTCGGTCGATTAATAATTATATCCAATATACGATAGAATGTTTATTTTATAGCTCTCGAGATCTTGGAAACATTAACCCTCGCGAATTCCATCAAAGTTACCTTTCTCTGAAGAGTTTAAGGAAATGCAAGGCTGATGGACCATTTTTAAACGACTTTGAAAAGGAGGAGGTTTTCAATTCGACTCATTTTTGTGTGTTTATATTACGCGATATATTCGCTATTTGTGAACCGATTTAAATAATTGTTTTTTGGTCCCATTTAAATTTGAACAAAATATTCCACCTCTTAGGGTGGAAAATTAAGGAATGAGGAATACATCTTATTTTAATTTATCATGATTTAGATTGAAGTCGGTGATACTTTTTTGAAAAATCAATCAAAAAAAAATGCACCATTTACTGCCTAGTACTTTTCCAGTTCTGCAAGATAACTATGCAAACACTTTAAAAGCAAAAGGAGGCATTTAAATGATCATTATTTTTTGGACTAGATCACTAGAGTATTTGGAGGCTGCGACTATATTCTACAGAATTTGGCAATGGAAACCAATTACGTCTGTGATCTAAAATTCTGCTAGTGCTGCGGCAAAAAACCTACTTAACGCGATGGAAATAAAATAATCAATTTTGTAATAAGAGTATCCTGTGTACAGGATACCTTTGGATCCCGAGGCCCTCTCGGGCCGTGGGCCCGTGGCATTTTGCCCGCTCTGCCACCCTATTGTTACGCCACTGATTTGAATGTTTATTTTGTACTGCAAAAATGTCGTAGTTTTGTCGGTCATTGCCGTCAGCGGCGTCGGCTCGTTTTCGTTGATTCGGATATAGCCAACCGTAACGTTAAAAAGTTAAGCAACTTTCTGACTTTTTATTTTGATACTAGCATAGCGACCAAAGAGTATACAAACACTACGTTAGCCAGCGACTCGGATTTATAAAAGTTGGCAACACTGGATTTATTGTCAAATTTGTTAAAAATATTGGAATTTGATTCGATTTGCGTTTAATAAAATAATATTTAGTCTGAAACCAAGTCAGATATTAGTCTACTACAGATCTCTTGTGCGCCTAAGAAATAAATTTTAACATCTCATTAGTATAAAAATCTAAAGCTTAATTTACAGGATATTATTAAGGTTAGTTAGTCGCATTTACACTCACCGTTGGATAATTTTTTACTTCTTGAAACTGCTTCACCATACTTGCTCGATCTAACACTCGATATCGCATAATACCTCTCAAGATTTTTTCCATATTTGTTTATTTCACCACTCACATGAACTTAACAAAGCTCTTTTAGCGATAAAATAAAAGAAGAAGGTAAGGCCTGTGTTTAAACGAAGATTGACATCTCTGACCTTCACTAACAAAGCTTATCATGTCCGCTGCGGATCCGTTTTATTGAACTAATACAAGGTTGTTGTGGTTCAATGTGAGGAAAACTGATTTAGGTTTAGACTTTATCTTAAATCATTAGATAATTACTTAAATACGTCAAAATAAGCTATCTTTTATGAAGCCTTTTTTTTTTTTTTTCACTTTCTATACAACCATTGACTAATTATTTATTTTTAGATGGCTTCATGTGTTATTGGTGATGGAAAACAAGAAACTTCTTCAAAGGCTCTTCCAATGAATCACCGCTTCTTGGAACCAGAGAAAGCAGTTAAAACTATTACAGATATGGCTTTATGGGAAAAATCTGAAGCATACATGGAATACACTGGCTTCATAGCTACACTGAATGAAGCTGTTAAAAGAAAGCCTCTATCAGTAGACTGCAAAATATCTGATAATGTCAAGAAACTGATGGGATTACTTGATAAACTTGACAAATTTATAGATGAATTTCCACCAGTAGAACAGCCACAGCGATTTGGTAATGTATCCTTTAGAGAGTGGTTAGCAAAAGTCAAACTTAACACCACAACAATGCTGCAAGAAATGTTAGACCGTAATTTACATGTAACTATATGTGAGATCAAAGTGTACTTAGAGGAGAGTTTTGGTAATGCTACTAGAATTGATTATGGGACAGGACATGAGATGTCATTTGTCATGTTCCTGTGTTGTTTATATAAAATTGGTATGTTGGACACTGATGACAATGTGGCTACAGTGTTCATTATTTTTAACAAATATATACAGATTGCAAGAAAATTACACAAAACATATAGAATGGAGCCAGCAGGCAGTCACGGTGTTTGGAGTTTAGATGATTATCAGTTCATACCCTTCATTTGGGGTAGCTCGCAACTTATTGATCAACCAAGAATATATCCACCTGCTAAGTTCTTAGAGGATGATATTATTGAAAAGTATTGTGATGAATATATGTTCATATCATGTATCAAGTATATAAAAGAAGTTAAAAAAGGTCCTTTTGCAGAGCATTCTAATCAGTTGTGGAGCATCAGTGCAGTAGGGTCTTGGACTAAAATTAACCAGGGCCTTATTAAAATGTACAAAAAAGAAGTACTGGCCAAGTTTCCAGTAGTGCAGCATGTGTTATTTGGATCCCTGCTTCCTATCAGAAGGTTCCCTTTAAATTAGAATACATGAGAGAACAAAAACGTAAATATGAATTAGAACACAAATAATTGTCAGTATACAGTACATGAATGTGAAATACCAAAACTGTGTGTGCTGTGCAGGGGAAGATGATGACTAACATGTGAAAAATTAATTTTGTAAATTATAATTTTATTTGTTGTTAGTTCTAAAATTGTTGTATTATCTGTGTGCAATTTATGTTATTGTTGTTAAAGAACCAGTATTAAAAGTTGTGCAAATTTTTACAAATCATCATGATGTTTTAAGTAACAAAGTAAATGTGATATAAACAAAGTAGGTGTTATTGACAGCACTTAGAAATCATGTAACAAATTTCTTTGATATATTTTCCTAATCTGTGAAGTCTTCTTTTGTGATAATTAGTGTTATATTATTTAATTGATTGAATCAAAACTGGCATATTTTTAAACATGTTGATGTGTATGTGAATGACTTAATGCTGGGTCATGCAAGGAAAATATAAGAATGTGTTAATTTTTATTTTAATCTTACTTAAAACTTGTAATAGCTATACATATTTAAAATATGATATTTTCACTTGTGACATTCTTAAGCTCACAATTATGTATATGTTTAATGAATATAAGGGCCATTTTGTAAAGTGTCGTGTACTAACAATGATATTACTTCTGATATGTACCTACCTACATGGCGTGTGGCCTGAAAAACAGTACATAATAGTATATCTAAATATTGTATTACTTATAGCATTTAACTATAACTTTGTTAAATGTAAATACAGGTACATTGTAATAAATTACATATAATATAATATTGTTTTATTTACATAAACTGTTGCCAGCTTAGGATTTTTTATTAAGTACTACACCAATTTTTAGAGTCCAATAACTTTCAGCAAATAAGCTGTCTTTGCAGTCTCATAAAACAAAGAGGTCAAGCAAAATCGATTTATTTACTGAACGCATCAAAATGACCAATTTTTAGGACTCCGTACGTCTGAATGACGGTTAATCCTTATAGGATTTATGGACCGACCCATAGGACAGATAAGATAATAGTTGGCCATAGACATTGGACACGTCTTCACTTAAGCCCTTGCACATGAAGACAGAAGTTTCTTAAGCAGTATCCCTCAGTAAACCTCGGTTATTTCACCCTTACGTGAACCTCTACGCTCTAGGACCTAAGATCTCGGTCCTGTCAGACCAGTCCTGTCTGTTTCAAGCACTAGCGCCTCTCATATGATAACCACTTCGCCAGCCAAATAGTAATAGAATTGGACAAATGGCCTGACTTGAGACTTACATACTGGTACCGGTGGATTCATTCAAACCTCACCGCACCCATTTTTTAAAGTTTTTGTCCGGCGTCGGCAATTTAAGTGATGGCAGGCCTAGGCCGGTAGGTATTTAGCGCGCGCAAGTAAGACAAAGGTTCCAACATCTTTTAAGTTAAACAATAATTAGTTACTTTCTTGAGAGCCGGCGAGAGAGTAGCTTACAGTCAATTTTAACTGTTAAATTTGTCAGCCACTTGCGAGCTTTCCTTTGTGCCGTCGTATCTTTCCTCAAAGATGCCGAAGGAAACAGCCACCTGTAGGCTATGCTAATGATCTCTAAAAAACCCTATGATATTTAAGCCCCAGTATTAAAACAGAAAGCCTCTGTACTGGAGACTTCCTTTTTAGGGTTCCGTTCCTTTAAAGGAAAAAGGAACCCTTATAGGATCATGTTGTTGTCTGTCTGTCTGTCAAGACCTTTTTCTCAGGAACCTGTTATAGACGTATCAAGTTGAAATTGATACCTAATATATAAGTCTGCGGTCCCTTGAAGCTATAAATAAATCAAGCTTCTAAGTCAACGCAATCAAAAGAACAAGCTTATAAGTGGAAGTTCCAAGTTCAAGCTTCCAGTACCAAGCTCAAGTTCCGCGTACGGACGATGAGCTACAACTTACGTTTCAACCACCGCTTCGAAGCCGAAGCTGCTACCAGCTTTCAGGACTGCGGTTCTACCAGTCGTGGGTCCAACTTCACTGCGGGCTGTGACTGCCCTACGCCCTGGTGCAAGAAGACTGCCTACTGCGGACACTATTCTAGCTAAGGCCAGTGTTCCCTATTTATATTGAGACGTGAGGCGGTCTCGAGAAGATTGGCTACATTGTTTAAAAAGAAGCTAACCGGGTTAACTGTTTTTTTAACTCACGCATAAAAATATTAACTAACTAAATTATAGGTAGGTAAACTTGATGAAAAAAAGTAAGTAGGTACTGCATTTAGAACTATTTGACTAAAGGAGAATAAAACTTGACAATGTAACAATAACATCGTAATTTTATTAAGATTAGTAAGTATATTATAGGTAAGACAACATTTATTATTTTTCATAAACTATGCAAAACAGTAAATTCCTACTAAATGTTTGTGTTAGTACAATTACAGGTAACATGCATAAAACTTATCGAGTCTTTATAAATATAGTACCTATATTATATTCAGAAGTGGTTTTGCTTTTTTCCAAAACAAAAAATTCAAATCTGCTACATACATAAACCTTATAAAAACTGTAAGGTCGTCGTGAATTTGTCGAAAACTAGTAGTAAACATTTTGACTAAATATTTATTAGACCTTTTTTTTTTTTGTGCGTGTGGAAACCCGTTCGGGCCGTCACCCCACCGGGGTTTTCGGTGGGGCGGTGAATCGAACCGACTAAAACCACACGGTGTGCCGTACTGCGCCTTAAGTAGGAGGGGTCCGGGAACAGCTTTTATTAAAATATTTATTAGACGTATCTTAACCTTGAAAAAGGTTAAATTATCGTCATAACTGAACGTGTAGTTGCCGGTTATACAGATGTTACAGAAAAGTGTGGTCATATATTTTAGGGTTGTATGGTGGTCCCTTGAATTAAGTAAAGTGCTAACAATTTTATGAAAATTCGTGTTTTGTAATACCGATTTTACTTGAAACTGAAAAATTAAACTTGAAAATTTATCCATAAAGTTAATATTTCGTATGTAAGCGGGCTGACATGAATGAAACTATACTATCGGTATTTAATACCAAGGACGTGGATGGAATATCCAGATTTTCCTGAAAATGTCAGCATAAAAAAATTCAAAAACAAAATCATTGAAATTAACATGAAAATTCATAATTTGTTGTTTAGAAATGTGCACAACACACACTAGGAAAAGCATTTTCCGAATAAAAAAAAAAAAACAAAAAGAGACATTTTCAAAATACCTTTTTTTTGAGGTAAATCAACTAAATATTTGACAGCTACACATAATGCTCCAAAATTTAACCACACCTTTTTGGAGCAGCCTGAATACATATTAGGTACACCCTAGCTACATTATATATTATAACAATACTAGTAACAGTTTCATTATTAAACAAATCAAACAAGGACTCAGAACATTCACATTCACACCAGCATGCTTCAGGGAGAACCAGAGCGCGACGGCGCGTAAGCGTTGTATATAAAAGTAGGTAGGTACGTAGGTACTCTTTGTGCGCACATAAGCGAGCTCTTGCCTCAGCAGCACCTCGTAAGCCGAAACCAGGCCGCTACGCTTACGAGTCTTTTGAGTCATCAAACTGTTACCTACGTGGGCCGCATCGTGTACCAATAAAAAATGAAGAACGTTCTATATTAAAATTTTTGGCACAACTATGATAACAATTTCAATGTAAATGCTTGTATGTAATGTTTAGATAGTATATAGGTTTGACACGTCCGCAAAGAATGGATTTTAAGAGTCCGGATTAAGGAGGTCTAAGGATTCCCGCCTCTTTTTATAAAAGTCCTTATTTTTTTTACTAGAGCCTTGAAATTTGGCAGGGAGTTGTACAGGAACGACGTGTGGCGGGCTGTTTTCTCTGCCTACCCCGAAAGGAAGAAAGGCGTGAGTTTATGTATTTAATTTTAATGCAGGAAAACTTTGGAATGTTATCATAAGTTTAAATAGTGGCCACCTTTTTCTAATTGACTTTCGACACAGACATTCATGTATGTATACTTACCACAAAGCTTAAAAGGCAAATTAAATTAGGTAAGTAGATATGTTAAAACATAATCTGTCCCCTCAAGTCACACCTTTTAATTAAGACAGAAAATCTTTATTTATTAAATATTTTGAGGCAGGGTCTTGATTAATTATCAAATTCCTATAAATCTATTAGTTTATTGTAGTAAGTAGTAGTAGTAAGTAAGTAGGTACATAAAGATTAAAACATTTTTTTTGGCATTTTTATACGTGTGATATGTAGGTACCTACTTAAATTGGTTTAGGTATATTAACAAATACATTGAGTTAAGTATCTACTAGATGTAGATACTTTACTCAATGTATTTGTTATTTCTAATTTTTTTTTATTAATTTAATAACGTTAATTGGTAAGAACAAATAGGTATATTACCTACGTATATTACCTACCTACTGTTATCGTGGTCATAAACAATATCTAGTTGATTAACCATGCGTACATGACTACGGTTTGATAACAAATTTAATAATACATACTTTTATTTATATATCGCGTAAGTGGTACATAATTTACCTAACTTACTGTAAAATTTATACTAGGGATAACCATTACGATTAACCAGACAACTGGTTCAAGTAAGGTCAAAGAAGGCATTCGATTAATACAAATTAAAATCACATTCCTAAGCGTAGATGATTCTGTACGTGAAGCAAGTGCCGTCTGTATTTGCAGGGCTACGTAGGAAAGCAGAGACAAATAACATCAGATACGACGGTAGATGTAGTGTTTTCTTAAGGCTAGTGTTGTCGTAATGATACGAATGAAATATGAAGTAGATAGATTAAATAATTGTCGTGTACACATAGAGCTAAGCAATTCCTAGGTAGAATAGGGCAGGGGTGAGGGGCACCTACCTAACAGAATGAGTAAGTAATTTAACTCCAACATTCCAAGAAATGCATACCTTAGGTACTCATTTTACATTTTAATTTAGTTTTTAAGACCTTTTTGAAATGCTTTTTAAGACCTAATATTTACAATTTTAGATTAACACTAGTAATAAAACAAAACAATTTTATTCTTGGTGATGACAAAATTCGTACAGATTGACCGAATGATATTACAGTTCAATAACGGGCTTTATAGCTCATCGTTCAATACAGAACGCAGTGGTAACAGAACGAGTTACGGTACAAAAAGCTTGATTTTATTGCGTTCGAAAGAAAGTATTTAATCTAATGTTCGTTTGGTTTTGGAATTGCAGCGATTGCAACATTCTTTGGCTTATTAAAATGGTTGTTGTAAATGTGGTAGAGCATGCCAGCGGTGAGAGCGCCGACGGCCGTGCCTTGCGCGATCACTCGGAATTGCATGAGAAACACGCTGGTGCTCATAGCTCCTCGGCGTTTGTACGCATATGCACCGTAACTGCAGGCTGCTACCAGACCACCAATACCTGTAAATAACAACATTGAAATCATTAAATTTTATTGATTATTATAGTGAATAAGTGATGCAACAAAACTTTAAAAGAGTACAAGTACAATAGAAGAGTCTGTCAGTCAGTTAGCCTGAGAAGACATTGTTATTAAATAGATCTATTGACAGTGGTGTATTTCCTGATCAAAAGAAATGAAGTAAGATATTACCATTATTTAAATCGGCTAGTACATCCGAACCTATAAACATTAGACCCATTTCCGTACTACCCATATTTAGTAAAATATTTGAAAAAGTAGTAAGTACTAGACCAATCACAATGTCATTTTAATAAAAAACCAAGTGCTGCACCCGAATTTAAGACCGTTTTAATTTAATTTTAAAATCTTTAACTTTACACATTCCACCTTAGACCTACTTATGCAAACAGGAACCAATCCACACACATGCCAAAATCGAGTTAAGTACACAGAAAATTTTAAAAATCCACGTTCTATCTACCCTGTAAATATCAAAATGATCCGACAATTTTGACTGAACAAAACATTTTCAGGACAAGTTTACCAACCCACATAAAATCACTTACCTATTCAATAAACTAACAAGACCCATGCCACATGATAACCGGACTATCTAAAATATCTATTAAATTGTTTTTTTATTATAAAGAATCATACAGCGTGGTTCCTTGTAATTTTTGATTTTTTATCAATCATATAGAACCATGCGGGTTGGTTCTTGTTTGCATATTAAAAATGAATAATCCTATATTTTTACAAAGACTCTTAGATGGAGTCTTGTCTCATCAAACATATCTTAGAAAGGCTTGATGTCACTGTGAAACATCTCATTTTATAGTCCCATTCTTATGGTAGTCAGAACCACAACAAAAAATTAACATGAATATGCTTAAAGCCAAGTTGAATGAACCTCCAACTTTAGAAAAAATCGATATGAGATTCCTTGAATCGGGGTATAGCTTCCTCCCGTATTATTCAATTTCGCGAAGATAGAATCGCAGCAATTTGAATTTGGAGGATGATGCAAGGCTCGGGAGGCCGATAGAAGATAAGAACATTAAGACTGTGCGAAAATTATTGCTGGAAGAACCGACGTGTGACATAGCGATAGATCGAAGATACCTTCAAGTTAAGTGCACCAACTGTTCATCGGATTCTTCACAACCATTTGAAAGTAAGGAAATTTTGTTCACTCTGGGTACCTCACTTGATGACTGATGCGTTGAGGGAGCAGCGCGTGACTTGGTCTCCTGATATGTTAAAAGAAAATTTAAGACAGCCAATCTAACTACGTGAACTCGATTATTACATGTAATGAAACCTGGCTTTTTCGACGTTCTTACTAAATCCCAGAGTAATGTGTGGGTGTTTGAAGATGAACCACGGCCGACGTCTGTAAAAATGTTGTGATCCGTAAAGAAATAAATGGTTGCAGTATCACTACATATTATAAAACAAAGTCCCCCGCCGCGTTTGTCTGTCTGTCTGTCTCTCTATTCACGATAAACTGCAAAAGTACAGAATGGATTTTCATACAGTTTTCACGTACGGATAGAGTGATTCATGAGGAAGGTTTAGGTGTTTAATTTATTAGGGGTTTGTATAAATTTGCTGAAATATGACGATGATTGTTGAAGATGTCGGAAAAAAATCATGCCGACTGGAAGCTATACTGGCGTTCGCCGCGTAAACCAATAGAGATGTATGAAAACAATATATTATGTTATGCATAATAATAGCTATTACAATATAGAAAAGCTATATATCAATGTATCTTCTAAGATTAAAACATAAAAACCAAAAAATGTAGACATAATATGCTCTGCTACCCATGCGAAGCTGGGGGGCGGGTTGCTAATTTTTAATAAGAGAAATATTGGCTACCGTTGTGCTTGATATAGGGAAGACTGTTACTGCTGCATGGTATACAGAGGAATGTTTACTTCAAGTATTAGAGGCCGTAAAAATGAACGACCAAACTAAAACTTTGATTGCTTTTGCATCAAGATAACGCCCCTGCATATCGAGGGCGCAAAATTACGGACTATTTGTACCAAGATGGAAACAAATTGCTGGGACACCCTAATCATAGTCCGGATTGAGCACCATGCCACTTTGCACTATTCCCGTATGTAAAAAAAAACAACTGAAGGGACGCAAGTTTTCGAGCAATGAGAAGCTTTTGAGGAGATATGCAGCTGTGTTCAGAGAGAGAGTTCCAGAGGGATACTGGAGCAATGTGTTCAGCACCTGGTTTACACGTATCACCTGTATTACTGCCAATGGAGACTACTTCAAAAAAAATAAACATTTCACATAATACGACAAAACTGTTTATATAAATTTAATTTTACTAGGGGGCCCTAGTCAGATTGAGTAATTTTTGGTCTTCCAGGAAACATTTTAGTATTTTCAACATTTCTAAATTACATAGTAACAATAAAATAAGTTTTATTATTATTTTTCAGTAAAATATATAAAAGAAATATGTTTTTCTTTTATGTTAACTATAAAATTATGCCAAGGTAATAAATTAACAAGGGACCAATCCACACACAAACAGTTTTGCTAAAAGGAACCATTGAGTTTTTCTTTTAATAACTAAATAATTTTAAATGATTTTCATCAATATTATATTGGTAGTCATAGAACAAAGTATTTTATACAATATTTTAAATGAACTTTTTCCAAAATAACAACCAATTTTTTTGTATTCAAAATTTAGACAAAAACGGCTTTTCTCAGAACTATAGTTGTGTGGATTGATTCCGTTTTGCGTAAGTAGGGCCTATTATGAAAAACGGAACAAAAATACCTGGAACTTGAAGCGTTCATAAGTTGTAAACGGACCTTTTTTTTTAATTCTTAATGTAACTGCATGCTAGTCATGCCCTTTTAGTAATTTAAGTGAGTGTTCTATTTTAAAATACATTCTGTATATGAAAACCTTACCTATGTAGACTAATTTAAAATTATATAAAAAATTGTGACGTAAATAGCATTAATACTAGAAATAAGGATAAGCTGGTGCTGTCAATGACTAGGCTCCAAATGTATGTACTTAGCTTCCAAAGGATCCTAGCCTATAAACACTTAAAATGAAGAAGTGCCATTAAGGCGTCCAGGGTAGTCTAAAGACTATGAAAGAATCATTCCAGTTTTGAGTTGACCAGTCCTGACACCCAGTAGACTAGATAAGTCGGCACCTAATCACGGAACACAACCAAATCATATGGAGCTCCACGACTCCAAGTAACCGCAGTCAGACATTTGGGTAGGCTAATGAAAAGACTCAAAACTGCCAGACTGTTATAAAGCTTACTTAGCTGAAATTATTATCCCAAATGGCACTTTTATTTTCAGACGTAACTGCTAGAAATTAATAAATAGCATGGTACAGATTAAAAACAAAAGAATATAGAATAATGTATTATAGAAACATGTCGAAAAAAATTAAAGACACCATACATAATGTCAAAAATAAACGGAACGAAGAAATTAGAGCAACTTAATTCCAAGCATTTTCATCATGCATATTATATAGTTTAGAACAGTATAGGGTCTTTATTGTTGAAGCGTATACTTCGGAATCTAAATCAATTACTAATATAGTGTAAGTCCAAGTACTAATTTTTTACTACCTACTAATTCCAAATTCCGGGCTGAGCACGTTTTCTTAAAAAATGCGTATCTACAAAGTATATAATATATAAGTACATCCTCACGTATTAATATATAGATAGATATGCACCACGTTATAGTATAAAAACACTGATGCAATGTTCCATTCTTAGCGCTAACTATAGCAATGTTTTGTCAGCGCGCAATGAGAATGCTGTCTTTTATGACCACATTATGAGTTAATTTATAAGTATAAAAGTAGCACACAGATTACTTACTATTCATACATACTTTCGCCTAACATTACTTAGGTATATTGAAAAATTCCAGCCAAGGTAAGTGTTTATGGGCGCAAATCTTCAAATATTGTTTTTTAAGTGGTTATAATTATTATAGAAATTTCCAAAATACATTAGATTTATATTCAAACAATTTATTAGTAAACAAACAATTATTTATCAAACTCTAATATTTAGTTCTAAAAGACACTGTTTAAAGTCAAACTTACGATTCAAATACTCATTAAAAATAATAATATATTCAAATAATTGTGTAAATGTGCAAAATAAAGTCTATTCGAATTGCTATTATTATTCTGTATCAAATGTTATTATTTTATGCATTAAATGAAACTTAATTTCTATTGAATCTTGATTGCAGCGCCATCTGCTTTATAAAAATAATAATTGTTTGTATTAAATAAAAGTAATTTCTGTAAAACAAATCATTTAAAGTTGTTGAAGAGAGAAAAGTGTAGAATTTGAATATTCTAGAATTATTAATGACTAAATCATTACATTTAAAAGTTGTAGTCGCTTATCCGTTTAAAAATCTATTGTAAGGTTATTTATAAAGACGTTTGGATTGTGAAAAAAGAGATTAATACTGTGCTGGCGGTTGTGTGAAAATAAACTAAGTAATATTTAGTGCTTGTTTTCATTCTGATGGACCCTGAACATGGAAACCCTGGCGTATCGCCGACATGTTCTAAGTTTCTTTACATATACAAAATTGGCGGCTAGAATTAAATTTACATTAAGTAACCAAACGCTACAAAGAGTTCCCATATAAAAAAAATGTTTTATTGTATGAAAACAAAAAAAAATTACATTCCAAAATGATTGAGCGAGAATGATTTAGACAATACAAGGACGGTCGTGACAGACAGACAGACAGACCTTCGGACGGACGGGCAACAAAGTGATCCTATAAGGGTTCCGTTTTTCCTTTCAAGGTACGGAACCCTAAAAAGCACAATGCCGGAACTGCTCTCTATTGTTAGACTTAAAAAAAAAACAGTCAGTCGTAGGACTGCACGTCAGAAGTGAAAACATAACTTCACAATGTATTTGCACACACACACATCTGTCTATACATATATAATTAGGTTAAAAATAAAAAGTAGGTAATAACATATCTAAATGTATACACAGGGTACACTGGAACTTCTGCGCTTCTGGCTGCTCATAAATGTTTGAATTTCGGATGTTATATTTTTTTAAATATAAGAATCTCGGCTCTGTCTTACGAATTTTCGATCAGGTCACGTGTCCTGACGCGAGTTTAACATTTTTTACCCACCCCAAAAAGTGCACAACGCCGCTAAAGAAGTTTTCACTTCAAAAAAATGCTTTCCGGTTTACCAATTTTATGACAGTATCTTGATTTTTCACATACTTAGCCACCATTCCGCCTTCTGGCAATTGTTATCCAGATTTTGTAGGTAATTAATAATATGGAAACGAAATTGCCAGAACTGCACTTGTCTTTTAAAATTTGAATTTTTTTTACAACTTTATTGACTTCTGGCAACGGTTAAGCCCCGACCTAGACTTCTGGCAATAATTTTATGCGATTGCTACAGTTAAAAACTATAACTATACAAAATTTCAGCGCTGCACTCAATGATTTTATTTTGATAAAAAATTTACGTGTTTGACCGCCAGCCCACGCTTCCAGCAGGTTTGTCATCTAGTAAGGAGTGTTATTAGCTAAAAATTGTCACTGCACCTTATCATTTCTGATTTTGGTAGCCAGCTCTCCGTCTAGTAGTGGGCTGCCCATCAGCCATGTGGACTGTACTAGGCTGACCGGAGCTAACGGTGAAGTGGTATGTCGGAATTGAACGACTAAAACCACACGATGTTCCGTCACAAATGGGTATATTGCAAAGAATCTATATAGGAACCATATAGGGTACACCCTAAGAAAGAAGCCTAGTAGGTACCTACTCCTGTAAGTACCCCTCATAGCCAGGAATCTTAGTTGCAAGTGATTAAAATATGAGATTACAATACGTACCAATAATCATAAAAGGAGATTCTTTGGTCTTGCGCGCCAGTTTCTCGCTCTGACTCTCCTCGTGGTAATCAAAAGTGGGTTTTTCTTGCGACATGTTTCCGGCTGAAACGAAAAAATTGTAACATTAGTAAAATTACTATAATCTGTTTTTCAAAAACCATCTTTCTGTTTTAGACATTTTAATTATATCAAACTGTTTGATTAATCTGTTTGGTTTGTTTAACTATCTTATTACTTTAAACGAACAATTCTTGTATGTATTTATGTATGGAACGGCGCTAACGATTTTGATGAAATTTCGTATACAGATACAGTTTTGCATTTTAAGTTCAACTGCATAGTTGTATTTCTTGTAAAAATGCAATTTTACAAAAAAAAAGTCTATTTTACATAAAGCTACCGAGAGAAGATCGGTCTCCCAGGTAGTATTCCTAAAACATTGTTTAATATTATCCTAAACCACAGATAAGATGATAGTTACTTCGTAAATCGTAACCTAGTTATACTACCTAATTAAGACAGTTCCGATTTGAGTCGATAAGACGTCTGTAAGTTATTTATTCCTTAATGTTTAGTAATATTTAGCTAAAGTATCGTTATATTCAAGAATCATCCATTTAGATAAGAGTACATTTTGTATAGTTATTATTATTAAGTAAGTAGTTTAGTCGACGACATTTTGACATTTTCACTTTGTGTCAGTTAGCCTGTTTGCCATATAAGTAAACTACATTTTCCTTATTACATCATTGATTAGCACCTACATATTATAACAATGATTTAGTAGCCGCATGATCCCAGTTGCTGATAAGTGATACTGACTGATCACCGATAGATAATGAATCTATGTAGTGTAGGTACATGCGTATGACTACGAATCATATCTCTTCGTTACATGTACCAACGAATATGTAAAATATTATAGATAAAATATGTATATTTTTACTAGCAATCCGCCCCGGCTTCGCACGGGTAGCAGAGACATCTTCAACAATCATCATCATACAATATGATTGATATTTCAACCAGTATACAGAAAACCTTAACAAATTATATATATAAACCTTCCTCATGAATCGCTCTATCTATTGGTGACAACCGCATGACAATCCGTTCAGTAGTTTTTGAGTTTATCGCGAAGAGACAGACAGACGCGGCGGGGGAGTTTGTTTTATAATATGTAGTGAAGTGGTTCCTTATTTCACAGATCGCCAAAATGACTTGTAATTTTTATACATTCGACACTAATAAATTGAAGAATTAAGCACATTAAACAATTACTTTCAACCTCGGCATTTGCATATAACAATATCGAGCATTCAATTTTAATAATATTAAATACATGTACAAAAAAAACTACACAGTAATATGAATATTAGGTAAATATCAGTTTAATATATGAAAACAGACCAGGTCAAGTTGTCAAGTTTGGTGGAAAATGTTAAATTAACTTGACATTCGGTTAAGTGGGGAGTATATAGTAGAAATTATACAAAAATCAAGGTTATATGTACCAAAACATTTTATCAAGTCGCATCAGACGAGGAGATTTATTAAAAGAAGGAACATACCTAGGTAGGTACGTATTTTAGGCGAGCGAGACCACTGCTCAGGAAGTTGTTTGATCAATTTGGAGACGATTTGTAAGAATTGTTTTTGGTTTGATTTCCATAAAGAGATAATTAGGATATTTAGAAAAAATATTATTATAGAGAATAGATAGCATTAACTAAAGCAGGGGTTCCTAAACTTTTAAGATAACGGAACAATAATCGAATCCTTACAATTTTATGAAACCCCAAATTCATTTGCATATGGTTCGGGAGGGGAGAAGGGCAAAACCTTTTATTAGTGTATTTTAAAAGTAAAACACTTTCATTCTCTAATTTAACCTTTAGTGTGAAAATGAAATTGTTTCACTGTCTGATTAATTTATAGTTTTGTAGTTTAATTAAGTTATACTTAGCAGCGTAGTCTACATAAAATTAATGGTTCTTCTCAACTTATATTTTGTGCTATTTAAGAATAATGTTTGCACATAACTGTGGAATTATTCAACGGTCAAAAATAAACAATTTGGCGGAGTCCTCGTAACTTTTCCACGAAACCAATTTTAGGAATAGCGGAATTAAAGAACTGCGTGCCCCAGCTTTGAGAGAACCGCATAACGTATACGAATACCATTTTTACTTAGTTTACTTGCAAGGTAGCAGGGTTTAATGACATTAGTTTTAGTAAGTAGGCAAATAAAGTAAAAAATTACGTTAGGACGATAGGTTAGTTGTTCATATTAGAAGTAGGGTTCAGTTCATATAAGGTACACTTACCTAACAATTACATCGACTCGTTATTGTACCTAATGATGCAGTAATACGTATTACTGCATCATTAGTAACACAGAAATATACCTATACGTATAGGTATGTTTCTGTGTTACATTGATTTTAGTACTTTGTCTATAACTTATATTACATACTTGTATAGATAAAATACCTCTCATAATGCCTTTGTCACGAGAAATCCGAACAATCTTTCCTTTTTACTAAAAGATGATGCAATTGGGTAGAAATTGGTAGTATCAATAAATCAATCATTCATGAACAAAAATGGCGCAGCTCGTTAAATATTTTTGCACACATGATCTGTCTGTTCACTCGATCTATTTTTACCTTGCTAAAAGATTTATGCTGGTATGCTATCAAGGTCATAAAATTACTAAAATTCCCGTCTTTACCTTTAAATAACTAGCTTACTTGTAGGTAATATAATTTATTTCGAACATAATATTTAAAAGTAATAACACTAATTGCTAATCAGCAATACTTAGGTCCAATTTCCAATTTCACATTGAACTTGTCCACAGTGACGTAATTATACCATCTTAGGCCCGTGGCTAAATTAATCGGATGTGTGTGAGTCTGACTCGCGCTTGGCCGTTATTTTCTTACGGATGTGTTAAAATCTTGATAATTCATTTATACAACTCGTGTAATAGGTTTATTAAATTAGATAACTTATACTTATTAAATACAAAATTAATATTTTTTAAATACATTTTGTAATTAAGTAATGCCTCCTGTTCTGTTCAGGACCTTTGATGCCCAGGGGCCCCCTTGCATTTAGCCCACTCTGTCACCCTATTGTGACGCCACTGTTTGTCTATTACCACAGATTACTAAGTAGTTACTACGTAACAGATAAATCACTCCCTACAAAAACGTCCGTACCTACCGTTTTAATTACCTACTCTTTCCGAGTGCCGACCGCTGCATGTGAAAATGATCTTAAATCTTCTTAAAACACGATTATTATTGCCTCGCAATAATGCACGGTTGCGTTGCCGTAAGTGAGTTTAGGGTTACCTCTTTTTATGTAATATTCAATATCTATATTTTTATAAAAAAAGCCTATGTTAATTAAGTGAAGTTTTATTACACAAACAATCAGGTGTGTTACCTGACTTAGAAAAATGTAACACTGAATACCACGTTCCCGTAAGTTTACCAATACGAAACACTTAACAACGAATGCACGCTACCACGTCAATTCGAATCACTTCACAACAAATGTGCGCTTCTACGAAAAATTTATCACCAAAGCCACGCGACCTCGCTTAACCAAACCTCTAACGAGAACATAACTGTTCTAATAATAAATTATTAGAACAGTTAAATTCGCAGTCTCAAAAAACCAAATCAGCAAAGAAAATAGACAAGAAAAAACTACATCATTATACTACATATTATATCATCATACATTACTGGATCTACATCCATATACAGCACATAAACTATCAGAAGCCATGTCAATTTTCACCGTGAATTTGACTGTATTTAAAGTATAATATATAAGTATATCAATACGATTTCGAATTACGTTTATGTACTTCAAAATTTGAAAATAAAAACATGAGAGGTCGATGCAGCTGTCGGCAACCCACTGCGCGAGACTGCGTATAAGGTCCGCCAGCGGTCGAGCGACCCGGAGGTGTTTAGCGCACGTAAGTACATCGAGTGGCATAGGCCTGCTATTACCAACCAAGTATATATAGGTAGGTAGGTACTCGAGTAATAAGATAACTGTATTTTAAAACAAAATATGGAGAACTTATATTTAAACTTTAAACTAGATTTCACATACATAAATCATTATTTTCCTATATATGGAAAACAGAGACAAGAACAGTCTACGTAAGGAGGTACCAATTCCACCTTGAACTCTCCTACCTACCTACCTACTCTTGAACCTACATACTCTTCTTGTACCGCGAAATATAGATAATCAGAAACATGTTTTCTTCGCTCGCGTGTACATATTTTGCGCGGAACCCTAAGTCTTTTTTCAAAATAAAAGTAGCCTCGGTTACTCCTTATAACACCAGCTATCTACCAGTGAAAGTCCCGTGGAAATCGATCCATCCGTTCCGGAGATTAGCCGAAACAAACAGACAGACAGACAAACATTGTAAAAAATGTTGTTTTGGTATATGTACCATGTATACATCCAAATGCACTTAATAAAAAGCGGTTATTTTAATATTATAAACAGATATTCCAATTTTATTTATTTGTATAGATGTGAAAGTTTGGATGGATGGATGTTTGTTACTCTTTCACGCAAAAACCACTGAACCGATTGCGATGAAACTTGGTATGTAGATAGCTGGAGACCTGCATTAACGCATAGGCTACTTTTTATCCCGATATTCCCACGGAATCGGGACTTACGCGTGTGAAACGGTTACTTACGCGTGGCGCTGCTAGTACTAAAATAAAACTGATATACTTTCTACTTACCGCTCTAATATCAAATTTATCTCTATAGAACTATGTTGATGGGAATAAACGCAAATTCATAGGAATAGCTAACCTTGCATGCAGTCATTCAGCGCCGGCCCTGGGGTGGAGCGAAAGGGGCGGTCGTTCTAGGCGCCAGGTGAAAAAAAATCCAGCAAAAAGAAAAAAGTCGCTGGGAATCCGACAGATTTCGAATTTTAATGCAAGTTGGAATTTCTTATGATTTCAAGGGAACGGTCGATAACAAACGATTCAGACTGGGATATTTCTGGAGTAAATCTGGCTCAAGAAATACTAACCCAGCAGTACTTTTTAGACACAGATCAAGGCCAACACTTGGACTGCCCTTCGGAGAGTAAACGTCTACCAAAGGGCGCTGAAAGACATTTTGGCTATACCCCGATCAAAAGCTAGGGCCGGCGCTGCAGTCAGTCTGTGACTAAGCTGTGGCCAGTGTAACCTAGTCGAAATGTCAGGTAATTCAAAGGTATTAAATCATCAATATAATTATGTAAGTACCTACCATACCATATTTTACATTGTGTTAGTATATCTATTTAGTATTAAGAATTTATTTGGCTGTTTTAGTTACTCATACATATTAAATATATGTAGGTATGTTTCTAATTCCTTTTGTAGACCGAGGAACCGTCCCCTCTTTAGATATGTAGTCTTATCTCCTCTGGTTAGTATATTGACATTTTATACGGCACCAACGAAACTTTGAAATGGGTAGGTATTGATACTAGAATTTCATACAGTGGTTCTAATCTATTACCCCTTCGTTAATTCTACTCATTTAACTCTTTTTTTCGCACCTCACGTTTCGTACACAGATAAAAAATGTATTAAAAATAATAATCAAAACTTACATGTGTATCACAAATTAAAGTTTTAAACAAACTACGCAATGGAGTCTAAATACCAAAGCAAGGACGCACACAAAATCGTACACTTCACCACGGCTACACGTGATGGACTAAATTGAATGAATCTTGCGATAGCTACACGCTATTCGCGGACCGAGTGAGCGATGACGTCACTAATACCTAATAAATACTGCTGAGGGAATTCCTCTATATAAGGAAATTATAGATAAAATGTTTGTTGCAATAATGCAAGTGAGTAGGTATGACACTTTGTAGTTATCTTACCTTAGAACACAGCAGGGTACTTCGTGAACGAACGCTCTGGCGGCGAGTTGCTAAAACCTTTTAGAATGATTTACCTAATAAAATTAATCATCATTATGCAAGTTTGCGGTGCGATTTTCATAGCATAGCTTTTTAATGTCGCAGAGATGTGCGCTCACTTGTCGTGCATAATTATATAAGCGAGTAAATGGTCGTAAATATTTGCGGTCCCTTGAAGCTGTACAATAATCAAGCTCTAAGTCAACGCAATCAAAAGCCATTAGCCTTAGATTTTAAGAAATTTGTAAATCTAAACCTATAGGATACTTTCCATTGAACTAGAATCTTGAATTTGGTAAGAATCAAGCACAAGAAAACGAAAAAATCTGAAAGTCATCATTTGTTGTTATAGGTATCACATAAAAAATATTTTTTGTGATTACAAACTTATATTTTGCGGTTGGAAAATTGATATTCTCGTACATCGATGTATGAGATAGTATTTTTAGAACTGCAAAGTTAATTTTTTTAAAGGCTGCTACTTGCTAGTAATGGCGTCTCATATGACAAGCATTCAACCCGAGTTTAACGCTTGTATTACGAGTAGGTACATATCGGTGGTGAACGTGGTGGGTTTCCAATACGCTACTTCTACCTTTTTCTGAAATTTACCATCAGAACAATTACAACACTTTTAGAAAATAATCTAAGGTGAATCTTCGCAACCTTGAAGCTCTACAAGACGGGTATTTGTCCTAGATCATGTTCAGATTGTTCACTCGTCTTACGAACTTAGAAACTGTTGCTGGGTTCATTATTGTATACTGTGGCGCAGTGGCGTAGCGTGCCTTGGAGGGGCCCTGTCTCAAAATTTGTTGGGGGGCCCAAATAGAGGGTAAAGATTTATCACAATAGAAACAATGTTTTAAACGGGGGAATCCCGCAATAACCGATGTAGGATGTTGCCATCTTTTGGGCGGACGCTTAACCCGGGAATAAAAGTGATTGCTTTTTTGACTTTTGTCATTTCTGAAGTGAAAACTCTATAGACACGTTTGACAGTTTTTTATGTGTTTTTTTACCGGGAAGCACGAGATTAAGTGACATTGTGGATAACATTTTAATAATTTTTGCTTACACCCATTAGGGGCCCCTGTAGCCCGGGGGCCCCGTATAATTGATACGGCTGACACGGCGGTAGCTACGCCCCTGCTGTGGCGTGCCTCATACCGTTCAATGTTCCAAGCAGGACAGTTTATAAAGAAATCGACAACTCCTGTTGTTGCCTGTACAGTTGTGCAACATAACACTATCAATTATCGATTGAGTAAAACACACCCATGTGGCCAGACGTATACCTACCTAATAATTATTTGAAAAACAAAAACCAGAAATGCGTAGCATGTAGCAACTACCTACTGATAATTTAAGACTACTTACCTATGTATTCTGATGAGAATGAACGCTTTAACTAAATAAACATTTAGTTAAAGCGTACCTAAGCATCGGCAACAGGTACATGAAAGGTAGCACATGTCTAATAATATTGCGAATATGTGAAAAATCGCGTAAAAGTTGTCTGTCGTCGATCATTATATTAGTTCCGTTATTCGTTAATCGATGGCGCCACGAGTGTCAATTTAGGCTTCCGCAACGATAACCTATTTATACCCGTACCTACTGACATCTTCAATTCCAGGTTGAAGACTTAGTTTAAACTATGCGATTCAAGTAAGAATTGCCTGATTCAAATAAACCTTGCGCCATATTGTGATATGATAGCTGTCAACAAATTAGGTAGGATGAGCAAAACAGATATGTTCGAAACAATATTTACAAAATAAACGTAAAATTGGATCAAATATTTTTCTTCCATTTAAATAATGTGAAAACGGTAAAGGTATCCAGTATATATAATTATGTTGACCTGTCATATTAGGAAAGTTTATACAATGGCTGTTCACGTGAATTTAACCAAAGGATTTAGTTGAAAGGATTTTCGAGCCGGGGTATTTTAATTTAATGATTATTCACTTTTCAGTTCCTATCTTCTTTTGTCGATTTAATTTTTCTTATTTGAAACGCATTGTATTTAGAAAAACAATCCAGTTTTAAATAGGAAAAAAGTATGGCAAAATTGGATTACCAACAAACATCTATAATTAAATAAGCTAAATTTTACTTATTTTGTCACAATATACTTTTTATGTTATTTTAAATTTATTTAAAGAAAAACACCTACCGATGTTTTAGTTACTATCTATATATTAGTGTGATTTGAAAAAATGTTTTCAACTTCTCCGTCCTTTTTGTTTATTATGTATCAAGGTGATATTAATTTGTTTATGTGCATCTTACGTTCCCAAAAAAACTTGTTTTACATAACGCATTAATTAATGCATAAGGCAAAAAGATACAAATAAGTAAGCAGTTTTTCCTTAAAAAAATTAGCTGTTTTTTCTGACTAAATCACCCGTTCAGTAAATGTTCACTAACCAGCCGATCGGTTCTTGATGAAGTAACTGTAAGATGGTGCGATATCTAGATGTTATTTGTAGGGATGTTGCGGATGCAGAACTTTTGACATCCGCGTATGCGGATTTTCGAAGGCTCGAATCCGCGGATGCGGACGCAAATGTCCAAATCGATGCGGAAGCTCCGCAATTGCGAATGCGGATATCCACAATAAAAACGTTTCGGATCTTGTCACCGAAATCTTCGCTCCTATTGATCAATCAGCACTTGTTTACCTTACACGCCAGTCGCTACTTGCACTACATCCGCATTGATTATTGGATGCGGATGTCCAAATCGATGCGGAAGCTCCGGATTGTGGATGCGAATATCCGCAACATCCCTGATATGTATAATCATAGGTTAAAGGCTACTTTTAATGAATAATAAGTCAGAGCATTTTAATAAACATCAAATTTAATATGAAATTGGTTTCAGTGTAACAAAACATACACAATTTTATAGTAAATGTTCATGAGGTGTAAGCAAGACATGCCTTACATCCGATCAGTAACATCAATAGCTAAAGAGTTTCACTAATTTCAGTTATGGTACCTTCAAAGTTACCAAATGTATTCATATTTATTAGACATACTAGAGTGTGTATTTCTGGGATGTCAGACTGGTTTCGGACCCGACGGGCCTTTCTACAGGAGCGAAGATGCGACCTGCCGAATCGGTCGGCCTGACACCGTCGGGTTAGTCGGGCATCCCCGTAATACACAGTAAAACCGCGTATCTTTTTTGCAATCTGGTACTGCGCGACAACAAAATATACTTTGGCATTTTGACAGTAATTAAAATAAATAGCAATAAAATACAGAGCAAAATAACGTGAGAAATATTTTTTTCTTAGACTAGCTAAAAATTTAGTACTTATATTATGTAAAGTAATGAAATTAAAGTTTAAAATATTTTTTATTATTATTATTAATAGGCTCGCATTGAACCATTATTCTATGTTAAAGGATACTAAGTATATGATGGAGCATGCTTAAGCCTAAAGATACCTATTTATTTTATACAAAATTATTTAAACTGAATTTGTCTAACTATGACGACTTGTGTTGGTTATCGTCGGGTGTCGGATATATTTTTTTTAATCGAATATTTTTGGATTCCTTTGCTCATGCCACTCGGATATCTGAAATAATAGTAATAGTATTGGTATCAGTTTCGATTATTTCTCGAGTTGATTGCCTTCTACTTTTATTGGTAATAGAAGCTAAAAGAAGTAAATTTGCCACTCTATGTCTGAACGCGATGCATATTAACGAAACTTTAATTATTTTGGATTGTTGCAGTTTTAAAAAATTGAAACAATTTAATTTTTATTTCAGTACACCCAAGTGCTTTTTCAAGATTTTGGTTTGGAATTTTAAGGCCTTAATTAAATTATAATGTGAAGACCATTATCCAAAACGTTGAATTAATCTACCCGACATTTTGCGAGGTTCGACACTCGACGAACTTTAACAAGCCCTAAGGACAGGACAGCCATCTTGGGACGCAGCCAACTTCTTCTAATTAAAAATATTTCTAACCATCAACTATACCTTTACAGCTGCTTAAAAAAATCCTAGACTGCCTCATACATTAATCTTGGTTACGAAGAGGTCGTGAGCACTACCGAGAGCTTTTTGGGACTAGTGTATCGCTATATGTAACAAACAAGAAACCAAAAATGTTTGTGCAAGAGTAAAAACAGTCAGTGGCGGATTTACGAGCAGGCCTAGGGCGGCAAATTTCTAGCCTACATTATTTTTCTTGTCCTGGGGTATCGAATTCGATAGACCGACCGGTAGGAGCCGCAAAATTTTATTAGCCTACTGGCGGCAAATGTGTAATTCCGCCACTGAAAACAGTAGAAGTAGATATGGATTTCTTAGATCTCTATTCAGAGTATTCAGTAAATAAATCATATTACTATGCTTACCAGTTAATAAATTACAAACTGCTACTTGTTTTCTTCCATGTTTGAGGTATTTAAATAGATTCTGGAATACAGTGCCGCTAAGTTCAAGCGCACACTACGAGTTTTTTCGCGGCGTATTTTTTCCAGAATACGGAATTTAATAAATTATGTTAAAAGTTAGTTAGAAATGTTCTATAGAAATCTGTATGAAATAACAATTTTGACGTCATAGCTAAAGCTATTGTCAAATCACTTTATTTCAATGTATGGGCTTACATTTAAAAATAATATAAAACGTGAAAATAATAACGAATATTTTTTTTTTAATTTTCATATTATAATACTTAATTTCGAGAAGAGTATGAAATTATTTTAAACAGTTTTGCGTATGCAACCACCCAATTGTTGATGCTGTGGCGTCAAGTGCGCACAATACCACTGAAACCGCTACGTTGCAATGCTGCGGCGCGACATAATGACGCAGCGGTTTTTTCGGAGTACGCGCCTAGCCTTAGACATGTATCACACAAAAGACTTTTGAGCAAAGGCGAAACGGTACGCCACAGAATTACGGGGTTTATGTCGCCATCGTAGTTGCTTTGTAATTTCTGTTGTATAACCCCGCCTACGAACACTTGTGACATTCAGGTGCAGTTGCGGCAAAGATGTGTAATAGCTAAAAGCCGCAGCTGCGCAGATTTCATGTCGCGAACTCTCAACTTTGCACACTGACTAGGCTTTAAATCGATTATAGGTATCGATTTGAGTTAACAATCATCTACATGATTGTTAACTCAAAACAGTATCTTTTTAGTAAACGTCAAAACTGTAGGTCGGGTACATTTTTTTATGAAATAGGCATGACGTCTACTACTAGGCATAGGAGTCAAATCATTCACTTTTAATGTTAATTTGATGATTATAAAATAAATTAAAAACGTTTAAGTAAAACTGGACGACAATTTTCACACTATTATAACTTATTTTATTGCCCAACTTTGCGAAATATTTTGACAATTGGGGAAGATAGGTGTTTGAGTGGAGACTACGCTAACCGTGGGATGTCCCCGCTCGCCTGGTCACAAGTGGCAGGGAACTGTGAGATTAACAAAACTGCTCACTGTGGAAGTCTTTACGCTTTGTTTGAAATTATGAAAATTGCTGGTAAGTATTTTTGAAGTGAAAACTTCTTTAGGCACGTTGGGCAGTTTTGCTACGGGGAAAAAGCACTGAACTCGCGTGACCGTCACGCTCAGATACATATACAGATGTGTGTGTGTGTGTAGTTGTTTTCAATTCTGACATGCAGTCCTATGACTGACCGGTTTTTTAATGATTGTCCATGAAACCTCGTTAGTGTGACAAATATCTAAGATTGCTAAATTCACAAGAGTTTAGCAGTATTTATAACATAGAATGTTAATCTATATTCGGATGAAATTCTCTTTTAATTGATTTTAAATCAAGTCTGAAAAAAAAATTAAAAAAACAGATACTTCACAATAACTTATAGGATAACTTATATTGTGCTATACGGGTATTCGGAAATAAGTGTCACATACAAATAGTTGTACTATGTGAGCATTGAATCCACAAACTTCGACACAGTGACAGTCATTGTGTCTAGTTTTGTCATTCGTGTAGAGGATGGATATATTGGATATTCTTACTTTTACTATAGACATAACATTACAAATCACAGCGAGTAGACCTATAGTACAATAACAAACGCATCGCCACGGGCCGGCTTCGGCAAGATACCTCCTGTGCTTTGCACTTTGGATTCCCTTATTATATCGAAATTTACTACATAGTCCACTGAGGTTGTTCATTCATTGGTACTGGCTTGGGGCACTAGATGATACTTTCTCTAGTTTCTCGAAGTGTTTCCGCGCGTTTCTGATGTTGATTAAAGTAGCTTCAGAGGGTATTTTGGGGTCGGACATCTCGACCATGACGTATGTGTTGCTGGTGAAACCGTCTATGAATGCTGCGAATACGCTGTTGCGGACCTAGAATCACACAAGATATTTTTTTTAGATATTTGCTTAATTAAATGCAAATTTAATGTTAAGCTAATAACGATAATTCTGACAAAGTAAGATTTGTGATTCGTATGATTATAAAGAATTAAAAAAATTTAACATATATAAACGTAATTATAATATGTAACAATAACATAATTAAATGTAAATTTGCTATATATTCTAAGCGACGCTAACAGAAGTCGACTTACAGAACGATATACAGAGTGTGGCGAAATGAAAAACTTAAACAGACGTCTTTCTGATGATAATTTTGACCATGCAACAGTTGGTTCATCATAAAAATGCAATGATTGGTACGGGCGACAAACAAGCGCAAGCGTAGTAAGACAGTTGATTGCATGAAATGTTTGAATATCGTTTCATTCATTGCATTGCATTTTGACGTGACAACGTCTTATAAATTGGTTTGCCGGGTGACACTTCAAGAAACTGCGTTACGCTCCGCTCACGTTATGCGCTCACAATGAGAGCGAGTGAGAGGCACGCGTCCCTTCCACTCGGGCATGGTTTTTCATCCTTCTTCCTACTATACGAATGAATATTCACATTAAAATTATTTTACCACTCAAAGTCGTTGTCACGTAAAACTTTCGCCCGTATACCGACTTTACAGGCAACCAATTTTTTTTTACATTGTGTGGTATTTATTGATATTTTCTGTTAAATGATCAGATGTCATTACTGTCAAATGTAGAATTATAAAAAAAAATTTGGACGATTTTGAAATCAGAATCTAATATTCTAAATTCAAAATTGTTAATGTAATCTGAATCTACTATTGTAGTCTTCAGTCTATGAAGAATTTATGTGGTAAAAGAGTTTATATCATAAAGGCTGACTGAATTTTAGTTTGGGTAATGAAAATATATGAATAGTTTTGACTTATTACTTTAATTTTAAAAGACTTTGGGAATGATCAATTTGGGCAAGGACGTATTTAAGCCCTATACCAAGCTACTTACTGTGTCCTGTATTCCTATCGCTAAATACTGTCAGTGGTAAAGGTAAATCATGGAATACGCTGATAGTTTTCATATGTACTAACTAACCTCCATGCTCTGGAATTGTGCAGCGAGCTTAGAACAGGAGAGCTTGAACTGTTTGACGATGTTCGAGACCTTTTCGAAGCGATGGGCGTCACGGTGCGGCCGCTGTTGGCAGTGGGACACGACCAGGAACGTCGCCCGCTCGAATAGTAACACCTGCATTTCATCAATATAATACAAGATATGACTAAAAGTTTTAACGATCCTTTTCCCTTAGCTTTTGTCTGTTGTGGTTTCCTTTTAACAAGAACAATATGTGACATTCATGTCTAGCCTGTTGGCAGGCGCGGTCCGAAAGGGAGGGTCACAGGGGACATGACCCCCCATCCCAAAAATCAAATACTGAAGGAAATTTTCACTCCTTATTTGTCGAGGCACAAGAGCTGGCTGAAAAACTGGGTATAGTTATTATGAGGCGTCGTACTGCACCTCGGCAGACTCTTCGCGATAATTATCAAGGAAATGACAAGGAATATTTTCGGAGGACTGTTTACTATTCCACTGATAGATAGCATAATGACGGACCTACAGGACCGACTTTCTGCGGATACGATGAACCTGTTCGGATTAGGCATATTTATGCCAAAATCTGAATATGGTCATTCTTTTACAAACCGAACACCTTTCTGACCGACACATTTTTATCAATATTACTGAGATAACGATATGGCGGGCAAAGGAACCCGGATACGACGTACCTTGCTAGATTCATTAATTTATCTTTAACAGTAAAAATAATTTCTCCATTAATTGAAAATACGTTTTTGATAGAAAATTTGACGTAGAATACGATGGTAATATTTAAAACTCGCTACGACTGTGGGGCGATTGTTAAAAATCTATTTTAAAATTTTAATTGTTTATATTTTGTTTTATTATTTATTTTTTGTTTATATTTATTAGAACCGGAGTTATGAATTTTTGAAAATAGGTCTCCAAGCCAAAAATCATCAAATTCTCCAATTTTCTATACCCTCTATTTCCCAAAATATTGGGAAAAAAAGAAATCCTCGAACATGTATATCTTTTTCGATATAGAACCCGTAAAAAAAGCTCGGCCAAATCAAAAATGTGTCGGTAAATTTTTGTCCAAATCTGTCCGGTTTGTAAAAGAATGACCCATATACAGAAGACGATCTTCTTAATGTGAAGAAAGTATGCAGAATATTATTTCCATTTCCTGAGTGTTCCTGCTGCCACTGTCGTAACAGAGTATCAGCTATAGATTTCAAAGTGGAAACGGGAGCTCAAAGAAAATACCGATACAAAATTTAATAAGTGTGGGGTGTCTACAATCGAAGTTTGCGACGAAGATCTACCCAAATATAAAGAATTTGCTGAAAATAGCAACTCTTCCTATAAGCGGTGTGACATCAGAGAGATAATTTTCCACGCTAAGGCGTGTAAAAACTTCGTTGAGAGTAAACATGTTAGAAGAGAGGTTAACAGGTTTAGCTCTTCTAAATATTCATCCAGAGATAGCCCCAGACGTCTCAAATATTATCAACCGATTTGCCAATAAAAATAGAAGACTTCCATTTCTTGTATAATGTGTGCCATAAAATCGTGTATTGTGCAATGAAGTATAATTTACTCGACATATTGTATAATTATTGGTGACCCCCTCCAAAATTTCAGGCTGCGACCGCGCCTGCCTGTTGGTTTCGTGGTTAGTGACCCTGACTGCTAAGCCAGAGATCGTGGGTTCGATTCCCACCCAGGACAAATAATTGTGTGATGAGCACGATAATTTGTTCTGTGTCTGGGTGTAATTTATATATATGTATGTATTTTAGAAACATGTAAGTATGTTTATCAGCAGTCTGGTTACCATAGTATAAGCTCTGCCTAGTTTGGGATCAGACGGTTGTGTGTGAGAGGTGTGGAGTTATTGTTATGTTACATGGAAATTACAACAGAATTTGTAATGTCACAGTACTATTTATCCACCTGCACAAGCAGCTTCAAGGGGTCGTAGGAGGGAATGAACCTATCCTGGGTTTAGATTACACAGTAAACGATGATGTTACTAAAGTATTATGCCTTTTTGTTGAAACTTAATCAGATTCCCTCAATCCATACGAATATTATAAATGCGAAAGTAACTCTTTGTTTGTAACCTTTTAACGACTAAACGGCTGAACGGATCGTAATGAAATTTTGCAAGGAGATAGATTATATCCTGGACATAGGCTAGGCTATTTTTACACGGAAAATGTAAGGTTCCCGAAGAACAAATTTGAATTTCCACGCGAACGAAGTCGCGGGCAACAACTAGTATTATAAATGTGTGTTTGTTACGCTTTCTTGCTTTAACTACTTAACCGATGATCATGAAAGTTTCCATAAACTTTTTCAGAGGTAGAGGAAATGACATACCTTCCTTCCTGGATAGCTTCATTCACATACAGTTTCGTACATTATTCCGAGATAAAAGTAGTCCTATTCCAGACTATAATCTATCCCTGTGCCAAATTTTATCCAGATCCGTTTAGCCGTTTTTGCGTGATAGAGTAACAATCTTACCCCCCATCCTCGCAAACTTTTGCCTTTATAATATTAGTAAGATAATTTAGGGTAGGAAAAGTTGTTATTCACTTAATTTACTACTTAAAAGACTGTTTCATTAGCTACTGACATATTGTCTGCTACATAGCACTGACACATTGCAATTCAAAATATTCGTTAACTTAATGTTCAAAAAATTCGAAATGACATTTGACATAACTTTTTTTTTTTTTTAAAGACAACTCCCGCATTAGGAATTACTCCTGTGTCGCGGGGGACTTTACAAACATAGAAACAACGGACACAAAGAACACCCAGACTCAGGTGGGAATCGAACCCACGACCTATAAGCATAGCGGTCAGGGTCACTAACCACTAGGCCAACAGGCCAGTCACAATTAATGCACATATAACTGCTAAGACTGCTAACAGTGAGTGATTACTCACTGTGAGTAGTAACAGTAGATCATTATACTGAGGCAATACTCTGTCAATTCAAATGTTTAAAATATACTATACCTCATCAGCATCCACAATTTCGGCGAACTGTTTCAATGAAGACTCTAATGCCTTGACATTAGGTATTAATTTGTATACTATGCTCGACCATGCTCTGAAACATGACACATTAGTATGATTGACCTTAAATGTAACACTTCACGTCATTATGATAAAGGGAATATTATGTAAATACAATAATTTGTAGGTATCGTAAATAGAACAGTTACAATTTATAAGTGTAATAACTGCATGCTTACTAACTTTCAACTATTCAATACAGTACTTTTTAGAAGAACAACTTTGGCAATCAAACAATCTTATATGTACTAGGTACCCGTCCCGCGTTGCTGTGACTAGGTGATTGGCAACAAAAAAAAACTTCCTACCTCTCAAGTTGGACCAAACTGCACACATTGTGCAAAATTTCATTAAAATCGTTACATTAGTTTAGGAGTTCATAGCGAACAAACAACGTGACACGAAACTTATATATTATACTTATGTAGATATATAAATGTTGCAGCGAGATCCAGGGTTAAATTTTTGTATTTGAACATTATTTCTGGTAGACAGAAATAAGTGCCACCACTGTTATGTGGGGTCAAAAATGTAGCGTGTGGCATTGCCATAGGATTGGGTAATAAACATATTGACAAACGGTCATGAGTATAAAATAGAAATAATTGTTTGTATATCCCCTAAGTATAAATTAACAATAAAGAAAATATAAACATACTTGTATAATGTCTCATCCCATATACTAGTTCTGAAGCAGGTGCACTCAAGTGGTTTAGATAACCTCTTTAAATCCTCCTCCCGCTCCTTGAAGATCTCCTCACGCTGCTCCTCAGGTACTAAGTCCATTTTGTGTACCAAACAGAATATTCGTGCTTCTGGTGAATTCTATAACATGTAAAATATTTGACATTGTTGAAATGGTTTTGCATCTAAACATAGTACCTAGGTAAATTTTCTTCACAAAAAATATTCAAGCTGTCTAATTTGGCGTGGCAGGCATGCATAGATTGCATTACATATGTATTTCAGTACATTAATGAAGCAAGTCTTGTGCTTTTTGCAATGCAATATACCTGTGTCCTGTAGCTTACGTATTAAAATACCTGTAATATAGCTTCCAAGCAAGACTGATAGTAGTGCATATCTTTTTCCATCTCTCTGCTTTCCACATCAAAGACATATATCAAGACTTCCACATTTCTGAAGATATTGTCTCGTTGTGATGCAAAGTAGTTCTCCATGAATGCTTCCTGCCCTCCACAATCCCACAAGTTAAGGACCAAGTTGCCCAGGAAACGGACATGGGAGTGTTCAACATCAACTAAAAGAGAAAGAGCAGAAGTATAAAAAAAGCTTCCATTTTTATTATTAACTAGCAACCTGCCCTAGCTTCGCACGGGTAGCAGAGACATCTTCAACAACCATCATCATTTTTCAACAAGTTTACACAAAACCTTAACAAATTATACACCTAAACCTTCCTCATGAATCACTCTATCTATTAGTGAAAATTGCATGAAATTCCATTCAGTAGTTTTTCAGTTTATCACGAACAGACAGACAGACAGGCAGACGCGGCGGGGCACTTTGTTTTATAATATGTAGTGATTTTATTAAACAACTTGTTCATTGTACATATGACACAAAATAATGTTATGTATATAATAAAATCGGGTCACATTGTTTGTTCACGATAAACTCCTAAATGAATGAACCAATTTAATTGAAATTTTGCACACTGTGTGCGGTTTTGTCCAATTTGAGAGATAGGATAGTTTTTATCTGAATTATAGTCACAATACGTTTTTATTGCAAATGACTTGCACGTCACAGCAATGCATGGCCAGGTATATTTATCTCTTAAAGTGAAAGGCATAAAAAAGCAAGTAAATCATCAACCTCCAAATGTAGTGTGATACTTGTTTCATGACTGCATAGTTTTTTATTGTTCTGAAGTGTTCTCTTTTATTGAAATATTTTTACATTTTTGACTTATTATATGTGTCAAGTTTTAGTGTTGCATGTTAATTATAAGAGTACTTTAGATATTCTATCATTAGCATTAAATATGATGCATTTTGATTTTTGTGGCTGGTGTGGCTGTGTTTTTTTAGTTATTTTCAATATTTTATTGTATTCACTGAACTTTTTAATTGTTTTTGACTCTCTGTAAAGGCATGATGCATTTATTTATGTGTTTAATAAATAAAATGCTGCTTTACCATTAACCTTTGAATGTTTTTCATTGATTAGCCAATTCTCAACATTAAAAGTGACATGGCACTATTTAAAAGATTAGATGTTTTAATGAGGTATATGCTGGGTGACATTGTATCGAGACATATACACGAAACAAAAGGGGAACATTTAATCATTATGTAAAGTAGTACATCACATTTCAAACAATACTGATATTGCCACACAATGTATTTTATAAAGAAACTTTGAACTTACTTGTAGCACCCAGTCGTCTTGTATCTCTGGCTATGTAGTTGGCAAATATTATTGATCTCATACTTGTCTTCCCTGAGCCACTCTTCCCCATCAATAACACCTTAAATAGTAGCAATAACAAATGATCAAAAAAATCAATATAAATCAAAAAATTCTTCGGTCTTAAACATGTGTATGTACATATCCGAGATAACACAGTTAATTGTATTGCTTATAAACAAGCAAAGCTATTAAAATACGCACCTTTTTCTTCATCTTGACAAGTTTTACTAGGTCAAGGCACTTAAGAAATTTAAGTTTAGTAATTTATTATAGTACTTCAAGTAAATAGGCATGGATCAATATACTTATAGAGTACTTATGTATTGATATGAGTTATTTGGACAGTAAAAGTATTGAACAACGAAAATCAAAGTAGGCGTATTTCACAATCCTGACAAATGACAAAGACATTATGAGAAATGATGACATATGACATTTATCACGACAAATATTACTACAGTTCAAAAACACAATTCAAAGTTATTGATGCATAGCCATAGGTATTAAAAAAGTTTAATGTTGATTGTTTCTTGATGTATTTTTTGGTAAAGTTTTTTTGGTTATATCATAATTGTATTTACCATGAGTTAATTCCTTAAATGGAACTCAAAATTAAATTAAACAATAAGGAAGTCTTTAATCCGTTTCCCAACATTATTTTACTTTAGGACTGTTTGTTCATCAAAGAGGTTTATACCTCTAAACTTTAGTTTGTAAGTTTGGTATTCGGGGTACTCTCCGGTACTACTGATCCGATTTTGAAAATTCTTTTAGTGTTGTATAGCCCATTTATCGAGGAAGGCTATATAACATCACGCTACGTCCAATAGGAGCGGAGCATCAATAAAAAATGTTACAAACGCAGACGAAGTTGCGCGGGTCAGCTAGTCAATGATATATTTATTATTGAGTAACATCTGGGGAGATGTCACTCAATAATAACAGTAGTGCAGTTACTAAAATTCTTTTAGTAACTGCATGCTAGAGTCGTACCCTTTCAGTGATTTAAGTAAGTGTTCCTTTGTCAGAGACACCCTGTATATGTTTGATATTTTATTTAAAATAAACGGCTTTAAATGCGAAATAAACATTTTAGCTAGAATAATAAAATGGTTTATTCAAACTTATTGAAAAATTACATTAATGGGAGCATTGGCTTTCATGCCTTTTGAAAGTTTGGTTAAATCTGTCTCACAACTTATTGTTTTTAGTTTCTATTCTATAATATGAGAGCCTCAACATTTCTTTTAGAGTTATCTACTTGTGCTGCGTGACGTGCATACATTTTTGGACCTCCAACTTCACAAGGCTTTGCTTTTCAAATCCAGCAATGACATTTGAAGCGCGCCAGCTTCAATTTAAAATGGCTCAATGTTGATCTCATTTGTATTTATATTGAGATGATTTACTACGAACCCAAGAGTACTTTTATTTGTTTTGAATTGCTCGAATCTCTCAGCAAATCTATCCTTCATTTTTTTTAAGCTCTGCTGAAGTAATTCGTCACAACAGTTGCGTTGGTTTCATCGCGATATTGCTTCAGATTTTTAAAATGAAGTAATTTACCGCTCTTCATGTCTTCAACAAAGAGAAGTAATTTTTTTTTCGGAACAAACCTCATCTTCCTTCAACCTATGCCTTGCCTTGGGTTTCTCTTTCCTTGCAGTTTCAGATTTAGCTCATTTACTTTCATTGTGATATCTACCATGAAGTTGAATTTTTGCAGCCTTTTTAACCGACTTCCAAAAAGGAGGAGGTACTATGTTTGTCTGTAGGTATTTTTGTGTATGTTCATCGATATTTTGGCCAAGTTAACCTTTAAAAACCATTGAAAAAAATATTTTTTAGTTCGAAAGGGTATACTCCCTAGGTGGTCCCATTATCAAGTCAGGATCTGATGATGGAATCTCAAGGAAATCGAGGAAAAACTAACTAACTATGTAACAAAATCTTGTAAGTCAATTTTGACCTACTTCCCGGTTTTCGATTGAGCTGAAATTTTGCATACTTATGGGAACTTAGTGGAACTCCTCAACAGCGAACAGGAAAGATACGAAATTTTGTAAATGGATTTATTAAATTAAAACTTGTTTTGCACTAAAAAGGATAAAATAAGTTATTTAAAAAAAAATATATTAAACCGACTTCAAAACCACAAATAAGCACTCAAAAGCGAAAAATAAATTAATATAATTATTATAAGCGCTACCCATTCATCTATTTGAAGTCGGTGCCAGCCAAGCCAAGTAGATAGAATGTATGTATGTACCTGTACGTAGTATCTATCTACTGCCTATTAGACTTGGCTGATTTCCCTGGTGGTTAGTGATCCTGAATGCTAAGCCAGAGGTCGTGGGTTCGATTCCCACCCAGGACAAATAATTGTGTGATGAACATGATCATTATGTTCTGTGTCTTGGTGTAATTTATCTATAATATGTATGTATTTAGAACTATATAAGTATGTTTACCAGCAGGCTGGTTATCATAGTACAGGCTCTGCTTAATTTGATATCAGACGGCCGTGTGTGAGATGTGTGAAGTTATTATTATTATTATCTATGTTTACGAGTGAAAGACTCTGTATCTAATAATAAAAATCATACAGCTAATAAAAAGAGTATTAAATTTGTACTTTGCAAACACTTCGAACCAAAGAGTATACAAACACTACGTTTACGAACAATCTTTATTAATCTGTGACTACGAATATACTGTGCTGTCATGGCGTTTGTCAACTTCGTCTTCGACTTCTATCAATTTTATTGTCAAAAGTAGTGTAAAGATTTGTGAAAACGTGTAAATTTTTCAAAGTATTATTTGACAATATGTTAGAATACTTTCCCATGTGAGGCAAAAGTAACTTGAAATTCTTTAGCAAAATGGCTAGACATCGGGACGTAAGAAATAGGACATTTTCGGATGACTATGACTACGACGATATTTACGGTAATTCCGTGGAAGATGAGAGTTATATGTCACCGAGCGATGCTTCGCAGTGGATTTACGATCGAAGTCGCAATCAACAGGCAATAGCACACTTTATGGAGAGCCACAATAATATTCAGGAGGAAGCTGAAGAAGATTTAGCAGACTCGAGTCATTCCGCACTCGATAGACGAGACTCCACAGAAATACGCAGCCTCAACCTGGACGAGGAGGAAGAAGCCAAACTCATGTCATGTTTAGATGAGTTAAGAAATGTTATTGGTGAAACGGTTGCAGATAATATTCTCATACAGACTGTCATAAAACACAAATTTGATTGTTCTAAATCCCTTGATGAAATTCTTAACAGCAAAAGTAATGAAGCTAATGTGCCTAAGTCGGAGCCTGTTAAGACTCAACCAATTATTGCAATAGATTCTGTTAAAGCCCCTATTATAACAACTGTAGAAAACACTCCAAAACTTATAACAACCAACACTGAAGCAAAGAAAGTTGGCATTGTCAAGGGATTTAAAATTGGTCAAGATAGCAGTTCAGGTAGTCGTCCTCAGACACCTAGAGATCAGTCTCCATGTACGGAGAGGGTATCAAAGACCGAACAAGTTGATGAAGTTAGAGTGACACCTAAAGTGAAGGAGAACAAACTAGATGCTAAAACTCAATACTCAAATGAAAGAGGGTCAGATAAAGACCATTTGTACATAGTCATCATAGGTCATGTTGATGCTGGAAAGTCTACTCTTATGGGACGATTGCTCTGTGACCTGGGTGAAGTGAGTAAAAAAACATTGCATAAGTATGAGCAAGAAAGCAAGAAAATTGGTAAACAGAGTTTTATGTATGCCTGGGTGCTAGATGAAACTGGTGAGGAGAGAGTCAGAGGCATCACAATGGATGTAGGGAGGGCACAGTTTGAGACTAAAACCAAAAGAGTTATTATTCTTGATGCACCTGGACATGCAGATTTCATTCCTAACATGATAACTGGTGCTGGACAAGCAGATGTTGCATTACTTGTAGTTGATGCCACAAGAGGAGAATTTGAGTCAGGTTTTGATCTTGGTGGTCAGACAAGAGAACATGCTCTTTTAGTGAGGTCTCTAGGAGTGAGCCAACTGGCTGTAGCTGTTAATAAATTAGACACAACAAACTGGTCAAAGGAGCGTTTCAATGAGATTATTAAAAAATTAAAAGCCTTTCTGAAACAGGCTGGTTTTAAGGACTCTGACGTTACTTATGTTCCATGTTCAGGTCTAACCGGTGAAAACCTGATAAAACCTCCAACAGAGGCTGAATTACTGAAGTGGTATGATGGGCCCTGCCTTCTAGATGTTGTAGACAAATTTAAAGTACCAGAGAGACCTGTATCAAAACCCTTACGTTTATCCATTGATGATGTTTATAAAGGTTTAGGTTCAGGCTTCTGTGTAGCTGGCCGTATTGAAAATGGCATCATCAACAAAGGCGACAGAGTGCTGGTATGTCCAAGTAAGGAAATGGCCGAAGTTAGAGGTTTAAGCATCAATGATATGTCAAGTAATGTTGCATTTGCCGGTGACCAAGTCAGCGTGACACTATCAGGAGTCGACATGCAAAATGTTTTGGTAGGATACGTGTTGAGTGATCCTGTTCAACAAGTTCCTGTAACTACAAAATTTGAGGCTAGAATTGTAGTATTTAATGTGAAAGTTCCAATTACAAAAGGATTTCCCGTTCTCATTCATCACCAGTCCTTAGTGGAGTCTGCAAATATAGTCAAGTTGAAATCTTTGTTAAATAAAAGTACAGGAGAGTTAGTAAAGAAGAAGCCTCGTTGCCTAGGCAATAATTGTGTGGCTGTGGTTGAAATTGAGGTTAGTCGGCCTATTTGTGTAGAGCGGTACAAGGATGTGAAAGAGCTAGGGCGTGTAATGCTCCGTGTTGGTGGCACAACAATTGCTGCTGGTCTCATCACTGATATAGTAAACACTTGATTGATACCATTAGATATTATATTGTTGATTTTGTTAAAAGCATCTCACATAAGCAAATTATATTTGAGAGTAGCTTCAAACACATCTTCATGGCATTCTACCCTGCTAAGGATAGACGCGACTTCCCCTTTAGTTAAAATTAAAATGGACATAGCAACTTGCATCATGTAGAAGAGAGACTTTCTGCTGACTTCACCTGTATAATGTAAATATTACTGACTGTTTGACTGGCCTGTTGATCTAGTGGTTAGTGACCCTGACTGCTAAGCCAGAGGTCGTGGGTTCGATTCCCACCCAGGACAAATAATTGTGTGAAGAGTATGATAATTTGTTCTGTGTCTGGTTGTAATTTATCTATAATATGTATGTATTTAGAAATATATAAGTATGTTTATCAGCAGTCTGATTACCATAGTACAGGTTCTGCCTAGTTTGGGATCAGACAGCCGTGTGTAAGATGTGTGAAGTTATTATTATATATATGCTTTTCATTATGTAACTAAGACAACTTCAAACAAATATTGTAAAGTCGCCTTTTTCCTTAGCATTTATGAAACTATTAGTAAAATTTCATTTCGAAATTCTAAATTTGCTGTTAACAACACCTAGATGTGATTTGGTAAGAGTTGCCTGGAGTAATTCACTTTGAGTTAGAAGGGTTATGGAATGTGATTATGTAGTAAATGTCAGACAAGTCTAGAAGTAGAATGGCGATTACTGCCTAGTTCCGGTTTAGGCCTATCATCTTACATGAAAATACTCTACCGTTGTTAATGTCTTCAATGAATCATAATGAAACTTTTCATAATGTACTTCTTCCATACACAATAGCTACATTTATTTTTTTATACTTTCAAATATTTTCAAATATTTATTATTATATGCTTAGTGTAAAATACATACATATACTCACACCTCTATCCCCGAAAGGGAAGGCAGAGGTGTATTAAACACCAACTTTTCCAACTTCAATTCGGTCACGCAAGTCTGTTGCCGTCAATTAAAAATTTACAGTATATTGAACAAGAAAGTGAGTTAAGAAGAGGGTCGTCAATTAATCACGTGCTGTATTTTAGCAACATTTAATCCCTCCCTAAAAAAATTCAGAAAGTAAGTCCCCCACCGCGCCTGTCTCTCTGTTCGCCATAAACTGAAAAAGTACTGAACGGATTTTCATGCGGTTTTCACTAATAGACAGAGTGATTCATGAGGTTTAGGTGTATAATTTTGTGTAAAGTGATTGAAATATGTTGATGATTGTTGAAGATGTCTCTGCTACTCGTGCGAAGCCGGGGCGGGTTGCTAGTAAAGTCTAATACTGGAAAATTAAGCACCGTGAAAAAATGGCCAGACAGACATTAACATTGCAGGTTGTTTCTTACTGTCATAAAAATAATAAAGCAAAGAATGTGAAAATCGCAGATTTACTTGCGACTACCAAGCGTTAGACGGGGAAATCGTTGCCTGGCAACGGCGTGTCCAAATCACGCTCCGATTTTCGGTTTAGAAATTGCGAGTTCAACGAAAAAATAAATACACGCCGCCTGTGATATTTTGTGATGTTTTCTGAACCCCCCCCCCCCCTTCGAGCCTCACGTGATTAATGGACGATCCCTAAGCAAGGAAAGGGATATTGCTTATACGGATGGATTGGGGAGTGTAAAGTACGATTCCCATCGAAAGTATAGCGCTGAAGTACAACCGTTTTTAGTACGGTGATGGAAATTGAAGTTTATATTTTTTACTTAAAATTCATTTTTGCATGTAACTTCTTGCTGCCGTGGGCGGTCAGATCCGAGCGGCTGCGCTCACTTGCACTCGGCTACCGCCGCGTCCGATCGGATCCGAGCGGCTGCGCCCACTTGCGCGGTCGGAACGGCGGATGTGGACGGCTGCCGCGGCATGTGCGCGCGTCCCTTTAGATCCGATCCGACGCGCTTTCAGTGGGAATCGTACTTAAGGAATAGGTCGAGCAGGTCAAGGTTGCACAGCCATAACACGAACTGGCTATTAAATTCGAGCCCTCTAACATCATGGTAAAATAAATGCCAGAAAAATGATCACATTGCACTTGGTGACTTGGTGCGCTGCACAGGAATGGTGTACAATAATGTATCGTGCTATATTAATAACAAATTGATATATTATTATTTATAATGTCAATAAATATGTTGAAATAGTCTGCTTTTTATTATTAGATATTCCTAGCAGTTCCCGCGTGGCTTTGCTCGCGTGTACATGTTTATATATTTTGCGCGGAGCCATAATTCTTTTTCCAAAATAAAAGTTGCCTAAGTGATTCCTTTTAACACCAGCTATCTGCCAGTGAAAGTCCCGTGTACATCGGTACACCCGTTCCGGAGATTAACCGGTACAAACAGCCAGACAGAATAGACAGCATTTTTAAAAAACTTTGGTTCATGTGTTTATTTGGTAAATACTCGTAGACATAGCATTAATCACGGATCTTGAACACATGTCTTTTTTAGGGTTCCGTTCTTCAAAAGGAAAAAAGGAACCCTAAATGACTCTAATAGGATCACTTTGTTGTCCGTCTAGGTCTGTCTGTCAAGATTCTTTTTTCCAGGAACTCGTGGAGGCATTAAGTTGAAATGAACATAGAAATAGAATAGAAGAAGAATAGAAAGTCTGAAGTCGTTAATTTGTTGTTATGTCAACCAATCACATATCTTTTTTTTGTGATTACAAATTTATATTTTTGTTGGAAAGTTACTTTATCATCTCACTAATATTGTAAATGTGAAAGTTTGGATGGATGGATGGATGGATGTTTGTTACTCTTTTACGCAAAAACCACTGAACCGATTGCGATGAAACTTGGTATGTAGATAGCTGGAGACCTGGATTAACACATAGGCTACTTTTTATCCCGATATTCCCACGGGATCGGGACTTACGCGGGTGAAACCGAGGGGCGCTAGTAAATTATAAAACGGACAAAAATTTTCGAGACTCGATTCCCGAGATGGACGTAGGTACTACCTATAAGTATACAAGTTTGAACGGAATCCTCGGTGCGCGAGTCAGACTCGCACTTGTCCGGTTTTTCAGAGTTTCATTCCTCAAAAGGAAAAAAAGGAACCCTTATAGGATCACTTTGTTGTCCGTCTGCCTGTATGTCTGTCTGTCAAGACCCTTTTTCTCAGAAACCCGTGGATGCATCAAATTGAAATTAATACCAAATACGTAAGTTAAGCTTTTAAGTTATTGCAATCAAAATATACGGCCATTTAAACCTTATGTTAGGTTTACAAAAATAGATATATTAATTTGATATAAATTCGAAATATTGTATTCGTTTGTTCATGTTTGGGGAGTGGAAACGAATGTAACGGGCAACACCGAATGTTTACCCCGGGAGAACAGTAAATTTAGGCGGCCTATTTGCTCGTGGCCAGCATCGAGTTCGGACGTGTGTTTAAAAGTGTATTGAAGTGGAAGAATATATATCTACCCTACAGTATTCACGTGAGTTTTATTGTACTGTCAGTTTTACCTTTATTTGAGATATCCTACATTTTCAGAAGTGGAATAGGCCCACTTTCCTCATTTTATTTAGATTATAGTGGCTAAGTGATTTAAATACGGATGATTTCATTTAAGAACTTCGTATCTCCAAATGTAAAAAAGAATATTACAGAAGAAAAAAAAATATATATATATTAAGTACCTTACTAATTATAAAACATAGACAAATAGCATTATTTAAATATCTATTATTAATTGGGCTTATATTTGTTGTAATCATTATTTTTATATCTGATAAAATTATTAAATAAATGGACTTACGTATAATTCTTAAACATGTGTAATGGATTTACTAAGTATGTAGGTAGTTTTATTTTTGTAAATACAAAAAAACAAAACTAAAAACAATTTGAAAATACGATGATTGCATGGTGTTTGTTACGGCATCATACACAGATGACATCAAAATTTCGAAATTTTTGGATTTGCGAGATTTGAGAATTCAGCCACCGCTTTAACATTTTTGTACGAAATGGTATAAGTTTTTAAATATTACATTACACATCTCAACATCTAGTTGCTAAACGTAGCGGTGTTTATTTGGGTGTCAAAAAAAAAAAAAAAAAAATTAAACGTTAATTTGAGCTAGGCAGCGTTGTTTCCGAGATACCCTATAATTTTGAAATAACATCACAAAGCGTAATTTAATTTTATATATGTAACCGTTGGTGTATATCATCTGTTTGTTAAATTATATTGCAATATTCTTCGTGGTCTCTCAATAGTTCAGTGTAAGCAATGAACCATGCAACTGCAAACATAATTGGTTTTCAAAGGATCGTTACCGAAATATCACGAATAATGTTCAAGTACCTTGCAGTAATTTTATTCTGAAAAAAAGGAGTTTTTAATTATTTTACATAGCTCCTTGTACACAGCTCCCATGCATAAGTTTCAGAGTAACGATGCTGTAAGAAGAGTAGTTACTTCAAAAGCGGTTAAGCACGCCGCCATCTATCGAAATATTGAGCTCCTGTTCGAATAGAAAAAGTCGCAGACAAACACGGGTTCTGCATTCAAGATAACAAGATGAAGATTTTCGAGACAGAAGCTTGCAACGTACACATAGCCCGTTGCTGCAACGCGAGCAAATGCCGCTTTATGCACCAGGTCGCTGCTCGTGGCTGCTGCGACGTCGATGTACAGCGGCTCCGGGGAGCATCAGATGTCGAAATCGGCGCATTGACTTCAAAGCTGAGTAAACGGTCAGACAGTCCAATTTTTACTTCGAAATATATTTTAAATCTAAGAGTCATTAAGTAGTCGAAATGTAAATTATGACATTTAACAGTAATTGTAAGATGAACCACAAACATTCGATCTGACTTTGACCCCTCGATTAAAAGCCAGCGCATAGATATTTCAATTAGAAAGTTAACCAATGTGCCATTGTATACAGTTGGGAAAGAAAATAACTATCATTCTTCTTGTAATGCAGAAACTATGAGGATTAGCTAGGATGTGGCATGAGAGTCTAAACTCTATACTATTCGTTCGAGATGAATATATTTGATGAAATGTTGTTAAATGTTTCCATTTGAGCAAAATTATGAATAAACCTTGAAGGATTTGCTTAAGCGGAAAAGTTAGTTTGGCGAACCTCTGACTGAGATACTTGCTCAACTGAACGGATGTGATATTGATGGTAAACGTAAAATTAAGTGTTTCATCCAGGTGTTGAGTGATAAACCATTTTTTTTTTTTTTTTTTGGGCGTGTGGAAACCCCCTCGGGCCGTCACCCCACCGGGGTTTTCGGCGGGGCGGTGTGTCGGAATCGAACCGACTAAAACCACACGGTGTGCCGTACTGCGCCTTAAGTAGGAGGGATCCGGGAACAGCTTTATTAAGACATCCGGACCCCCCCTAGCGCCTGCCCGCAAAAGCGCGGGCACCACCTCCGGGTAAAATCGTCTCAATTAGGCGACGTCCAGGCACACGCGGACGCCGCCTCCTCGCGGGGGGCCACTACAGCGGGTGGAGGGGAAAACCCGTCCCGTCCACCCGCGGCCACACTCAGGGCGGCATGAGGCGCTGGTATGCGCGCCTCCGCCGCCCGGTTCGCCGGCGGCGAATTTGGTCCGAGTGGAGATCGTCCTCCCGGACCCTTTCCGCCGCCTCCTTCTGGGAGATGACGTCCTCGCAGAAGGTCGCGACCGCGGTAAAATTCCTGTCGCTACCGGCCATGGAGCGTATGACGGCCGGTAGCGAGAGATCCCCTCCGATGACTGCAGTGAGGGCCCGACGCTGCGTCGCCCAGGCGGAGCAAACTGCCAGCGTGTGCTGAGCCGAGTCCTCACTGCAGTCGCAGTGGTGACAGGCGGGACTCAGTTCCCTCCTAGCGACCGAGTGCAGGTACTTCCCGAAGCAGCCGTGCCCGGAAAGGACCTGCGTCAGTCGGAATGCAAGGGTCCCGTGCTGCCGCCCTGCCCACTCGACGATGACCGGCTGGAGCGCCTCCACGGCGGCAAAGCCAGCACGTGGAGCCTCCAGCCGGGACGACCAACGAGCCATGGTGGCTCGGCGAGCGGCCTCACGCCATTCGCGTACCTCTTCGGGCGGGGGCCGACTGCCGCTTCCCGCCCGGAACTCAGCCGTTCGCCGATATACTTCGGCGAGCACTTCCGCCTCCAAATCCCACGGGGGTGTCCCGGCCAATGCGCACGCCGCCTCCGTCGACACGGTGCGGTATCCGCGTATGGCTCTAACCGCCATAACCCTCTGAGGGCGCCAGAGGCGCGCCCTATTCTGGGCGGTCAGAGCTTCCGCCCACACCGGTGCACCGTACAGTGCCATTGACCGGACAACCCCTGTGTACAGGCGTCTTGTAGCGACGCTGGGTCCACCCAAATTGGGTAAGAGTCGCCCAAGGGCGGACGCAGCGCCGACCAGCTTCGGAGCAAGCTGTCGGAAGTGCTCGTCGAAGAGCCACCTACCGTCGAGGATCAGGCCCAGATACCTTATGTGGGCCTGAACCGGTACGAGGACCGAGTTGACCTCTATAGAGGCACCAGGGGGTGGACCACGACGGGGCCCATGAAATAAAAGGGCCTCCGTCTTATCAAGGGCCACCCGCAAACCCAGCGCCTCGATGCGCCTGACCACCAGAGAGACTCCCCTGGTAGCCAGGCGCGCCGCCTCCTGAAAGTTCACCCCCCGGGCTGTGACCAATGTGTCATCGGCGTAACAGATTACGCCGAGCCCGGGGGGGAAGTCGCCTCGAAGGGCCCAGTCGTACCCCATGTTCCACAGGAGTGGTCCAAGGACAGACCCCTGCGGAACACCGCACGACATGGGCCGACGACTCCATACTCTATCTCGGTCCTCGTACATGACGGTACGCTCCTCCAAATAGTCTGCCACTAGCCGCCTCAGGTACCCTGGCACTCCGTGATAGTGGAGTGCTTCCCTGATGCAGCTGAATGGCAGACTATTGAACGCATTGGCGATGTCCAACGACACCGCCAACAGCACGCCGCCACAGCTCACTACCTCTTCGGTCACGGCCCTCAGGCGCAACACAGCACCGACTGTCGAACGCCCCGCTCGAAAACCGAATTGGGCGTCCGACAAATCGGGGCCGACCTCGCCAAGGTGCCGGACGATGCGGGCAGAGAGGACCCTCTCAAACAATTTACCCGCCTCGTCCAGCAACACGATGGGCCTGTAGGCCGCGACCGAGTCGGTAGGCCGTCCCGGCTTCCTTAAAAGGACCAGCTTCCCGCTCTTCCAGCAATCAGGGAAGCGCCCGGACGCCAAGCTTGCGTCGAACACCTCCCTGAGGCGGTCGGACATGTGGTCAAGGGCAAGGGCCAACACTCGGGCAGGGATCCCGTCTGGCCCGGGGGCGGTGTTCTTGGAACGGATTCGTAGAACAGCCGCCCCTACCTCCGCCTCCGTGACGGGCGGAACACCATCCTCCTCGTCCTCCCCGTCATCTCCGGCCAAAGGGGCCATCGACGGGGGTACGTGCTCCACCCGTTGCGGGAAAAGGCCCTCAACCACTTCCTGCAGGAAGCTGGGCTGGAGAGTCTCCGTAAGGGGGGGGCCCGACGCGCGGAGCTTTTGTTGCGCCGCGCGATATGGGCGACCCCAGGGGTCACGATCGAGACCCTCCAGCATCTCCTTTCTTTTTTCCTCTTTGGCGCGGCTAATGGCCAGCTTCAGAGTGTTCCGCGCCTCTCGGTACTCCTCATGAAGCTGGTCCTCTTCCCCCTCTCCGCGGCGACGCCGCCGGCTGTGAGTGTAGGACCTCCGGGCACGGGTACAGGCCGCACGGAGGTCCGCCAACTCCTGGGACCACCAATAGACCTCCTTCCTTGGAGGCCGACGACCTCGAACGCGGGGCATGGCCGCATCGCAAATCTGCGTAATCGCATCGCGAAAGCGGCCTGCCCCCATGTCTACCTCCTCAGTCAGAGGCCGCGGAGACAGCCAAGAGTAAATAATGGCTGCCTCCTCCAGTAGGTCCCTATCCATCTTGGTAACAGCCCACCGCGGGAAGCGGGAAGAACGCCGCGCCGTGTGACCCCTTCTGGGGTCCTGGGTCCGGGAGAGCTCGAATCGGATATAGAGGTGATCCGAGAGCGTCTCAACCTCTTCCAGGACACGCCAGTTCCTTACTCGTGCGGCGAGAGCAGGGGTAGCGAACGAAAGGTCCACTATCGACCCCCCCTGCTGTCGCACGCACGTGTTGGTGGAGCCTCTGTTTAGAAGACAGAGGCCCACCGAAGCCGCCCACTCCTCTACGGCTTCGCCCCGTGCGTCCGTCCTGGGGGAACCCCACGCAACGGACTTTGCGTTGAAGTCCCCCAGTACTAAGACGTGCCCAGACGCTAGTCGCCGCATCGAGGTCTCCATGTTATTGAGGAAAACCTCGAAGTCGCTCAGACTCCGATTGGGGGAGAAGTAGACACCATATATGGTGATCCCCCCCCATGCAGCAGCAACATATCCATTACCCTTGTCTCTTAGCGACAAGGGCGGGGAATGAGCCACCGTGGAGCCGACGACTGCCACGGAACCGTCCCGGTCACCCACCCAGTTTGGACGGGGAGGAACATAATAGGGCTCCGAGACTACGGCTACTCCGATCGACCACTCTGCCATGGTTTGCAAGAAAAGATCTTGCGCACCGGCAGAGTGGTTTAGGTTCGTCTGGACAAGGAGGCTGGAGACTTGGTCCATTTATTGGACCGTCTCTACAGCCTCCTCCATGGGCGACGGCGTCGACGCACGAGTGACATCGGAGGTAGCCTGGGTCGATTGGCTAGCCCCCGATGTTTTCTGAGAAGTGCGGGGAGGTTTGCAGCCCCCCTGCCCCATCTGGTGATTGGCGGGCAGATTTCCCGCAGCACACGCTGGGCAGTGAGGGGCGGCGGAACATTCCGCCGCCTTGTGCCCCGGTCGACCGCAGCGGAAACATAGTCCGCTGCAGTCGAAACAACTCGAACACTTGACGCGGGTATGTCCCGACCCGAGGCATTTGAAGCACCTCATCGGTCTCGCTACCAGGACTGTGACTCTGGCGTTCACAAAACCGATGAGGACCTTGCCGGCGTCGCCCAAAATTTTGGCAGAGTCACAGAGTCGTCCAGGCCCGAAAGGCGCAGTTCCGCGCACTTGGTGGGCCTGGCGATCTTGACACCGTCCGTCATTGGGAATATTCCCCGCAACTTCTCAGCGAAGGTGTCGGCCGCCTTCGCACCTTCGGCCCCGGGGATGAGTGATAAACCCTGGATTAAACCTTTAGGTCTAACGCTAACGCAATGTGTTGTTCTCATCGCGAACAACTACTAAAAGTTTAAATTAAAATACACACAACGAACAGACATTTCGATGATAAAGTAAACATGTAAATAATGTATACGGAAACTATATTCGAGTATACTCTGCTATTCAGGTGACATGCATATTATTGAAACTAATAATAATACGTTACAATACTCTTGCATTTGCATGAATATGAGTACAGAGTTAGACAATATATTCATTATATCTGCTTGTTGGACTTGCTGAAGTGTTAAGAGTTCACAGTATGTTTATTAGAACCGAGTCACGACAGCTCTACTATACCTATGAAGGGTTTTGGGAAGTGCGTTTCACTCTCGAAAGGTAGTATTTCTGAAGACTTAAATATTTATAATGTAAAACTACTGGAACGTCACAAGTAATTGAGAACAGGTTTCGATAGATGCTGATAGGTCTTTCTTTTACGGAGCAACCGCATATCGTGGTATACAAAAATGCAGAAGAACTTTAATGCTTTTGATGTTGTGAACCAGCTCTGCCCCAACTGAATGAGGACGAGGTTATGGCGGTCACCGTATTAGTTATCGCTGATAATGACGTTTACGGTCCAGCCGTAGTTAAAGCTTGTGTCGAGACTCTAGTGAACGGAGTCATTACGTTTTGAGTAGGAAAATTATTGGTAAACCGGAGTCAAGTGAAATTTGTTAGCGGAGGAACGTACCGTGTCAGGAATAGTCATGTTTATGTTTACGTGCACCATGTAATTTCCAGAAGTGCTCCGTAGGTATAGGTATTGAAATGAGCCAATGTGATTCTATCAACGAGTCGTAGCAAGAACAATGATCTTGTTAGAGATGCACAAGCACTTCGCAACTTCCTTGAAGGAACTAGGATGTGCGGGCTTCACTGAGATGAGTATCGAATGAAATACTAAATGCCCTGTTGTATACAAACCTTGCAGGTTAGCTTGTAAATATATAAAATATATAATAACAAGAACGGGAAATGGTTGCAGAAATTATGGAAGTTGGCATCATCCACGAATCGGTTTCAGAATACGCTAGTCCTAATTCTGGTTTGCAAACAGGATTTTAAATAAGTGTCGATTTTAGACTGCGAAATTCGATTACGATCAGCGGTATCCAATTATTTCATTTTTTCCATAACCTTGCATGTCTTCTGGTCACTATCAAGTACCTAGATCTGAAGTCAACCGTTGAGATCGTTTTGTTACACCGGAAAGTCAATACGAAATTAATCGCATGCCGTTCAGATTAGCAAATACACTTGGGTCTTAGGATCAGTTCGATTTACCAAGGCAATAGTGATGTCATCTTTGTTTATGAAAAGTCTATCCCTGAATGTTTAGATAGATTCGATCGATCGTATCTGAAACTAACCTTATCCAAATGTTAGATACTATTTACAAAATAAGGTTTAGCGATCCAACCGCACCACTCTTAGCTCTTTAACAGCTCGAAGTTTCAATTTTGATAAAAAGATTGGGAAGACAAAGTGGGTCATCCCATACAAATCCAATGGGGCATAAATAATATTAACCACAAAAAGATAGGACTCCTTCCGAGGTTATGTTTGGATTGAATATGAATGCGGAGATTGACCCACGGTTGAATGAGGTAAGACGTAAAAGTAACTAAAATTTGAATTTAGAAATATTGCTTAAATCCGTCAAAAACATAATATATATGTACAGCAAGGAAAATAAAAACGCGCATGTGACAGCAGCCGATCGTATGTTACCATGCCTTCATGTAGCTACCATAAACATAGACGATGATGATGACGATGATGATGATGATACAGAACAGGTAAAAGAACAGAAAAGTTAAAATATTCCGTTAACATTAGTATATGTGTGTGTAGTGTGTGTGTATTTTGCATAGGCATAAGGTACCGAATAAATAATTATTTACCTATTGCACAGAATTCATAATAGTTAAAGTACAGAAGTCACACTTTACCAAATAATTTAATTAAACAAGCGACTCCTGTTCCGACATAATAAAGTCTCAACTCGGGTCACACAGCGCTAATTATCTACAGGTATATTCAACTAGCAGTTGCCTCTTTCTATCGCGTAACTCTTATCTGTTTCGACAGCACCGCGATATTAGGGTTGTCTTTTTATTTAAATTAATTAATGTGAATATTTAGTTACTGCATTATTTTTGTGAACAAATAAACCTAGACCAGGTACCAATAACTCGATAGTCTACATATGAAAGAATGACGCGACGCATATTGTGTGCTCCAGCATCAAACAAACGGCGTGCCGCATCCCACTGAATTTTGGCACGATTAGTCGAACCCGAAGTGTAATTGTAGCTTTATACCTACACTGCCAAGTAAACCTGGCATGCTTATTGTGACTGCCTTATACATTCAGCTGAATGCAATAATTATTGTCTATCGGTACAAACTGTAAATATGATACGGAATAATTGTATGAGAAAATATAGACTATTAGTATAAAATTAAATGATTTATCATAATAAGCTAGTTATATATTAATTAATAAGATGTGACATAACTATGCACTTACATGGATAATATAATATAAACAAAAAAAAGGCGAGACAGCAAAAAGAAATGATTTATGATGAGATATCACTACATAATAATGGAGCGGGGTCCCCCGCCGCGTCTGTATGTTCGCGATAGACTGAAGAACTGCTGGGCGGATTTTCGTGCGGTTTTCACTAATAGACAGAGTGATTCAGGAGGAAGGTTTAGGTGTATAATTTGTTAAGATTTTGTGTAAATTGATTGAAATATGTTGTTTGTTGAAGATGTCTCTGCTACCCGTACGAGGCCGAAGTGATGAATAAGATTACTAATTGTTGTCATCCGCCGCGCTGGTGTGTAAGAAGGAAGGTTCACAGCCAGTATGTCGCTTGTGGGAAAGAAGTACCATTAGTGACGTCTGCTGGTTTATGAGAAAGAAGGTTCACAGCTATTATGAGATGTATGCCGCTTGTGGGAAGGAAGTACCACTAGTGACGTCCGCTGGTTGGTGAGAAGGAAGGTTCACAGCCATTATTAGATATATGTATGTCGCTTGTGGGAAGGAAGTACCGCAAGTGACGCCCTCTGGGTTGTGAGAAGGAAGTATCAAAGCCTTTATGATTATAATTGTTATATATTTATGTATGTACCTGTTGCTTGTGAGAAGGAAGTACCACTTGTGACGTCCCCTGATTTGTGAGAAAGAAGTATCACAGCCTTTATGAGTTATGTCACTTGTGGGAAGGAAGTACCGCAAGTGACGTCCCCTGGTTTGTGAGAAAGAAGTATCACAGCCGTTATGACACATGTCACTTGTGGGAAGGAAGTACCGCAAGTGACGTCAACTGGTTTGTGCGAAAGAAGTATCACAGCTTTTATGATTATAGTTGTTATAGATTTATGTATGTACCTGTTGCTTGTGGGAAGGAAGTACCGCAAGTGACGTCCCCTGGTTTGTGAGAAAGAAGTATCACAGCCGTTATGACATATGTCGCTTGTGGGAAGGAAGTACCGCAAGTGACGTCCCCTGGTTTGTGAGAAAGAAGTATCACAGCCTTTATGACACATGTCACTTGTGGGAAGGAAGTACCGCAAGTGACGTCAACTGGTTTGTGCGAAAGAAGTATCACAGCCTTTATGATTATAGTTGTTATAGATTTATGTATGTACCTGTTGCTTGTGGGAAGAAAGTACCACTTGTGACGTCCCCTGGTTTGTGAGAAGGAAGGTTCACAGCCGTTATGAGATATGTCACTTGTGGAAAGGAAGTACCGCAAATGACGCCCCCTGGTTTGTGAGAAGGAAGGTTCACAGCCGTTATGAGATATGTCACTTGTGGGAAGGAAGTACCGCAAGTGACGTCCCCCGATTTGTGAGAAAAAATTCACAGCCTTTATGATTATAATTATTATATATTTATGTATGTACCTGTTGCTTGTGGGAAGGAAGTACCACTTGTGACGTCCTCTTGTATGTAAGGAAGTATCATAATCATGTTTCTGACGCAAGGCATATACGTCCGTAAAATTGTAAGTCTGAATTCGATGCTATGGAAGATTACTATTGGCCGAGTGTTAGGTTAATACGGCTGTTTTTGCGTGCGTGCATGAGGACATGCACGACGTCAGGATGGTCGAGTGTTAGGTTTACAAAAATAGATATATTAATTTGATATAAATTCGAAATATTGTATTCGTTTGTTCATGTTTGGGGAGTGGAAACGAATGTAACGGGCAACACCGAATGTTTACCCCGGGAGAACAGTAAATTTAGGCGGCCTATTTGCTCGTGGCCAGCATCGAGTTCGGACGTGTGTTTAAAAGTGTATTGAAGTGGAAGAATATATATCTACCCTACAGTATTCACGTGAGTTTTATTGTACTGTCAGTTTTACCTTTATTTGAGATATCCTACACTTAGATTTTAAGAAATTAGAACAAATCACAGGTCAATCAAAAACTATTGGGTAAGTACTTCCCATTGACCTAGAATAATGGAATTTGGCAAGAAGCAAGGTCTCACAGCACAAGTAAAGGAAAAAATCCGAAAGTTGAAATTGTTGTTACATCAAACATATTTGCGGTTGGGAAATTCAACTATACGGGAGAGTATTTTTAGAACTGCAATTAAGTTTGTTTCGAAAAAACGGGTAAAAAATCTTAGAGGATCGATTCCCAAAATGGACGAACTACCTACATACTAGTTTGTTGGCTTACTTACACTTGTCCTTTTTTTATAGTATTCTAGCAGCGCCCCGCGCTTTCACCCACGTAAGTCCCGATCCCGTGGGAATATCGGGATAAAAAGTAGCCTATATGTTAATCCAGGTCTCCAGCTATCTACATACCAAGTTTCATCGCAATCGGTTCTGTAGTTTTGGCGTGAAAGAGTAATCCAATCCATCCGGCCATCCATACTCACAAACTTTCGCGTTTATAATATTAGTAGGATAGAGGAGAGTGGGTAGCAGTGGATCGCTTTTTTTTTAAACTCATAAGTACCTACAGTTACGAAGTTTATCGCTGAACCACTGTTTTTTTACAATTTAATTATAGGAAGAGTCTTCAATCTTTAAAGAAAAAGGCGTTTGTTGACGATATCAAACATACATTAAGAAGATTATAACCATTGAAAAAAAAAGATCCACTGTGACCCAGGATTGATCACTTTAGATCGGTGCGTGGGTGACAGTGGATCAGTTAGGTTTTTCGGTTATTTGTACCACAAAAGAGTCTTTAATTGAATATTCTAAACAGCCTTACAAAAGTTTTTAATGATTACAATTATTTTTAATAAAATCTGTCGCTCTTAGAACCATTACAACAAGTAATATAGTCTTAAAGTTTAAATTAGTACATTATTATATAAAAATTAGACAAAAACATCTATACTAATATTATACAGTTGAAGAGTTTGTTTGGTTGAACGCGCTAATCCCAAGAACTGCTGGTTCGAATTGAAAAATTATTTTAGCGTTGGATAGCCTATTTATCGAGGAAGGCTATAGGCTATATAACACCACGCTACGATCAATAGGAGCGGAGCAGTGCGGACAGACATAGACATCGCGAAACTATAAGGCGCCCATTACACGGTAGGTTTTGCTGTCGGTTTTACCACAATCAAAACCGTAATTGATGAATAACCTATCGTCCAATTGATTGCAGTGATTGACGGTTGCATGATGATATTTTAATATCGATATTATTTCATCAATCATGACTTTTGGTAATGATTGACGTTTGCATGAGCGTCTAATGGACGCCTAAGGATTCCTTGTTAGGACTACGGAACCCTAAAAAGAGACTTGTGATAAAATCACCGTATACCTACATAAAATAACTTGATTTCTTATACGTAAAACATAGTCGATATTGTATTACGAGGTTATGCAAGACTATGTAATATTGTTACAGTTAAAGGAATAAGTAACATTGCAGCAAGGAAACTGTTTCCCAGGACCAAGAGATTTAATTTAGATAAGTAGTTTGCCGACGACAGCTTGTTATGTACTGCAATCAACTAAGGGTGAACGTTTGCAGTCGTCTAGTGAAATATTATCTTTTTGTGTAAGTTTATCTAAAAAGTTTTAATATTAGATACTGGCTGGTATCAGATATAAGTAATGTTGTTGTAAATAAATGTAATGTTGCTACTAATTAAAACTACTGTAGCATCAATAGTTGCAACAAATTCATCTTAGAATTAACCACTTCATGAAATGATTCAAATCATTCATTCAATCATCAATCATTATTTCAAGTATTTCAACCAGAATGTTATTTGCATAGTGAACGTTTTCTACGGTTAAGCTAAAAATAAGGCCATTATATTTATTTTTAATTACAGAGCCTAGTTATTGTTGCCCCCACCACTGGAGCTGAATACATAAAAATGCGCTCTACATAAAAAACTTTGTGACTTCAATATTTCTTGGATACACAGTGTTATAAGATGGCATGTTGGTATTGTAAATTATAATTATTTTACGGACCTATTTATAATTATTTCGGTTCTCCAGATTTTTTTTTGCCTTGCACAACCAATCTCTGGAACAAATTGTCGCCTGCGGTATTTCCGGACCGATACGACCTTCAAGAAAAGGGCGTACTCCCATCTCAACGCACTTGTGGCTCTTGAGTTGTAGGTGACCATGGGCGATGTTAGTCGCTTACCATCAGTTGACCCGTTTGCTCGTTTGCCCCCTATTATATAAATATAAAAAAATATATTAGGAAAAACGAGTTCCGCTATGTTAATGTATCATGTGACAAGAGTCGCGTTTGTGGTGTGCAATCGATGTTAACGTCAGTTCTGAGCGCTGTCACGCTCGCGGCGAACTTGTGAAATTTAATTTCCCGCTAATTTCCCACCATTCGTAGTTTACATTTTGCTATCTGAATTACACTTCTGTCTTCTGCTGCTCTTTAATGGCATTCATCTCTCCATACAGTTTTTCGGAGAATTTTGTTTTCATCCGTGGAGCTCGTTGATTAATATCCACAATTTTTATCTTTAGAGTGCCCAATTCATTATTCTTAATGGTTTCGTGAATTGCAAGAGTTCTATTAATTAAAAGTTGAAGCCTCTTAAGCATTTGGTAAGTTGTTACTAACTTAACGGTTGGAAATTATGGAGCAACTGAACTTTTGTTGCAGAAGTGGTCGCGGTGAAGCGCCTCTTAAAATGTTTTTAGCAAAATTGTTACGACCGTTAAAATTTTAGGGGATTAGTGTAGGTCGGAATAGGTACACTGAATAATTAGAATTCAGTTTGTATTGTCTCAATCTAAAGTAGACCTTTATTTCGGAACATTAAGAGTTTTATTCGTTTGTTTACAAATTATTAATGGCAGTCGCTATGATTGCAACTACTTAAAAAAAAATGTTTGCCATATTTCTACCTTTATCGATTATTCATAGCTTTCTTATTATGCTGAAGAGAACTTTTTAATATGCGTACATACGGCCAAATTTGACCGAATATTTACTACTACTAATACTACTACAATAGGGGTACAATATAGAGGTTTGCCAAAAACACTGCAAAAAGTTAAACAGGAAGACGGACCTCCCTAAAATTGGGATGTCTTTCAGGGACTAAGGGAATGATTAAGTACTGGTTAATTATGTTGATTAATTGTTCTGCATCCCTGTTATCAATGATACCGGGATAATTTAGGAACAGGAAATTGTAAGGAGAGTTAACGCAAACACAGCGACAATTTAAATTTTTATTTAATAATAACTAGCAACCCGCCGCGGCTTCGCAGGGGTACAAATTATTTACCTAAACCTTCCTCATGAATAACTCTGTCTATTAGTGAAAACCGCATGAAAATCCGTTTAATAGTTTTTCAGTTTGTCGCGAACAGACAGACAGACGCGGCGGAGGACTTTGTTTTATTTATAATATGTAGTGATTGTTGCGGATTTTTCGTACATTTAGTAAGTAAATTAATCATTAAGACAATTTACATCGACAAAGTCTACCGATTCGCTTTTCTGACCTGAATTACATATAGTTACGTGCTACTGAACACTAATTTTTAACAGAATACAAGAAGCCTTTCAGGGATAATGTAACTTCTTACAAGTAATTCCGAATATCAAGGCCAAATACTTTTTTTATTTAAAAAAATCTTCAGTTTGTATCAAAAGCCAGTGTTTAATGGGTAGCCTAAAATTTATTGTAGGTATTCTGTTATAGTGTACTGCATGCTTCACGTACAGAAGATAAATTTTCCCGAACCGTTTAAAAAAATATAGAGTTTAATATATGTATATAGTATTTTGTATACCGTATTTTAGTACGCTGCTGTTGCACTATGGTCGGGTGTCGGTGTAAATCAGTGTCTCGTTCGGGGCCACGGCGCTTTATTTGAAAAACTTCGATCCTGGTGCTCACTCACGAGAATACTGGATATGTGGAAACTCAGATGACGCTTTGAAACACTTTAAATTTACCTGCAGTTACAAAATAAACTTTTAATTGTTTGTCTCTGCTTTTTAGGTCGCAGAATGTAAAGACCAAAGTCTATTCCGCCAGCTGTTCCAATAGCAACATTGAAAGTGACCTGCGAAATTTATCGTGATGTCTGCAAGTCTATAATTAAAAATACACTTAAAGCCTCACTATAGCAACACATTTAAGATACAACAGATATAAATGTTATTTCCCTTGCGTCATTGTATCAATAGCGCAGAGAGACGTACGAGCAGGAGCTGATACCTATTGAGGCACAACGGTCCCAGCTCCGCCAGGTGCTCATGACTGAATGGAAGGAACGACTCAAGGGAGCCAGCGCAGGGCATGCAACAATTGTGGCGGTAAGGCCCATCATGGAGGATAGGCTGGAGAGGCGACATTGCGCACTCTCTTACCGGATAACGCAGGTGCTTACCGGACACGGCTGCTTTGGTAAGTACCTGTGTCGGGTAGGCCGGGAGCCAACGTCTGTGTGCCACCATTGCTATGTGTGTGATACACCTGTGTGATACCGCACTCTACACTCTGGTGGAGTGCCTGCGTGGGCGCGGCAACGTGCCGACCTCGCGACGGCCTTGGGTGCGGGTAGTCTCTCCCTGGAAACCATGGTGATAGCTATGAACTAATACTCCCCCATCCCGAAGAAGACGTACCAGGCGCCGGAGAGAGCGAGACGATCTCCGGCCTCCATGAGCGCTTGTCTGAGGGTGATGGGATGAGTTACCCTTCACCCTAGCAGAAGGCTCGAGACGGCGGCGCGACTTGTTCCGAGCTCACCTCCTTGAATTAGAGGGGAATGACCCCTGCACAGTCTGCACACCATAGCCGGATCGCCAGTCATTCACCAGGTGGCCAAGTCTGCCGCGGTTCTTAGGGATTTCCTTTCGAGGGTACACCTGAGGCCCTGGCAATAAGACTACGGGACGGAACACCGTGTGGTTTTAGTCGGTTCGAGTCCGACATACCTTACCGTTAGCCCCAGTGAGATGATGACCCGTGGGGGTTTCCACACGCCAAAAAAAAAAAATTATTGTTGTTTAACTTACTATATTCCTTTAGGTACCATTAAGTTAATGCATATATATTTTTTTTTAATAGAAGATACTAGTAACGTGGGTCACACATTACTAGTATTCTTGTTAACACCTCCAGCTAAGCTAAAATGCTTGTGTTAGAAGTGGGTTCACGCCGTTAGTGCACAATTGGCATATTTGTAATGCAAGTAGTGGAAATTATCCTAAAATTATATTTAATATTAAAATAAGCAAACCTATACAAATTAACAAGTCATAAATTCGTTATTATGGCGTCAAAAAACATCAATGCTGATTTTATTCATGATAAGTAAAGCATTGATGAGTTTCGTCACGCCTACTAACTATTCATAGTCTAGACATCGTGAATTATGTCTCGTCATTTTCAACTGGTAATGTTTATTCACTCAGTAGACCCAAAGACTTTCAGAAGTGCCACAGTTACAAAATAAATATATTGTTTCCCACTAAATAAAAAAATGTCGTTACAAAGCGATAAAAGTCTTCTCCCAGGATAATTCAATTTACTGTGTAGTAACAAGGGTCATTTAGGACTGGGGTAGGGTGTCTGCAAAGGCTATTACTTGAATTAAGGGTGCAAATAAATCAGCTTGTCCCTCCACACGCCCTCAGCGGTAATAATATTACCCAAACAAACCAACCATCTAGTGCCTTTGACATTTGGTTTAAATGTGGGAAATGGACTTCATTTTGTCAACTGTTATCTTTATCATGCGGATTCATGTTAGTTATGCATATAGGCATATGCATAACTAACATGAAACGAAATGAGTAGAAGAATACACAGGAACATCATTACTGCAGGAATGATGGAGGTGCATAAGTCTATCATAAACACTGACCCATAAACTGCCACATGTAGGTATATGGTTTTGAATTTATCGGTTCTCCAACGTCTATTGAGTGAAAGATATAATCACTACTATTTAAAAAAAAACGGAGTTATCACAAATTGAATTTTTTATTTTGAGTAATTTTTATAATTGTCTTTTTCTTAAAACCTAAAAAGAGATCTAAATGTGTTAACCATCAGACTACTACAGATTGCTAGTAAAAATTAAAGTTTCTTTTAAGGTCGGAAGGGCAGATTTACCGCCTCATAGGCAGCCTTTCGCCGCAATCAAACTTATAGTCACAAACTGATTTTTACGCGGGCGCAGCCGCGGGCACTAGCTGTGCCCGCGGCTGCGCCGGCGTAAAAATCATAAAATCCTACTAATATTATAAACGTGAAAGTTTGTTTGTGAGGCTGTATGGATGTTTGTTGCTTTTTCACGCAAAACCTATTGAAGCGATTGCGATGAAACGCGAAGTAGATAGCTGGAAACCTGGATTAACACATAGGCTACTAGACTTTTTATCCCGATATTTCCACGCCATCGGGACTTACGCGGGTGAAACTAATAATAATAAATTTAAACTTTCTGCTCTCGGATACTGTAATAGTAGGTACTCGTACCAGGAAGGACTCGAAAGGCCGGCAACGCACTTGTGACTCTTGAGTTGCAGGTGTCCATGGGCACTTACCGTCTGCTCGTTTGCCCCCTGTAACATAAAAAAGGTCCCAAAAGGTACTCGGAACAGGAAGACAAATTTTCTACATACATATACACACAGTCACCCCTGTATCCCCGAAGGGGAAGGTAGATGTATTAAACACCCACATTTTGCCAACTATAATGATGCCCCTCACTCACACAATAGGGGCAAGCCTATTGCCGCCAACCGGTCACTTAGGTAATTAAAGATAGTAAAATTGGAAGTAGTAGGCATATTAAAAGGGAAAGTTTGGTAAGAAGTGAAGGTAATGGAAGGAAAAGGATATTGCTTATATGGATGAATTGGGGAGCGGGTTGTGTAAGAAGCGAGAGGGTCAGGTTCGCATACCTGCAAGTCTAACTGGCTATTGCCAGGAAGTTCAAGCTTTCTAACATAACAAATCTAATATAATAAAGAGATTGTCTTCGACCAGTCTTAGAGTCTCAGTCCAGGTAGATAACTGTCATAAATCCGCTCACAATGTGCGAGCGTTATAGTTGGTCGTTGCAAAATATGGAGCGGCCTCAAATTTTAAGGCGAAATTAACGAACGGTGCAGAGAATAGTCTCCAATATCACGCCTGTTGTCTGTAATTTGAGCCTTTTCATTACATGTCGGACGAACACTGATTAATTAACGCTGACAAACTGGGACAGGCAATTACCTGTGACGGGACCATGCCGAACTGGATGTTCGACGTTCATCTGCTTATCATACCTTCACTTTTATTAAATTTTAAACTAAATAACACACACAATAAGAAAAGTTTATACATTATCTATATAAATTAAAATGAATCGCCAAATGTGTTGTTAAGCGCAAAACTCGAGAATTGCTCGACCAATTCGGCTATTTTTTTTTCAAATTTTCTTTAATGCACAAGGAAGGTTCTTATGGAGAGAAAAAATGTGAAAATTGTGAGGAAAATAGTAAAAACAACACTTCTTTTCCTATACAAACCACAGAGCAAATAATAATTAAAACACATGTCCCCAGCTGTCAAACATTTGACGTCGATTAATAACTTTTGACAGAACGAAGTCTGTCGGGGCAGCTAGTGGTAGGTACTATAAAAATTTATAATTATGTACATATAACACACAAAATGAAGAAGTGATGAAGTGTTCCTAACTAATATGTCAAACAAGAAGATGATATTGAGGTTTTCATAAGTACCTTTGTGTAGGTATAACTGTTTTAAAAGCCGGTCCATTTTAAGGTAAAGTGTATATACCGCGGAAAATATATGGAAAAGAAACAGATAGGAAACCTAGTGTCTGCTTTTCGGTATTTTTAATATCATATTTCCATTTGTTCCTGTTCTAGTGGCCTCTCTAATCACAGGACGGACATTTCCCCAGCCTCTTCGAGCTACTGCAATCTCAGTCCCGTTTTCCCCATCCGAGACCTGGGGTATCTCTTACACTAGGTTCCTCGTCCTATCCGTTTTTCTTACTTCTTTTGTGACGTCTTGAAACGACTACATTCCCAAGAAGGCAAGGCTTCAGGCAGGCGGCCGGCCATAAAAGAAACAAGCCAAAACTCTTTGCAATGTTAAAAAAATATATATATATTATCTACTAAAAAAAAAAAATATATATTAGGGGCCGTCCATTAATTACGTGATTTTTTTTTAGCAACTTTTTAACCCCCCCTTCCCCCTTGTGATACGTGGTAAGGTTTTAGACTAACCCTACCCCCCCTAGCCAAAATCACGTGTAATTTTTTATTTGCAAATATATTAAAACATTAAAAGTATACGTGATAACTCACTACACCCCCCCTCCTCCTTGTAATATTTAGTGATATTTTCCGAACCCCCTCCCCCCCTTTCGAGCCTCACATGATTAATGGACAATCCCTTACCAACAAATTGCGCCGACCCCAAATAAAATTGGGAAATATGCTATTGTGAAATTCTGAGATCATATTTTATAAGACCTACATAAAATAAAATATTGAATATAACTTTTAATGATAAAGACGAGATGAAAGATGTATGTATAAAATAATGATATTACATGAACATTTGACTTTAGACGACGTGACATCCGCCGGAACTCGTTCCTGTTGGAATATGATTACAATCAATTTATGTAAGTAGACACCTAATATACTCATGAATTTAGCCCTAAAAGCAATATGTTCAAGAAATATTCCGCTCCTCTGTTTAATGAAAAAGTGCGCGCTTCGTTCAAATTTGTTTGTGATACAATGTTTTTGGAATATATATTTTTCTGTCAATACTTTGGCACATTTTGTACACTCCACCCAGTATACATTTTTTATAAGGATACACACACAGAGAGAGACAGAGAGAGAGAGAGAGAGAGAGAGAGAGAGAGAGAGAGAGAGAGAGAAACTATTTCCGATAGAACCAACTTATTTAGAAAATTGTGGATTCGGTTATTTTGAAAATCTAGTAGCTACATGACACTAGAAACTAGTGTCATGAAGCAGGCAAGCAAAAATAAGAGATCACCAAAGACAATTTTCTTCGAAACGGTACTTGCATCCTTTATTGTAGGTAGAATTCAATGACAATAGTAAAATGGGATCCAATGGCAGTATCTGACCAATAAAAAAAATTGTTTATTGGTCTGAGATGCTATGTGAATAAGCGCAAACTTAGATTGATTATGGCAACCCCGACATGAAAAATGTTGTCATTTATTATTTACAAGAATCGTTTAATAAACTAGCAAGCTCAGTTAGAGCGTGCGAAAGAAAATTCATTATTCAAAATCATTCTGTTTGCGTTCGTTAAACGAATTTTTAATTAAATTCTGGCTGTCCTTGCGGTCAACCTAATTAGTTTTAGAGGATTGTTTTCTTTATTATACGATTCGTTCAATTGGTTGTTTGATTTTTTTCGAGGAAAGTAACAGATATTTTAACATCATCTTCCTGCACTTTTCCAATTTTATTTGTGGTGAGAAGGAAGAATACGTATTTGTAACAGGAAGATACTTATTAAAGCGACAAAGTGTGCCCACATAAATTTCACCATTATGGGTAACTAGCTTCCATAAAATATTGTTTTCAAAACGACTACTGACGTACGAACGGAACGGACGGAATACTGACCGTATTAGGATGGAGGCAACTACTATTATACCTACATATTAAATAGTACCTATGATGAGATGGAATGTCATGTGTACTAAACAGTTTATATTATAATTTCTCTTTATTATGATTTTTAATTAAAAGTATAGGTTATTTTATTTTATATCGGTTATAAACAGCTACGGTGACGACACTACTATATATGTAAAAGTTAAAATAGTTTTTGATGTTAGTACAGTGATATGCCTGAATCACCACAAAACATGGAGTACATTCCATACTATCTTACTGCAGTTTAAAGTGTAATAAAAGAGAAAAGTTTTATACTTGGAATGTGAAAACTGTGCAGATAGCAAAAGTGGATAAGGTAAACTTGCTATAGCGTTTTAATGTAGCGTCGCCGTCGAAGCGAGAAACCTGCAACGATCACATCAGAACCTTCTTCATGATTTGCATCCATTTCTTTCGACTTTTAGGTTCGAAAGGAACAAAAAACAGCTTTTTGGGTGCATTGGTAGTTGTGTTTAAACGCTTTGACACAACACACGATTTTATGGTTTGTGGATTCGACATTTTTAACTATTTATAACCTAAAATTCATACACACGCGCTACACGCACGGTCTGAGAGACCGCTGTAAAGTGACGTCACGGCACTACACCACGTCGCCAGCCTAGGTACCTAAACAGTTGAATATCTCGGAAAGTATAGGACTTTTAAAAAAAACATATTCCCAGTATTTTTTTTTGTTTGTGATAGTGTGTACTGTAAGCTGGGTTTCGGAAATCTCGACAATCTCAGGATCCCGGGACAGAAGACAATCCACGATCAAAGTCCCGGGACATCCCGGGTATGAAGACTTCGCAGAATACTATTAGAATCATGTTTATTTTTAGCGAAATGTATAAAGAAAAAAGAAAAGTAAAAATTGACGAAACGACCTCTGGCTTCACTGTCAGAATCAATAGGCCAGTCAGATAGATGACGCTTTCAGTGGCAGAGTGCAGGAAATAATCAATTTCATTATAAACTTTTGAAAATATATACAACCCAATTTCAACAATCGTGACCTCGATCGTATCGTACCTCGATTCTCGACCTCAATTTTACTAGTCAAGCCCTTTCATTTGATATCCATACAGGCGCGGTCGCAGCCTGAAATTTTGGAGGGGGTCACCAATAATTATACAATATGTCGAGTAAATTATACTTCATTGCACAATACACGATTTTATGGCACACATTATACAAGAAATGGAAGTCTTCTATTTTTATTGGCAAATCGGTTGATAATATTTGAGACGTCTGGGGCTATCTCTGGATGAATATTTAGAAGAGCTAAACCTGTTAACCTCTCTTCTAACATGTTTACTCTCAACGAAGTTTTTACACGCCTTAGCGTGGAAAATTATCTCTCTGATGTCACACCGCTTATAGGAAGAGTTGCTATTTTCAGCAAATTCTTTATATTTGGGTAGATCTTCGCCGCAAACTTCGATTGTAGACACCCCATACTTATTAAATTTTGTATCGGTATTTTCTTTGAGCTCCCGTTTCCACTTTGAAATCTATAGCTGATACTCTGTTACGACAGTGGCAACAGGAACACTCAGGAAATGGGAATAATATTCTGCATACTTTCTTCACATTAAGAAAATCGTCTCGGTCATTCTTTTACAAACCGGACAGATTTGGACAAAAATTTACCGACACATTTTTGATTTGGCCGAGCTTTTTTTACGGGTTCTATATCGAAAAAGATATACATGTTCGAGGATTTCTTTTTTTCCCAATATTTTGGGAAATAGAGGGTATAGAAAATTGGAGAATTTGATGATTTTTGGCTTGGAGACCTATTTTCAAAAATTCATAAGTCCGGTTCTAATAAATATAAACAAAAAATAAATAATAAAACAAAATATAAACAATTAAAATTTTAAAATAGATTTTTAACAATCGCCCCACACTCGCAGCGAGTTTTAAATATTACCATCGTATTCTACGTTAAATTTTTTATCAAAAACGTATTTTCAATTAATGGAGAAATTATTTTTACTGTTAAAGATAAATTAATGAATCTTGCAAGGTACGTCGTATCTGGGTTCCTTTGCCCGCCATATCGTTATCTCAGTAATATTGATAAAAATGTGTCGGTCAGAAAGGTGTTCGGTTTGTAAAAGAATGACCATATTCAGATTTTGGCATAAATATGCCTAATCCGAACAGGTTCTTCGTATCCGCAGAAAGTCGGTCCTGTAGGTCCGTCATTATGCTATCTATCAGTGGAATAGTAAACAGTCCTCCGAAAATATTCCTTGTCATTTCCTTGATAATTATCGCGAAGAGTCTGCCGAGGTGCAGTACGACGCCTCGTAATAACTATACCCAGTTTTTCAGCCAGCTCTTGTGCCTCGACAAATAAGGTGTGAAAATTTCCTTCACTATTTGATGTCCCTTGTGACCCTCCCCTTCGGACCGCGCCTGTATCCATATTGAGAGGGTTGTAAAAAAATATGTAATCCAAAATCTTGTGGCGGCGGCCATCTTGGATTTACAATGATGCTGAATACACATAATTGTATTGTCATCAGAAATAAAGGGGTGTATCAAATACCAGATCAATAGATCAACTGGAAGGGAGTAATATTTCAGTTACTAAATTTGACCCAAAAAAACAAACAGGGCAAGCTGAATAAAACCGTTTAATAAACACAAAATTTAGTGATATTCTCAATTGTGAATAACTTACGGCCAGCTACGTAAAGCAAGGCAGGCAACATATTCGCAATTCTAATTTCGATCCAAAAGGAATGATATAACTCGTGATATAACATGGTTAGAAAAAAAGTAAAGACGATGGGAGACATCATTCTTTTCCATTACTTCCAAAATTTTACTCTTCATTGTTTTCCAACGATTCAAAGTACGTACTCTGTAGATACAAAACATAGTATCACCACACTCACAAAATCCTCACACACACACACCCTCACACACGCAAATACACACATTAATTAAAAGGGTCCAGTTGAAAACCAGCGTCAGGCACCCACCAGTGCCCGGCACAGAGCTGAACTGGGCTCCCATTCTGGTGCGACCGCGAGATGACTACTTCTCGTCTTGTAAACTATAAATAATAATAAATAATAAAAATCTTTATTTCATCTCCACAAATTACATCATGTTTACAGCATTCAGTTGACAAGATTTTCGTTTTCGAATTCGTAATTTGTGGGAGATCTGTCAAAACTAAGCCGAGGCCTGTACTATAGATCTCCAGGCCCCCGATTTCATAACATTGTGTAGATTGTCAACATGACAGGAGCGTACATGAGTGTGTGTGAATGAGTAAATGGTAACTAGTTTTATAGTATAATAATGATAATGATATATATACGTATGTGTGTGTGTGTGCGCGCGTGCGTGTGTGTTTGTGTGTGTGTGTGTGTGTGTGCGCGCGTGCGTGTGTGTTTGTGTGTGTGTGTGTGTGTGTGCGTGTGGGTATGTAAAATTTAATATCATAATTGTAAAATATACTTAAATACATATTTGTTTATATATTGTACACATCAATTTATATTCTTACATCTAGGATTTTTTCTGTTTCCGAGTAACTAAGTTTAAGTAACCATTTATTAATTGTATCTTTGCATTCTGCTTTACTACAGTTGGACAAGGGAACTATTTTGATTACTTTGTTGAACAGCATACTTCCTCGGTGTGGAAAAAACCTTTGTGCAAATAAGGTGTTTACGGCAGTAGGCTCACACACTACGTAGTTTCTTGTAGTCTGAGCTATGTGCTTTCTTCTGTCTTCGGGTAAGTTGCTATATTTGTGAAGTATAGATAGCATTGTGTAAAGCTGGCGCACAGTGAGGACTTGCGCTTCGTCGTAAAGCTTAGAAGTAGGAAATAGCCGAGGTTTTGATAGGCTTACTTTCAGTATCATTCTTTGAGCTCTTTCGAGGGTTATCAATTTGGTTTTACAAGCTCCTCCCCAGGTAGTGATGCAGTAGGATATGATTGTTTGCACCAAGGCCTCGTATACTAACTTTATGGTCTGTTTGTCTGCTACGTCACGTAGTGCTTTGAATATGTATGTTAGTTTTCGTATTCTATTGGATAAAGTTTGTATGTGGTTTTCAAAATTTAAATTAGCGTCAATTTCAATTCCAAGATATCTAATACATTTAGTAGGAATAATTTTGGGGCATGTACAGCTTAGAGTAGGAGGAAAACTACATTTATGCGCATATATGTTATTTGTAAGGTCAGCTATTTCTTTTCGATTTTGGATAGAGAACACAATGAATTTAGTCTTATCTTCATTTAAGGTGAGAGAGTGAGCCATTAGCCAGTGGCAAATCGTGTTGAATCCTTCCTGCGCAATACTAAAGAGTTCATTCCATGAATCTGCATAAAAGGTTAGAGCTGTATCATCTGCATAAGCCGAGATGCGGCAGTTTTTATTACTAAGTATGCAGAGCTCATTTATATCGCAGAGAAAGAGTGTTGGGCCGAGAATGCTGCCTTGTGGCACCCCGAATGCAATTGGCATTTCGTCACTAAAGTTGTCACCGATTTTTACGCATTGGGTTCTACTGTGCAGATAATCAGACAACAATGCCAGTGGGATACCTCTTATGCCATGAGCCTCCAGTGTCTCCACAAGGCAGGGGACAGAGACAGTGTCAAAGGCCTTTGCGAGGTCCAAAAATATAGCCAAGCATTTCTTTTTATTATCTAATTTGTTCACCAGAAAGTTGACAAGATCAAGTACAGCATTGTTGGTTGAGCGGCATGATCTAAAACCATATTGAGAGTTCGAAAGTAGATTGCCGTCTTCTAGGTATTTAGTAAGCCTGTTCTTAAGATTGCAATCGGTCTATAGTTATTGACACTGCCTCTATCACCCACCTTGTGTATAGGGTGCACTACAGCTCTTTTCAATGCATCCGGAAAAACCCCAGCCTCCAAACAGCGATTTATCAAATCAGTAAGAACGGGTGTTATTGAATTGGATGTAATCTTAAGAATCTCGGCACTGATCTGATCCCAACCTGGTGCGCAGTCGCTTCTTAGAAGCTTAGTTGTTCTCTCAACTTCTCCATTGTCAGTTGGTAGAAGAACAAAAGATTTCACAAGAGGCTTAATCACTTTCTTGAAATTGGGAAAGCGAGCGTGCAAAATCCTATCAGCTAGACGTTTACCGATATTTGAGAAATATTCATTTGTTTTGTTTACCGCGTCTTTAGGATTGTCAGCAATTGTTAAAAGTTTACTAAGTTAGGTACATCTCCTAAAACTCAGCTATATGTTTTAGAATTTGATAATTAAGTGTTTCACTCTGCTAGCGTCTCGTTTAGTTGTACCAGAATAAATGTATTTTCTTTCTTTCTTTCTTCTTTCAAAGTTATGGATTAGTAAGCGATGCAAGTACGTTTTAAGTACTATAAATTATCCTATTCTAACACCTAATGGAAACGTGAAACGTGTCTAGTTGTCATGAATACACAAGCAGTTTCGCGAGAGGTTGGTGTTCCTATGAAATGTTATCAGGTAATGGAATTCCAATACCATTCATAAAGGCACCAACAATTTTGGCACTTTGCAATCAATATTGATAGATGATCTTTTGAAGTTTAGATATAGTGTAATGAATTAATTCATAAAGTAGTCCTTCTTAGTTGCTTCAGAAGACAGTATTTTCTAATGAAAGTCGAGTCGTGCTGCGAAGGTCCTAACTTTGTGCACAATTACATTTCTGATACGTGGTAGAATAGGGGTACGGGGTAGAAGATAGGATGATACGGATGAGGTTGTAACAAGGTTCTGATTACTTGGTTCCGGATGCCGTAATAAAGCTGTTCCCGGATCCCTCCTACTTAAGGCGCAGTACGGCACACCGTGTGGTTTTAGTCGGTTCGATTCCGACACACCGCCCCACCGAAGACCCCGGTGGGGTGACGGCCCGAGGGGGTTTCCACACGCACAAAAAAGAAAAAAAGGTTCTGATTACTTTAGCGCATCTCTAAATCGGAGGGGGGCAATGATCACATTCCTTTATTGTGTGGCTTGCTGTTCAACCGGGAACCAAGTTCGGAGTTTTCGGTTACTGTCTTTTTAACACGCTTTTATAAGCTTCTAACTAACGAACAATGTAAGCAAATCTTGGAAGTCTATTTATTCGTGATATTGATACGTGAAGAGAATTCTTTTCACTAAGGAATGTGAATTTATCCTTTCAATAGTTTCTAAAGAGTTTACTTCAAAATGTAAGTTTTGCGGCTCAGTTGGTTATTCCTTATTCAGGATGAGTAGTTACTAAATTGTTCGACGCCTTTTCGTTAGATGGCGCTAATAGTAGAAAATATAATAAAGTACCTACATCACTCGATGACTATTGCGTACGAAATCATTTTATGTTTTTACATATTCTAAATTTAAGCTATAATTATAATTAATTTCAGTGCATATAAAACCATTTTAGGTATTTGAATATTCTTTATAATACACAATAGTTAATTCAGTTTTTAAACTAACTATTGTGTATACAATAGTCAGTTTAAAAACTAAAACGAAATAATATGCAAGTCAGGATATATATGCGTGATTTCTCAACGAGGAACGAGGAACGAGCCCAAAATCATAAGAAAAAGTGAGCATTTTTTAATAGTGCGCATTACATATTGAGTGTTATCCGCTGTTATAACGTTATATTGGCGCGATTGGGTAGCGGTATCTACGTTATATACGTTCGTGTATAATGTATAGATTTTACGATATAAAATTGTAAACAATACTAACAAATTGCCAAATAACAGAGTCTTTACGGGCAAGTGTATTCAGAATTAATTTATTGTTATCAGTTTTACTATTTAATTATTATTATTTGTTTAGTAGAAGTAACTATTATCTTATCTGTGGTAGAAGACACATGCAGAGTACTTACAAAAATATGCAACACATTTAAACTCCTTCGATTTTTACCATGCATCAGTGCCGTCAATAATGTTAAAAAAAATAACGAAATAATAAGTACAAAAAAGTTATCTCACATAATGTCAATAGGCTAGTTGTTTACAGTTAAAATAAATTATATTACACAACTCCACACCTTAAGAAATTTGTTGTTGTATGTATAAAACTCCGAAAAAATTAATTGGTTGTTATTTTCAAATTTGTTATTATTTTTAAATTGTACAACCAAACACTAAAAGTAAATGATTTGGTAATGGCGGAGTATGACGTCATGTACCTTTATTTCATACTAGTTTCTACAGAATGTATAATAAAGAAGAACTGATTAGACTTGACAGTGTTCTATCGTATTTAGCGGTGGATTTGAAACTCACGATGCATTCGGGTGTTCGGCACTTAAAAAATCAGGCGTGTAGAGTAGCATAAAATTTATTTTTCATGGTATAGGGGGCAAACGAACAGACGGGTGCTGATGGTACATGACTACCGCCGCCCATGGACACCTGCAACTCAAAAGTCACAAGTGTGTTGCCGGCCTTTAAGGTGGGAGTAAGCTCTTTTCTTGAAGGTTTGAAAGTCCGGAAATACCACAGGTGACAATTTGTTCCAGATATTGGTTGTACGAGGCAAAAAGTTTCTGGAGAAAAATTATTGTACAGAAAGTTTTGCTTGCTTTACTTCGTAATGGACAGCTTTTCAAAGCTGTGCATTACGAAGTTGGATTAACGGTACTAAAATATTTTAACATTATTATAAGAATATAAATTAATGCAGTAAACATAAAACAAAATGTTGAGTGTTGTCTTAAAACCTATCGGATTAATATTTTGAAGCGTCCACTTCATAGTATACTCTACTGTGCTAAGTACCTATATAAGATGTTTTTGCATTAGGTACTTTAAGACGCAGCTGACAGGATTTATGTCTTAAAATAATATCAGTGAAACGTTTCTTAATTAATAAAACGTCGCGTCGATCGAACTGAACGCCTGAGCTTCATGTCTGGCAACAGCGAGGGCTTTAAACTTGAGTCTATACTTTCGCTTGATGTTGTATTAAATGAGCTCAAACCTGACCAAAATAGCTCTGGTACCTACATGTAAATAGTAAATATAGCTATTTGCAGGTAAAGTATAAGACCGGACAAGTGCGAGTCTGACTCGCGCACCGCCGGGTCCGTAAGCAAACAAACTTGTATGTAGATTGTAGATAGTACCGTCCATCTCGAGAATCAATTCTCGAAGATTTATGCCCGTCGACAAACTTTACTTTGCGGTTCTAAAAATACTTTCTCATACGTCGATGTACGACAAAGTCAACTTTCCAACCGCAAAATAAAAATTTGTAATCACAAAAATCATTTTTTTATGTGATATAACAACTAATGAACAACTTTCGGATTTTTTCTTTTACTTGTGCTATCAGATCTTGCCCTTTACCAAATTTCATGATTCTAGGTCCATGGGAAAGGGGAGGGGTGTTGATTTACCTGTTCAAATTGGTTAAAATCCGAGGCTTAATTTCCGTATCTTTTGATTGCGACTTAGAACCTTGATTTTTTAACAGCTTCAAGGGACCGCTGACATAAGTATTTGATGTTAATCTCAACTTGATGCCTCCATGGATTGCTGAGAAAAATTGTCTTGACTTACAGACAGACAAATAGATAGTAAAGTGATTCTGTAAGGGTTCCTTTTTTCCTTTTGAAGAACGGAAATCTAAAAACCTAATGTTAATTAGTTTTTTATGGGCAGAGACTGGGTACAAGCCCAATAAAAGATGGCTGGACCGCATGAAAAAGGTTATATCTAGAAAGGAAGTAGGCAGTATGACGTTAAAATGAAGAAGAAAACGTGTTCCACTGGCTATAAATATCTATATTTGGAAACGCGGCAGGAAGTAGGGACTCTACCTGTTTATGGGGTCAAATAAGGCAACTGCTTGAGTCTTGCGAGGGTTTCTTAAAACTGACAAATCTGGCAATCCTCCTCGAATTGGGTGGTGACGGAACTAGACACTCTTTGTAGTCATTCCTCCGGGGAATAGCGGAAACGTACAGAAACGGTTTATAATTTTAGTTCTTTTTCCATTTCATTGAAGCTTTTGTTCTTTTCAGGGACCGATGCAAAGTTACCATTCATATTTTTATTTTATAAGTAGGTATATATATTTTATTAGGTTTAGTTTAAGTTCGCATATCTCACGCCAAACCTGTGCCTTTTGTTTTAGTCACCATTCAAAACTCACGAGCTGTAGAGACTGTTGTCTTAAAATTAGAGTAGAAATCAGAAAAAGACTGCAGTCTGCGCCTACTAAACTAAACGTCTGCTATCATAACAAAGGCCAAACTGAACCAACTCATCGTAGCACTTTCAGTCCTGCAAAGGAAACAGATGACATAGATTGTTCGTGGGAGAGCCATGCTTCGGCACGTATGGGCCGGCTCGACCGGAGTTATACCACGGCCTCATAGAAAACCGGCAGTGATCCAATGCTTGTATTGCTTTTTGAAACGTGAGTGAGGTTACCGGAGGCCCTAACCCTTCCCTCTCCCCCCCCCTCCCCTATTCCCGCCCTTCCCCTGTCTCCCCCCTCTTCCCCTACTCCCACCATAAAGGGCGGCAACGGACTTATGACTCTTAAGTTGCAGGTGCCCATGGGCGGCGGTAGTCATTTACCATCAGGTGACCCGTCTGCTCGTTTGCCCCCCTATATCATAAAAAAAATGACGAAATTTCACTAAAATTTCTTTGTGACTTCCATTTTGTAGAAAATTCTACATATTATCTTAACTTAAACGAAGTTTTAATCTATCACTATCTATTGATCTCACCTGTTTTACAGTTTTTTTTTCTACGTAATAAATAAATGTCATTAAAAAAAAACATTTCTTTTTCTAGGCAGGGGAGCTATATAAATATCCGCCCATATAAATATCTACTTACGGGTATTATACGTGCAAGGCTTTCTCTCAGGATAAAGCTCTCGGTGCTGCATTATTCCGATGTCGCTATAATGCTTCGTAATGAAGCCGCTATATAACCGAGTGAGCCGCTAAGCTCACGGGAACACTTGCAATTTCACACCACCCGTGTAGGAACATATGGATACGTGTGTGAAAACCGAGACTGTATGTTTAGGCAATAAAAAAGTTTGTAAAAATGAAGTTCGCTTGCATGTAGAGGTTTTTAATGGAAATTAAATTATTGTGATATAGCTCTGCTTTCCAGTGCTAGACTTTGTAAAGCACATAAATTAATCCCATGCCATGCTTCGGCACGTACTGGCCGGCTCGACCGGAGTGATACCACGGCCTCACAGAAAACCGGCGTGAAGCAATGATTGTGTTTTGTTTCGCCGAGTGAGGCGAGGTTACCGGAGGTCCTAACCCCCCTCGTCCTACTCTGACCTTAAAGGCCGGCAACGTACTTGTGACCCTTAGTTGCAGGTGTCCATGCGGCAGGTGACCCGTCTGCTCGTTTGAAACCAACCCAAAAAAAAACCTAATTAGCAATACGGTAGTAGACTATGAAGTCAAACAAGTTTTGCTTTAAACTATAGTTTTTCGGGAAATGTATAAAATATTATGTAGTTAAATTTAAAAAGCAAAATCTAAATACAAAGTTTGATACAAATCGAAAGAGGGGTTTACCGAGAAACACGAAATAATTTTTTACATATATATACAAGTATTGCTCGTTCAAAGTTATTAGATGGATAGGCCAAAAAGGTAAGTTCTGTATAAACTTGTACGAAATAGCGGTCTGTGACGTCTAAGTTCACTATTGTCAAATAATTGAATTTTAGTATTTGCCTTTGGTTCGATAGTTAAACATGTAATAGTAACAAATATAATTCTTTAAACTCGTATGCAACAATCAGTTTTAAACGCTAATTGAAAACCTTATTTGTGAACGAATTCGACTAAGGGAGTCCGGTATATTCGCAATAAGTCAACGAGAGTTTGCTTTTCTTAACAGTACCCGCTTGTTTTCTTTTTAAAATTAGATATTCTTATTTCAATTTCTTATTGTTTAGTTCAAGTTAAAATTGAAGTTAGATATTTCATTTTTTTTTCTTAGAAACCCTTCGACGTATCAAGTTATAATAAATACCAAGTACTTATGTCTGCGGTCTCTTGAAGCTGTAAAAATAAAGCTTCTAAGTCAACGTGATCAAAAGATATAGTCATTTAAGCCTTAAATTTACAAGTAAAGGAAAACACATGTACACACACAATACACAAGTACAGGAAAAAATCCGAAAGTCGTTAATTTGTTATTACATCATGTAAAAACAATCGCTTTTGTGATTACAAACTTATATTTTACGGTTGGAAAGTTGACTTTGTCGTACATCGATGTATGGGAGAGCATTTTTTAGAACCACAAAGTTAACTTTGTTTTTCGCAAAAGACGGGCAAAAATCATCGAGAATTGATGCCCGAGTTGGACGTACCATCTACATACAAGTTTGTTTGCTTAAGAAACCCTCGGTGAGCGAGTCAGACTCGCACTTGTCCCGTTTTTATTATATATTAGATTTTAAAAAAAATTTATGAGTAGGCTTTCTTTCTTTCTTTTATTAAAAAAATGAAGGAGCTCGGTACATCTTTATATGGAAAGTTATCATTTGAATTTCACTTGCGGCCCGTGGGTTACATGTCTGTATTGAAATAAATAATAAAGACTGAGAATGTGAGAGTTTCGGTGGATCATGTGGGAACTTGTTGGGAGCATTTCCGTCGTGCGATGTTGATAAGCTGCAAATCAGAATATTTGTATTACTGGTGCCACGTTTTTGCTTCCTCTGTTTCTCACCGGGGATTACGCTTTTGAGTGGTAGACATCTGTTACAGTCCTGAAATGACTAGAACCACAATACTCTCAATGACAATACTCTCAAATGTTTAATTATTTTACAAATAAAAATATGGAACTTATGGTTCATGTCAATGCATAATTAGATATAACTTGAGCAAAAGCAACGTTAACTAAGATTGAAACTAAGATTTTATAATAGGTAACTAAATCTTAGTTTGAATTGAAGGAACGATTCTTCAGTTTGTTTACCGTAGATGATTTATTTTACGTACAAGAATACTCTCCGGATGCTCATTGCCCATACCACCGTAGTTAATTAGCTTGAATAGACACTATTCGTGTCTATTCAAACTAATTCTCAAAACCTCCAAAGATATTTTTATAAAACGAATGACGGTTTGTAAACAAAAGTTTGTAGACAAAAGCGGTTTTGTAAACTTTCTTCACGAAAATTAATTTATTCGTATTAAAAAAATTCGTACATCGCAGTGAAAACTTGTAAAGCCTTTGCTCGTTTCCTAGGAAGAGCAGTCGACCGTGAGCCGGTTTAATGCTATCTTTGGTAACCGAACACTACACGGAAAATAATTTGTAAATAAAATCCGGTAATGTTTTAGCAGAACTCATAAAAAGATACGGAATAGTAAGAAAGACTGATATACAGAAAGTTCGTACATTAATCGTTAACATTAAAGTGAAATTTGAATCTAAGCGTTTTCTTGGAATGAGTTCTCAATACCCAAAAACGTCAGTATAGTTAGACGAAAATTATTTAATTGAATACAATATTTTAAACATTAACCTGGCTGCCATTAGAAAATACTTAATGTATTATATATATTATTATATTATATTTTTTCGATACGTTACTAGTAGTTATGGTTATTCTTACATATGAAATAAAGACTTATTTCTTTCTTTCTAGCCGTCCAGCCCGCATTTCCGCATGAACAATGGATACCAACAAATTGAATTGAGTTCAATCTCGACACAATAAAGACCGCGTGTATCAATCAAACGTTCAAGAGACCGTGATAGAAACAATACTCGGTAAATTAGAACATTTAGTGCGTGGGAAAAATATTGCGTGGCCCTTAGCCTTGTGTAGCCATTGTTGACATATGAACTGGATATCACATTAGTATTGGTCGATAAACAGCAACGCTCATATTAAATAAAAACGACAAAAATCTAAATAGGTAAGCACGCTTCAAACTAATACAAGAACAAACAAACAAGTAGTAGACTTGAAATAAATAAACAACTTTAAGAATTAAAACCTTTAATTTTCTTTAAAAAATCAGTAATTCCCTATTTCTCTAACACCCGTATTCACAAACAATGATATATGGACTCACAGTGAGCTCGGACACATAGAGGCGGCAATTTCAATCCCTAAACAATGCTTGAGCGATGGACAAAGCTATGCGTTCATTAAAAAGAACCCCTGTAAAGTAGCTCGATAGCTATTTTACGCAAAGCATAGCGTCGGTGGAAGTGACAGTTGATTGAACAGAGGACAATAATTACGAAAATAGTAATTCGAGATTGTCAAACTCCTTACAATTACAGGGAGGAAGAATACTGTACTTTTTGTACTCGCACCGTTTATTAATTTAAATCCAATAAAATTAACTAATAGGAGCTTTCTAATGCCGGCTGTTTGTCATTTACTTGTGACCTTGGTTTTTTTTTTTTTTGTAAATGATGATGTCCGATACACCGATTTTCCTTTAGCACACAAAAATCACCACACGATTATAGTACAAGAGCCCACGATCAAGACCATATCCATCAGACAGATGCCATGAAATAGTTCTTTAAAAGTTTTTAAACATATTTGAAAAAGCGGTGAAGTCAGACGTTTGTCAGTCAAAAAAATCTAAAATTAGGTATTTCTGTAATCAGAATGACCAAATCTATCGATTTTATACTGTTTTGACCGTAAATCGATGAGGCAAAAATTTTGGTCATAATCTCTCGTACTTTGAGTTGTATTTATGCCATACACATATCTGTCAATCAAATACCACAGAAACCTTCACAACGGAAATGGACCAATCACAGGTCACACATACGTAGGTACACAATACATACGTACCGAAGCATGGCTCTCCCAAGACCCCAAAAGATCTGAGTATTTCGTCATGGAGGGTGACAGATTATTCAGACGGAGGAGGATTGTTTTAATAAATGTTAGAGGGCTGGACTTTCAGGCAACGGCCAGTGAAAGTAAGAAGCATGCAAACCGACCTGCTCAAGCTATTGTTTACACCGCCCAATCTTACATTACATATTAGCTACACTTCTTCACTTCCATTCCTTTTCCTTTCATGTACCTACTCCCCATTTTCCTATCTGTAATAGCAAAAGTGCCCGGTCGATGGTAAAAATATAAAACTCTCTTATCTCTCGCTAGCAACCCGCCCCAGATTCGTACGGGTAGCAGAGACATCTTCAACAATCATCACATTCTTCTTCTTCAACCAATTCACACAAAACCTTAACAAATTATATACCTGAATTCCTCAGGACTCGTTCTATATATTGTTGAAAACCGCAAGAAAATCAGTTCACTAATTTTTGAGTTTATCGCGAACAGACAGACAAACGCGGCGGGGGACTTTGTTTTATGATATGTGATAAGTAAATTAGTACCTGGGAGACCGAGCTTCTCTCAGTAGCTTTTTGTAAAATCGTTATTTTTTAATATTTTTTTTTGTAAATTTGCGTTTTTACAGGAAATACAACTATGCAGTTGAACTTAAAATGCAAAACTGTATCTGTTTACAAAATTTCATCAAAATCGTTCGTTTAAAGTAATAAGATAAAGATGTTATTTGTAAAGAGTATACAAGGTAAAGGTAATAATAAATTAAATTTAAATTTTTACTATCTCCGAGACAAATACATATATATATATTCTTTAAATAATGTCCGTAAAAATGCAGACCATAATAAATATTCACAATAAAAGGACGTATACAATATAAAAACAACCATAAATATAAGACATGACGTTACAAACGTCATGTCTAATACAAATAGAAAATATCGAGACTGCTAAATGATTACGAGATCCAGGTCTTTGGTTTTTTTCAAGATGGATGAATAGACGTCCATTTTTTTACGTTTCTGTTATTTAACTTTAAAATTATAAAACACTTGACATTGGCGGAATTCCTGCGCTGATTCTTGCGCGGGATAGAGTCCATAATAAAATAATATATATACGAGATCCAGAGCGAAGACAGCATGTTTATCATCCCCGGACTCGTCACTCAACTCCGCCTCGCGCCTCCCGGAAGTTACCTCAAGCATTCCGACCGTCGCTGAGGTTTCGAGCTCAACTTCGAGTGACGAGTTTTTCTCTCCGCCGACGTCGCCAACACCTGTACGTCGGCAGGGGAGAGGCCGGCCACGGACGTGCTTGGGACCCCGAGGCCCACCGGCTTCGAATAGGGCCCCCGCTACCGGTGGTAATGTGCGTCGCATGAAGTGGACAACCTCAATAAATGAGAACGTCATGCGAGCATATTTTGTGGCTACAGTACTTGAGAGGCTACGCTCGGACTTGCAGAATAGCATTGTTACTTCTCCTCCTTTACAAACTGTGACTCTATTACACTCTGAACTACCACCACCTTGTCCTGCTGATAGAGGAGAGGATAATGGTGCTTCATCTGTAAGTACTCAGTACAATGATCAAATAAGGTATACTTTGGAAGGTTCTATTCGGGAATATCGGACTATGAGCTCTGAAAGTAGACCACGTTTACCTCGTTTGCCAATGCATAAACGAAACAAAGCGCTAGTGTGTGCCCTTGACTCCATGTTAACTATTTATTTAGAAGAAAGTAAAGATCTCAGTGATACGCACTCAATTCTGTATTGTGCGGCTGTTGCAGCATGTCGAGTAGCTGGTGTTAAATTCCCAGGAAATGACACCGCTACTCGGTCAAAGCTTGTTGTCCCAGCATGGCAATGCAGGATTGAGCGTCGTATCGCTGAGACGAGGGCACTCATTGGCAAGCTTATCTGTTTCAGATCGGGTAACACACGCCCGAGAGTAATGCGTTTTGTGAATCGGGCTTTTTGAGGAACTTGTATCAGTTCCTGTGATTACGCAGCACGAGTCACAGAGCGCATTGACTTTCTGAAACAGAAAGTTTATGCATGGGCAAACCGTATTCGGAGATACAAAAAAAGAGTAGACCGATATACTCAGAATCGTTCATTCCAAAGGGATGAGAGGTGGGTTTATAGAAGGTGGGAGCAGCCTGATTTAGTGAGTGACACACATTTCCCAGAAGTTGAAATTACAAATACATTTTGGCGTAACATCTGGGCAATGCCTGTCACTCACACAGAGGGTGATTGGATGCGAGATGTCGAACGTTCGTGTGAGTTGATTGATAACATGGAGCCAATATTAATGTCTGACATTGATATAGCTTGTGCAGTTCGTTCGCTGCCGAACTGGAAAACAGCGGGACCGGACGGACTGCATAACTTTGGCCAAAGTGGCTCCGTAGCTCACATGTATGTTTGGCATCTCAATTTCAATCATGCTTAGAATCAGGTTCGCTTCCGACTTTTATGACCACAGGCATAACTCATCTGCTCTATAAGTCTGGCAGTGCCACAGATCCCAAAAACTACAGACCAATAACGTGTCTACCAACAGTTTATAAATTACTCACGTCCATTCTGAGCGTAAAGATAACATCTCATTTATCCAAAAACACCATTATGGCTTACTCTCAGAATGGATGTCGAAGTGGGGCCCGTGGCACTAAAGAGCTCCTTATACTTGACACGATCATTAACCAACAAGTTCGCCGTAACCGAAAGGATTTGGCGACATGTTGGATAGATTATAAAAAGGCCTATGATTCTGTGCCGCATACGTGGCTCTTCTTGAGGGTAATGGAGTTGTACAAGATTGATACAACTCTATGCACTTTCTTGAAGGCATGTATGCGGCAATGGAAAACTGAAAAATGGTCTCAGGGTGACGGCGAGTTTATAAAGATCAGGCGGGGTATATTCCAGGGTGACAGTTTGAGTCCCTTGTGATTCTGCTTAGCTTTGAATCCTCTTAGCACTTTGCTGGAGGGTTCAGGACTAGGCTATTGTTTGCGGAGAGGAGGTCAGGTAATATCCCATTTCCTTTACATGGACGATTTGAAACTTTTTGCCTGCAGCAAATCCCAATTGATAAAATTACTAGAGGTAACTGAAAACTTTAGTAAATGTATCAGTATGGAATTTGGTGTGGATAAATGTGCAGTCATGCATGTAAAAAGAGGCAGGATTGTGGAATCTGAAGGGATGGAACTCTCAGATTCCACACACCTTAGATGTCTTTCCGCCAACGAAACTTACACGTATCTAGGTATGTCACAGTCCTTAGGGGTAAATGAATTGTCTATGAAGCAATCGTTACAGGAGCGCTTCTTTGGCCGCCTGAAAAAAGTACTCAAAAGTCTTTTGTCAGGTGGTAACAAGGTGCGGGCCTATAACGATTGGGTCATACCTGTTCTAACCTACTCCTTTGGCATACTTAGATGGACTCAAACTGAACTAGATATGACTATATGATATGACTATCGGCACAATGATTGCTGAATCCACATCCCACATGTCGACAATCTCGTGGGATAAGTCCAAATATTTTATTTGTTTATCTTTTTCGGCTTTTCGGCTTTCGGCCCATGGGTTAATTGCTAAGAGCCTCGACCAACACCTTCAGAGGCTCACGTTAGGCAGCTGGATCAAGAGCCTAATACAGAAGGCAGTCCTTCTCGACACGGCACGCATAGTGAGGAGGTTTCTGTCTCTGGAACCCTAATCACCGGTAGCTTGGTCCCTGTACCCGGTACCGGTGGGACACTATTTTTTTTTATATAATAATGTATTTAAAAATGTAATTTATATGTTTTGTAAAAGTTAATAAAGAGAATAATAATAATACTTTATTGCAGGCCTTTGTTACATTTTACAATAATTAAACGATAATGGATACAGTAGTATAAACTGTGTCGTAGCCATTAACGCCCACATCCGAATCTTGCGGTATATTTATCACTAAGGTTAGTCATTGATTGAACAGTATTTACATAAGTGAGAAAGGTATAAAGCTTCTACTAACTATATCTCAGTTACAAAACGTTTATGAATAACCAGTAAGGTTTGAAATTGTGTTTACAAACTGAGAAATGATGATAGAAAGTAAGCTTTGAAAGTCATAAATGTATATGACCACATTTATGTAAATTATCAACTTCGGTGTTATCGCAAACTTGGCAGACTTAGGGCTGGCTTCTACTTTCAGAAGGGCACACAGATCAAAGATTTTATAGTGAGAGGTATGCGGCTTTATCAAGAAACTAACCAATTGTAAAAAGATACCTATTAATAAAAATTCAATTTTGAAAAATTTACTCTTTGAAGAATCTATCTAGACACGCGGTAGCGTGTCAATCCATGTTCAAGAAAAATGAACTGGCGACGCACCAGCTGTGTTATGTTACACGAACTATTTGGAGCTACTTTTGACAGCTTAATAACTCATGATCCATTTAATATAAATACTTGAATTTTCGTTCATTTATTAAAACCCCCAAGATTAACTAGAAACCCAAAAGTCATTAATACAGCTTAAACATTCAATGAGATACTATCGTTTAAAAATCGGCATTTTTATCGCTGATTGACTGACATATAGATCAAAAACCTAACCCCATTCCTGATGACCTAGAAAGTTGAAATTTCAGCGTTCAGCTGGGTAATTGTGTGTATGCAAAGTAAAAATTACAAAATAGCGAATTTTTAGTTATTTTAAGTTTTAACAAACACTTTGAAAATGTACAGAATCACTATCAAACACGTTTCAAACAAGTTACGAAAGGAAGGGTTTATCAATGAATGGGCAATGCGCTCTAATATTTCTAATGTTCATGAAAATGTACAATAAAACTAGCCAAGTCAAATCTTCAGGATTATCTACAGAACTTGGTAATCATTTTAATCTCAATTCTTTTGGCAGCGTAGTCGATAACCACTTATATTCTTAATATTGAACTTTCTCCCATTTTCATTTTTATGTTTTTGATAGGATACATAAATAGGCAAAAACTTTTTTCTCTTCTACTTGTCAACCGATTTTTTTCGATTGCTTAGTAGCTACTTATTAACATCTAAATTGGATGGTTAAATATGGTTTCTAGGATATCACTAGGGCGTTTCAATAATTAAAACGCCGAGTTAATGTGCATCCGCAATTATAGGAGACCTCATCATGCCAAAAATTATTCAACATCCTTTTTTTATGATTTTTTATGTTTTTTCTTCTGAAATGAAAGCTAGATAAATAATTTATCTAGCTTTCATAAAAATTATAAAAAAGAATGTTGAATAACTTTTGGCATGATGTGGTCTCCTGTAATTACGGGTGCACAATAACTCGTTGTTATTGTAAATCTAATATCGCATGTAAGGTGTATGAAAGTGTCGCATGTAAGGTGTGTCTTGGAGATTCGAATAATTATAAATAAATAAATTTTCTTTTTTAATGGTAAAGAAAAGTAAACCATCCTCCTTAAGCCAATTATTTTAAGATCGGGTAATGATATGTTGTGTGAAAATAAATGTAGCAACTTGGCAACAAATAAATAAAAACGCCTGTCTCTGACCGGTACTTCATCTAATCTTGTTAGAAACTCGGCGACATTTAACAGCTGAGGTCAGACGGGGCCATGGACAAAATATAAGTAGACTTGCAAACGATGCTTTTATTTATGTCAAGAGGTCGCCATAAAAACAACACATAGGCGCCGCTCGCAGCTTCGTTCAGTGTGTTGGCCATGTGGACATCGCTCAGTCGGTTAACGACCACGCAAAATCGCAAAATTACCTCTAGTATAATATGTTGACTGTGAGAAACAAAACTCACGTCTACTTTTTTGTTATCTTATAGGGGGCAAACGAGCAGACGGGTCACCTGATGGTAAATGACTACCGCCGCCCATGGGCACCTGCAACTCGAGAGTCATAAGTGCGTTGCCGCCCTTCAAGGTGGGAGTAGGAGAAGAGGGGGAGGGGGGGAAGAGTGGGAAGAGGGGGGAGAGGGGAAGGACGGGAATAAGGGAGAGGGAAGGGTTAGGGCCTCCAGTAACTTCACTCACGCGGCGAAATGCAATGCAATCATTGCTTCACGGCCGGTTTTCTGTGAGGTCGTGTAATTGTTTAGTAAGTGTAAAACCGTAATTAAAATATACACGTCTCTTAATTGCTCTTTAATTTTCTGAGATTTCAGACCGACGACCAATTCGGCGACGATCGTTTCGTTCATTGAGAACTTCGTTCCAAAACCTTGAACCTTGTTGTGATCACAGTTAGGAAACTAAGTTCCTGTTATTGGTCAAACAAGATCCCCACTTAGATAACCTCGATTAGAGCCAGGTTTACAGCCATGTGAGGCTTAAAAGTATTTATAGTAACCTACAAATAAAATGATTCTGCGAAGTTACAATAATAACTATGCTAGGCTAAAATACATTTTGGTAGTAAATAGTAGTACGGTATTGAAACCTATTAATGGAGAAAATGGAAATCTACTACTACTACAGCCAGATGGACCGACGACCTGAGGAAGGTAGCTGGGAGGGACTGGATGCGGAAGGTGGAAGACCGGGTACTATGGTGCACATTGGGAGAGGTCTATGTGCAGCAGTGGACTAGAATAGGCTAATTGGTATATTTTTCCAAATGAATGGGCTTAAATTCGAGCAGAAATTTTCCTGTCTCAGTCGTTCGGCTATAGATCATTGTTGTCTATTTATGTAATACATTCTACAGAGACGGTGATAGTGCAGTATAAATGTAATCTAAAAGCACCTTTTGAGTACCATGTATGTTCTCTTCTAGATGACCTGATTTATTAATTCTGTATTCGTACTAATGGCATTTGTGCAAATTGCCATTTGAAAATTTAAATAAATTTCGACAGTTTAAAAAATCTATGGAATATGTTAAAAGAACTTTGATTTTTATAACTTGTGTCCATGTTAATTAATTGGTTAAAAACATTTTTAAAAAATTAGCTTTGAAAGGCCATGGTGAACTTCAGAACAATTAGAAAAGACTATCATAATTCCATAAGTATATAAAATTTTGTGTTTGTACTGTTGACCGTTGAGGTATTCTTTCCTCTGGAAACAATCGTGGGTGCACAACCAAATCCTACTAACATAAAATTTTCATCGGAACTGACCCAACATACAAAATTTCAACTCCATAGGATAATAGCTTGCAAGATTTGACCTAAACTACTAACATTGCAAGTTAATTAAATAGCCTAATAAAAACTTTTAAAATAAATTCAATTATTTTTTAGATGGCAAACAAAAAAACTTTCGTCTTATTTAAAGCAATTTCGATAACCCATTATAGGGGATCTACCAGCCATCAGTGAATCGTAACTATCCGAAATAAAATGCTCTAACCTTTTGTGCTCATGAAATTCATTACTTTTATGAGAATAGCTTTTTTGGAACCTTTCTTTAGAGACCCCTTATGCGTTTGACATAAGCAGATGATGTCATAAAATTCTCAAAATTACTGAAAATAATAAACGGGAAGGATAGTCGCATGTGTGTGCAGTCTAATTCTTGTCACTTTATTATTTGGATACAGTATACCTAAATCTCATTCTGCATTATTTCCAAAAATTATGGACTTATACCAGATGAGCTTTGAACTAAAAGAAGATACTATTTCTGACTTTGGTAGTATTCTGGATTTTAATAAATTTAGACTTTTCAGAAGGGTTTGGATAATATGTCTGTTTCTTTCCAGGGCGTGATTGAACTTATAACAAATATCAATATCTTGCCAATTTTGGTTATTAATACAATAAAAGTTTTAATCTTTGCGGCAAATGTCGCCAAATTTGTAGTCATTTCAATTCGATATATCCTGATCCTGGTAGATGCGAGAGGGCTTCTTTATAGTCTAAAATAGGTGAACCGTTAACAATCCAGTGCGATGAAAGAGTAAGCGAAATTTAAATTACAACACATAACAAATTTAAAATCAGCCATACAACTAGATTGAACAATAACTGTATTTAGTCAGACAACCTTTTCCTATTGCCCCTATCTACCCAGAAAACACATCATTCGTGTACGTACCATGTCGTTCGAAATCCTTGCTTCGAAGTCTACTCAGAATCCAATTTACCAACGCAAATAAAAATAAGGGAAGCTACATGTTACTGTAATTGGGAAACCCGATTCCCTACAGTACGGCGTGGGAAAAGGTAGACAATGACTGGAAGTACTTCAATTATTAAAGAAAGAATTGTCTTGAATTTAACGCAAATAAAATGAACTGTGAAAATTTTAGGAACGATAATAAAATTAGGAAAATTTGCAGCATTCAGTAATATTACTATGAAGTCTCTTAATGCCGATGAACCCTGTTCTTAAGTTAAACGTAAGTGGTGTAGGTATATATTTGCTACATACTCTACTTTGTTTCTTACGTACTAGCGGATTTTGCAAACGTTTTCTTCTTCGCATTCCCGACGCGTATCTGTTTATCTCTATTAAAGGACAGGCTTGCCACTAGGCTGGGTGCAAGTGTATGCTAGTCTTTGACCACTAATCTAAACGAATGCCACATCCCCGCTGTGAAGTGTTTTAATGTTTTTTCTTCTACGCCGTAAAGACTATATTCACTACTACAAAAGAATCTAAACACGTTGGTTTTTTTCTCAAATCAGAGGAGCACGCGTAGAAATAGAGAATTCTAAAATGTGGGCTTCTCCCGCCGCAGAAGAATATTCGCAAGAAGGAACAAGATCTCCCCAAAGAAAAGAACTGTTGCCGTTTCTGTCGCCAAGTTTTTTAACCAAGCCCCTTTATTTACCTAAAGGTTCAATTTATACATTTTGTCCGCTGTATTACTAATTTCTTAAAAGGCTAAACACATAAAAGCAGTAATATAGAAGTGATCTTCCAATTGACTTCTTACTACGCTGGTTCGAGTTAGATCTCCGCTCACATTTGAATTAAATTATCACTTGTTATAACGGTGAAGACAAACAGGAAATGTATGTAACTGACAGTTGTTCATAATGTTCTGTAAGATTTGTGCAGTCTACTAGCTGTATAAACTTTTAATGCGTGGTGAACTACAGCTAAATTCCTCTTATACATAAGTTATTATCTTCTTAACTCTATAAGTAAATATAGATATACACTTACAAACGTTTCTTTTCTTAACGGACGTAATTTAGACTCCGTCCAACATTGCAAACTATTCAGCTTAAAGACTTTTGTCTCATTTAAAACGGAGTAAGTGGTATAAGAGTTAATTTTAAATTTAACTAGGTACAGTTATTCGCTCTCTTTTATCAGTGTTTTACTGCTCTATTTGTTTTGCTAATACATGCTCAAGTTTAAGTTGTTGGTCTTGCTGCAAATCATCTTAGTGTGACCGTAACAGAACGAGTCTTAACAATGCACAATGGAGAGTTGTTTGAGTATTTGGCCTTAAAGCAACAAATTTCTCTTCAGAGTTTTAGAGGACTTGGACTTCCCAGCCACTTCGAGTTACAGGGATGGGACCCTGATCTGCTAGAGCTTGCTTACACTCCGCAATCCATCCGTATAAGTAAGAACCCTTCTCTTTCATTGCCTTTACTTCCAAATTTGACTGGCCTGTGGTTAGTGGTTAGTGACCCTGACTGCTATGCCATAGGTCATGGGTTCGATTCTCACCCGAGTCTGGGTGTTCTTTGTGTCCGTTGTTTGTATGTTTGTAAAGTCCCCCGCGACACAGGAGTAATTCCTAATGCGGGCGTTGTCTTTTAAAAAAAAAAACAAAAAAAAAACAAATTTCCCAGCTTTAATTTACGAAGTAAGTTGACGGCAAAAGGCTTGGGCTTATTAGGGGCCATTCATAAATTACATAAAATTGAAAAATATGTTCAAAAATCATGAAATTCGTGTGACGTAATTTATGAATGGCCCCTTATGTGAGTGGGAGAGGTAAACGATATAATAGGAGCGAGTCTGCTTAACGCGAATCCATTCCAGAATTATTACCAATCAGCCCGTTTGGTGTGAAAATATCTCTGAAGTCTCATTCAGGTTTAATAAATCTCATTTCAATGTGATTGAATGGATTCCTGTCACTTTATGGTAATATATGTGAGTAATGATGTTATATTACTCTGTGCTATTAAATGTACGGTGATTTTTTAGTTAGGGTAATTAAAAAGCTAGTAAAACAAGTCTCGTTTATAATAAATTAATGTTCTAAATCTTCGAAATTAGATGAATGTGTGAACTAGATGAATGGAAAACCATTTTGTTTTTTTGCTTAGCTATTTAAATACAAATTAATGAAGACCTTAACGTCTTAATAAGAATAATTTCGTATCATTTATTTATTTAAACTTATTAGAAGTTAAAGATATTCACATATTTTGCTGATGTGACTAAAAATTACTACATGTTATAAAACAAAGTCCCGCGTCGCGTCTGTCCGTCTGTGATAAACTCAAAAACTACTGAACAGATTTTCATGCGGTTTTCACCAATAGATGACGAATCATGAGGAGAGGTATATAATTTGTTAAGGTTTTGTGTAAATTGGTTGAAATATGATGATGATTGTTGAGGATATCTCTGCTACCCGTGCGAAGCCGAGGCGGGTTGCTAGTAGCTAATAATTCATTTTAAAGTGATAATATGATCTAATCAAGGTTCACCCCCTAAATACATTTTTAAATAAATATTTTTTAGTATTATGAAGAGAAAATCCATCATAACCTTTGACGATGTAAGGTAATACTTAAATTATATGTAGGTACTAATATTTGCTCACGGCTTCACTGGCGTTAAAGTAGATTTTAACCGACTTTAAAATACACACAAACTGTGACCCTCCTCCTTGGAGGGTCCTGCTCCTGAGGATATTTGCCCGTTGTGTGGCCACTCCCTCGCACTCCAGGACAACGTGGGCGGCCGTTTCCTCCGCATTAGGACAGCCTCTACATAGAGGACTGATTGTCGCATTGATGGTGAATAGGTGCTGGTTTAGGGCCAAGTGGCCCGTAATGGTACCTACAACTATTCTGATCTCAAGTCGGTTAAGGACTGAGCAGTCTGCAAGTTAAACGTGGTGAGACCTCCGTCAACACAAGTCTAGATTGCCTACAGCCGGGCGTATCAGCCCAGCGACCGTTGTGCGCTTCACGGGTTCGTTGCCTTACCCATGAGCGAAGTTGATTAAAGGGAAGTGGCAGCAATATAGTTTGCCCTGCCACTGTCGTTGCAGATCCATTTCTTGCCAGCTCATCTGCGGCATCGTTGCCGAGTGAATCACTATGCCCCTTGATTAATTGAAGGGTTAGCCCCATTGACAGAGGCTAAACGGTCAAGTGTCTGGTGGCATTCGTATATGAGGCCGGAGTTCATGGTGTAGCCCTCCAGGGCTTTCAGGACGGCCATACTGTCTGAGAGTATGCGGATGTTGTACTCCTTTATACCCCTTGACATGACCACGGTAGCGGCGTAGGTTATCGCAACGCACTCACATTAGAATATGGAACTGTGTCGGCCTAGCGCCAGTGATATTGTTATATTCAAGTCTTGTGAGAAAACTCCGGCTCCAGTCCCTGTCCCCATCTTAGAACCGTCCGTGTATATCCGGACTTCGTTTATGCCAGATTGATCTCGGTCGCTCTCATGTAGTTGTATTCGGTACCTTCTACCGAAGATATGTTGTTTAGGGATCCTATCGCATGGGGCAGCTATTAGTGGTTGGTATTCCACCAACTGGTTCCATAGTTTGGAATAAGGACCTTCTTGGTTGTACCATAGACCTAGGTGTTTGAGTCTGATGGCTGCCATTGCTGCTTCTTGTTGTATATATAGTCCTAGTAGTGCTAGATCTAAAGCTACTTCAAGGGTAGCTGTGGGTGTTGTGCGCATGCAACCAGTGACGGCAGCACATGCGAGTCTCTGGAATTGTTGTAGTTTGTTTCTGACGGTGCTTAGCTCTGTTCTCTGCCACCAGGTAATGGCACCGTATGTGACGATTGGCCGTATGACCGTTTTGTATAGGGATAGTGTGATTTTTGGTGATAAACCCCAGCTTTTGCCGAGGAGTCGCTTCCATTGGCAGAAAATAATGCTAGCTTTGTTCAATTTTGTGTCCAGGTGCCTGTTCCATAGGAGTTTACTGTCTAGTATCACTCCTAGATACTTGACTTCCTTGGTAAGAGCTAGACGGGTGTTAAATAGTTAAGGTAGTCTTAATTCTCCTAAACTGCGTTTATTTGTGAACATGATCAACTCTGTCTTCGTCGGGTTCACTGTTAAGTCGTGTTCCTCACACCATTGTTCCACTACCTTCAAAGCAGACCTCATTCGGTCGCATACCACACCCTCAAAGGGGCCACTGATGAGGATGGTCAGGTCGTCTGCATAGCCCACTATGAGGAACTTGCGGTCATTGAGCCCAGTAATAAGCTCATTGACCACAATGTTCCACAGGAGAGGTGAGAGAACTCCGCCTTGCGGACAGCCTCTGGCCACCACCCCTCTTGTTGTGTTATTCACAGTGAATTGTATGGCTCTGTGTCTGAGCATGTTGTCGATCCATCCGGCAATTGTGGAGTTGACCCCATGTCTTGCCAGAGCTTGGCTAATGCTGGTGAAGTTAGTTTTGTCGAAGGCACCGTCAATATCGATGAAGGTTCCTAGGGTCGACATCTTGTATTTTAGGTTGCCCTCTATGTATGAGACAACTTGATGGAGGGCAGATTCTGTTGATTTGCCCATTGAGTAAGCATGCTGGTTGGGGTTCAGAGGGTAGTTGACTAGTGCAGTGCTTCTGATTTCCCTGTCTATTAGTCTCTCCAGTACTTTAAGTAGGAATGATGTGAGACTGATGGGTCTAAATGATTTCGGTTGTGTGTAATCTCCTTTGCCGGGTTTGGGGATGAAGACTACTTTGACCTCTCTCCACTTCAGGGGGACGTAGCGGTGTGCCAAGCAGCTTCCGTAGATAATCCGAAGATGATCTATCAGTGCCCCATCGCACCATTTTAGCAGGCCTGGGAAAATACCATCTAGTCCTGCGGTTTATATGGAAAAAAGCTGTTGATCGCCCATTGCACTTTATCGTGATTAATGATTTTGCGGGCAGTGGTCCAGTCTGGGTCACCCAGTGTATTTTCCTCACTGTCTTCCCATCTGTCCTCCTCGTTTGATATGCAACATCCTGGGAAGTGGGTTGTCATCAACAGTTCTGATGTCTCCGAATCTGTTTTGGTATAGGTTCCATCAGGTTTTTTCAAGAAGCCAAGACTGTGCATCCGTTCACAGCACATGATGTTTTTGACTCTATTTGCCTGATCGTTGTTCTTTATGTTAGTGCAGAAGCTTCTCCAGCATTAAGTTTTACTAATTCTGATCTGCTTCTTGTAGTGTTGTAGGGCCTGCTTGTAAGCGTCCCAGTGTTGATCTAATCGTGAATTTTTGTCTTTATTGAACAACTTTCTAACCTTACGCCGTTGTTTCTCCAGTTCCGGTCCCCCAGTGTCTTTCAACCTTTCCGCGGTGATTAGCCCATACTTACGGACGTCCATTTTGCGAGGATTTCGCCGATGTTCTGGCGGTGTGAGAGTCATCTTCAGTTCAAATTTGATCCAACGATGATCCGAGCACGACGCCTCATCCGAAACATGCCAATCCGAAATATGTGATGACGCGTGCTCACTAGCTAGTGTTAGATCTATAATTGTTTGGGCTTAGGTGACGTAGAAGGCAGTGCACTTTTCTCATTCTGCCACCTAACAAGATTTTAATAATTACTTTGACTTTGAATGTTATGTATCACTAGCACGTTGCCAACCCTAAAGGTTGGGGAAGAAATCGGGCGGGGCGGGACGGCTACGTGGCATGTGAGCGGTTGAAATGTACTAGCGCCGAGCAGCTGTGTGACATTTTCTTCATTAACTAGTACATTACAACCAGCTTCCACCCACCGCCGTCCCACCCCGGCCGCTGTCTGCTCCAGCCTTAAGTTCTAGAGATCCTTCCTGTATTTAGAAACACTGTACGCAGTTTTAATTATTTAAATAGTCATTAAATGTTAACTAAAATAGTTCCTCAATTAATACCTTACTGTTATTTTACTTCAAATTCGATTGCGTGTTAGATTGGAGAGGGCGGGCGTAGCGCCGGTCGGAAGCTAGCTAAACAGATAAAGCGGGAAATTTATCGACGTGCCCATAGGCAATTTTGCCTAGTTTACGTAACGAGACCCGCACAACAACGCTACTGTTGATTTACTACTCTTTTACTTTGAGGAGTTAAATAAACATCCTGTTTTGTCTATGGATAAAGCCTCGAAACAAACACAAACAGGGAGCTACGGTGGTTTAGACAGTTTGCCGGCCACCTTCGGATTTCGGCCAGTGCGTAGTTATAGCCATTTTTTTTTATTAGGATCACCAACAGTCCTTACATAAGTGCTTAAAATTGAACATTCAAATTATACAGTGCAAGTTATGTATGACTACTTAAAGGTGAACTCAGCATGCATTAAAATACGTACAGATTTACAAATGTAAACTAAAATTAGGCATAAAATTAAAACAGATTCATTTATTAGGAAAAATGCCTTAGTCATTTAAAAATCAACTTCTAGATTGTGTGTCCGCATAAACGTTACGCAATCTTAAATTTATAGCTATGCCATGATTGTATTGCCTCGTCAGAGGGTGACCGAAAATCAAGCACGTACGTAAGTACCATAGTGTCTTAAATAACAAAAAAAATTTGCAAGGCAGTTTTAGAAAAGTTTTTTACAAAGTTAATGTTGATCGTTTGGTAAGTGGTGTGCTACAAAGGAGTTAAATTAGTTTTATTTTCATTAAAATTAATGAAAACCTTGATATTATAATGATTAAATGTGCTGGTCGGATCATTAGATAGATAGAGTTTTAGGCAGTTATCTGGTTTTCGGTCGGTATGCAAAACCAAAAAATAGTCCAATCGAATCCAGGATATTGTCTGGCAATAAACCATTTTTTTAATGGAGACAAATTATATATTATTATATATAATATAGGATTTTGCTTAGCTCTGTCAGATTTCGGCCAGTGAATGATATTGAGAAAATATATATTGATCAATGACCTGATCTTAGGTTCACTTCCGGAATTCCGGAATATGTGTTAACATAAAATTTTGTTCAATACGTCACAGTGAGATGCCGGCATTTGTTATTTGAAAACGGCCAAATTGTTTAATTTCGTAAATACCTCTCTAATGTTTTTAGTAATAGTTTATATAATTACCCTTTTAGTATTCGTTTTAATCAGGGATGAAATTTCGGATCTGGATACGGATATGGATATATGAATAATGTTATACCGGTTTCGGATACGGTTACGGATATCAGATTATTTCGGGTTATCCGATAGTTTCGGTTACGGATATTAGGTCTTTAAAAAATGAAACAGGAAATACAGATAGGTAATGACTTAGCATTATTTCTAGATTATTATTTGGTAGTGGAATCACAATAAAAAATAAGCAATGGTCGGAATATGTAGAATTATTATAACATATAAATTATTTTTATTGTAATTGCATCTTAATAAAATAAATGATTAAGACTACACCTCTATCCAAAATTATTCGAAACTTTTATATCGGTTACGGTTACGGTTTCGGGTAGATTTTTATTTCGGATATCTGATAGTTTCGGTTACGGTTACGGAGTTCCAAAACATCCCTGGTTTTAATCGATTATAGAACCTATTAAAAGGGGAATAATATCTGTTTTCAAATTACAGGATTGTAACCGAGAACTAGCTAAAATAAAACCTTTTTCAAGAATTATATTTTGTAAATAATTTTAACATAAAATTTGTAAATAAAGGAAATACAAATATCAAAACTATGTAATCTGTCACACCCGAAAATATTTAAATTATTGATATGCCATAAAGTCTTCTGTGTATATATATACGGTATATAATATATATATATATATATATATATATATATATATATATATATATATATATATATATATATATATATAATACCCTAATTATTTAAAATTCAGTAGTTACCAATTTTAAAAATATCTGAATAATAAATATAATATATGGCCTGTTGGTCTAGTGGTTAGTGACCCTGACCGCTATGCTTGTAGATCGTGGGTTCGATTCCCACCTGAGTCTGGGTGTTCTTTGTGTCCGTTGTTTCTATGTTTGTAAAGTCCCCCGCGACACAGGAGTAATTCCTAATGCGGGAAATGTCTTTAAAAAAAAAAAGTAATAATAATTTTGAATACATACCTGTAAATTTATATAATGAAACATTTTTACCTTTTCAAAAATTTTACAGCATTTATTTTTATGCACGAACCATCTGACTTAGATGTTGACTAGGTTAGTAATAAAAAAAGTGTTTTCACCAGTTTCGATAGAGAAGAATTTAAGGTTCTATACACTAAACTATAGATTATTTTTTCCGTTTTTTTCCTTACTTAGTGCAAAGTTAAATGAATGTTAAGTGGATCAAGTGCATAAATACGCGGGAGAGCTCCTACTATCTATCCATGTATGCTGAAGTTTACTGAGATTTCGAGGCGTGTCATTTCTGTCCTTTCTATGAAGATATACAAGTTGGTATTCGTGGAAACGCGCTTATGATTATAAAAAACTTCTTACACGACCGCACGCAACAAGTTAAAATCGGTGTACATGTAAGTACTGAAGCCCCAGTGGTTTGTGGAGTCCCACAGGGCAGTAACCTTGGGCCAAGCCTTTTTTTGATATATGTGAATGACTTATGTCAACAACCACTTTACAATGGTAAAATTTTCACTTATGCTGATGACACAGCTCTAGTCTTTCATGGAGACTCTTGGAATTAGGTCACAGGGTCAATGAATGGCTTGCCACAAACTTACTTACTCTAAATCTTACGAAAACCACATATCTACAATTTTCCATATCTAAATCCAAACCAGTTAATGTTGATATAAGGGCACATACATGTAACAATTCATCGAATATAGGCTGCTCATGTCCATCCATAGCTAAATCTACGTGTGTGAAATATCTTGGTGTCTTGGTGGATGAAAGTTTGAGTTGGCGTTCGCACATAGACTTGTTAACAGCTCGTACCAGGAAGCTTATATTGATATTCAAGCAATTGAGACATGCTTGTGAATTCTCTTTACTACGCACTGTTTACTACGCTCTGGTTCAATCAGTTCTTGGTTACTGTACTGTGGTCTGGGGTGGCGCTTGTAAGACATTTATGATACGGTTGGAAAGAGCACAAAGATCAATAATAAAAGTCATGACATTCAGTGCTTGCAGATTTCCAACAGAATCTCTGTACACAACTTGTGAAGTATTAACAGTAAGAAAATTGTATATTCTGCAATTACTGGTTAAACAACACAGGAACACCCCGTACCATGCTGAGGATTATAATAAAACGCGTACCATAACAAATGTCTGCTTGTCTAACACCTGTCGTACAGCCTCTGCTAGGCGACAACATGTCTTCATGTCTACTTATACAATAGAATAAATAAATTAACAAACATTCATCCCTTTTCTAATCGCGAAGCTAAAGTTAAATAAAATAATTGGTTGCTTGGGATAGACTATGACCAAACTGAAAAATAATTATTGTAAAAGACTAAGAAACTCACTCACCATACAAACCTCACATACTATACACACGTCCACATACCATAAACTTATATTCCAAACACACCACAAACTCACAGCACACACCATTACCGCACTATCATCACACACTAACTTTCATCTCACTGCACTTATTTGCATAAGATTTCTGTGTTCCTCATAATGGGAGAAGACACTGACTTCTGTAACACAGGTCTATGAGCCTAGCTCAGGAGTCATGGACTTCACATAGTGGTGTACTTTTTATGTACAAAAAATACCCTGAGACCCTTAAAACAACATAAACTGCTCAGCCTGGACGTAGTCATGTCATGTCATAATGCTACATCGAATTTGTAAGTTGTAGTTCTATGGTTAAAATAAATTGTTTAACAGTCCTCCTTAGGACTGTTTTCAAGTTTCTTAATATTTTATAATTGTTAAACCAAATATTAAAAGTTAATCGTTTGGCTATAGCTAGGTATGACGTCATGAATAACTATTTTATATAAGTGTTCTACAGAATGTGCCAGTTTCATGTTTAATAAAGAGGAACTGATTTGACTTCACAGTCAACTACAATATTTTACGTAAATTATATGCTATATTGTACCAGGAACCGTAAACCGGCGCGACGCGCGTATTCCCAGGCTGTGTTACACTGCGAAACGTGAAATCAACGGGTACACGCTCCTCTACGCGCCTTTTGCATAAATATCATTAAACACAAACAAACTTTGTTAGTTTAGACATTTTCGCACAATCAATTAAGAAAACAAGCCATTAGTATTGCTATTCCTGCTATTGCTGGGCTCTGTTTCCGCATTTAGGCTAAAAAACGGTGTTTGTGACCCAATGAAATAAAAACTATACGAAGACATACCGTGTCCGTCCTTTATTACAACCAATGCAGTACTACTAATAAAATTAGTCTGATGAAATATATTTAATAAATACATATTAAATTAATATCTACCTGAGGATCTATTTAGATATGAATAGGGCAAAGCTAATGCTGGTAACATTTCGGTTTGAATGGATGTCCGGGCATTCAGGGCAGTTATTACTGTGCTGTCCAAACCGGACGCAGAAGACAGTTTCGTGATTAATTAATGTCCCTATGCTTCCGGAACGTAAGCAGCCATTATTAAACTAATATTTCTATTTAACTTTGCTTTTCTATTAATATTATTACTATATTACATACATTCACCCACGCCTATATCCCCGAAGGGGTAAGCAGAGGGAATTAAACGCCCACATTTGGCCGACTATAATTTAGTTCTATTTACGTAATTGAGGACAAAGCTATTGCTTCTGATAAAGCTGCTGCTAAAGCTGCTGCTTTGGGAATTAAATGGGAAAATTGGGACTATCCCTTTTTACCTATCTTTCCGTTTCAATATTGAAAGGGAAAGGTAGGTAAGAAGGGAAAGCAATGGAAGGAAAGGGATATTGCTTAAACGGATGGATTATCTAACCTATTTTTATTTTTACTTTTCCACGTTAATTTTAAAAGTTGGTCGTTAATTTTGCAGTTTGTTTATGCTGCAGTTTGTTTCTGATAGTGCTTAGTTCTGTTCTCTGCCACAAGGCTATATAGGCACCATACCATATGACCATTTTGTGTAGTTCATAGTGTGATTTTTGGTGACAGTACCCAGCTTTTGCCGAGAAGTCGCTTGCAGAAAATAATGCAGGCCTTGTTCAGTTTTGCGTCCAGCTGCTGTTCTATAGGAGTTTGCTGTCCAGTATCAGTCCTAGACCTGGCGACCTTATTTACTAAGTGTTATATTTATTAACAGGGTGTATATTTAGAATCTATCTACCAAAAAAAGTTATGTAACCGCCATGTGATTAGCCGAGTCGTTCCTGTAGCGGTACGACCTCTTCAGTGCGTGGTAATTCTTATACTGCCGCTACCTCCAGAATGTAATTTCTGTAAATAAATTATCGAGTTTCAGAACAAAACAGTAAGTCATGACAACATTCAAGTATATTCCTATTAGATGTCTAGAGTTTACTAAATGTGTGTTCAATGGAGTGCAGTGTGTGCACAGTGCCCCTGTTTCATTCAGGTTAAATTTGGTTTGTGTCGGTTTATTGCTAAACAAACACTACATTTGTGGACGGGGAAATGTAACTACGTCGCATTGTTACCGGTACACTGTTTTAGGGTATCAGTAACTGTACCCCTAGAAACTTGAACACAAGCTTAGTATGAATGCAGACTAAAGTAGTGTAATAACACTACCAGCCATTGTTACCCGAGTTGTGTGCGAGAATGAATTGCGAGGAATTGAACTCTTATGCTTTCCCAACTATTTTTGAAGTTATACTTTTTTTGGCGCGTTATGTCGCACACCGTCACGAAAAACCGACACCCTGAAGTTAGCCAGTCAACATTTTGGGTTTTCAAAAAAAGTTACCAACTTCACGATAGTGATAAAAATGGTTTTTACATATTACTTTGAGTACGTATGTAGAATTTGAGGTTATTTATTTATTCTTTATTGTACACTAAAAGTAGATTAATAAAAACAAGGAAATGGTATGTACAAAGGTTAGTTAGCGGTATGTATTATTTATTATAATATTTAAACAAACTTTATTTAACTAGATAAAAGTATACATTTTTACGTGCGTACATAAGTACACACACACTTTTTCTTTAATAATTTTTATATGTGGAAACCACTTACGGTGATCCTGCACCGGGGTTATCAGTGAGGACCGTCTAAAACCACGTGGTGTACCATACTGCTATGAAGTGGGATATATGTCTTCTGTAAAACAGGAGAGTACTACGACTCTGCCGTTTCTTTTCTCCCCGCCTGCTGTAGTGTACAATATGTACATCACACAATCTCGGTCTCCAGTGTGAGGAGTCCCACATAAACAACAACGTGTGTGGTGTTCTCCACCGTCAGGTGTGTGTGGTGGTATGGTGTGGGGTCGACAACTCCCACCGTGGTCGTGCGCAAGTTCCCCTATGCGATACAGGTACTGGCTACACCGATACACGAAGCTGTGATTCTGCCTCTCCATCCATTCAATCCTCCGTAAAGATCCACTACGATTGTATGATGTCCATGAGAACTTAAAACTATAAAAAAATCATTAGTCTGGGTTGAGCCGTTATTAGCATGTGTAGAATATGTAATTGTAGACATACTCCTATAATATGTACCTATGTAGAATTTTTTCTACACTCGGCTCTTCGATCGAGTATAGTGAGCCAGAGTTTGACTAGATTTCTATAATATTCTTCGGCAATAATAGATAAAGATAATAAAGAGATAAAGGCCCGTAAGGGCCTAATCTGTGATGGCCAGTAATATGTGTTATTTATGGCATCGTTAATTTGAAGCTCATATGATCACAAAGTTATTGCCATACAGTAATGAATCGTTGAAAGATAAATGGGAAAAACAGAAATAGGCTTATTATTATATAGCGAATTAGTGAAGACAGACATTTTTATTACATAATAAAAGTCAGCTATTTACAAGTAAGTGGAACTATCAATAATTTTATCATTCAAGTTATTGTTGCTTTGACAATCCGAGAGTGCGGGATTGCCCTAGTCGATAGGAGGGTAGGACTTCAGTCAGGATGCTTTAAATATTACATTTGGTGTTTTTTTAGTGTATAGGGGGTAAACGAGCAGACGGGTCACCTGATGGTAAATGACTACCGCCGCCCATGGGCACCTGCAACTCAAGAGTCACAAGTACGTTGGCGGCCTTTAAGGTGGGAGTAGGGGAAGGGTGGAAGAGGGGGAGAGGAGGAAGGGAAGGGGAAGCATGGCTCTCCCACGGCAATTGTTATTAATTTGTTATTTATAATTATTGATCTTATGTCATAACACTGTGACTTTGAACGTTTTTATTTAATAGTACCAATTCAGGAACATAGGTAGCTCCTGTCCTGTCATAGTTCCGGTCTTCTATATAATTTCTTTTAGATAGATTTCGAAGAAAAGTCTACCTATTGGTATTGTAACAGTTGTCGAGTTTTCCAAAAAATTCTTCACAGGAGGTCTAGTTATGATCCCTAGACCCCAAAACAACCGCCGGTTAAAAGTTTATATTTACATAAATATACATGTATGTATATATGTATGTATATATATATATGTATGTACCTAAATTTTACTGGCACGATAGAGGTCGCAATTATGCACCGATTGCTTTCAAACTTGGACGAAAAATTAACAGGACAACAAAAATGAAGGTTAAGTTCGTGAATGGGGGATATTCCCTTAAAGGGAAAGATTTTCAAAAAATAAAAAAACACGAAATCTACCTCTGCGGGCTGCGGGCCCGAATTTTTTTTGCTTGTAAGTTTATTTATAAAAAAATAAATAAACTTCTAACTATCTCGATGGTCGATAGTTAGATCTCCAACAAGGGACAGACACAGCATTGTCACAGTATACCTAATAAGCCATATTAAATTACGATTAGGTACTCTCTCAATTAATGGAGACCTCAGTATAAAATTAAAAAAATATACAATAAGACTACAGAAATGTTACATATTGCCCTAAAGTTAAATATATAAGCATAAACTTTCTAAGTTATAAACATAAAAGAAAGTTGTAAACTTTAATAGTTCTAAATAATAATACATTAATAAGTTTATGTAAGATTACGCTAATCTGTAAGACCGGAGCAAATATCATAAGCATCAAGAGATAGACACAGAATAGAATACATGTGTATAATCTATATATAAATACGGTTGGATCCCTTTTTACGAAAATTGGGCGGACGGAGGAGTATGAAATTTCGCACACTTATAGTTTATACAAAGAAGAAGTGACGAATGCTAAAATTTTTGAACAATATTTGCTATAAAGTTAAAAAAAAATGCAAAAACGGGTACATACAGCTATGAGGGTCCAGTATATATTTTGACCTGTCATGGTACAAAAGTCTATGCAATGACAGGTCAAGTAATATTGGCCAATGAAATAAACCATGGTCGAAATTCGACCACCACGCGATCTCTAGTTAATATAAAAGCGAAATACCACCTGCTGATTAATTACGAAATATCAGAAAGTATAAATGCTACAAACTTGAAATTTAGCAGGTAGTTTCCTCTTATAGAATTTCGTAAAATTCAACTCCCAAAGTGATAAAACAGAGGTTGGAATTTTGTAACATCCAATTTTAAATAAGGTCTCTCAAAGTTTTGTAAATTTGTGCCCTGAAGGTGAACTATTGGAGATGATGTTTAAATGGGTCTTAATCGTCAAGTTACAAACTAGAAAATTCATAGTAAGGTACTTGAAATTATATAAAATACAAATCTATGTAATTCGAGTGAAGTCGTTGGTATATTCTATATAATATTGCCATGTGTTTAAAACATTTTTTCTATTGATTTCTTCGTAACCTCAATGTTGAATAGTAGAAATTGGCGAAGGCCTTTCTCATATATTATAAGTGAAATAAATAAGTAAAATTTAGGGAATGCGCCTTAGACGTACACAGGTAGTACCATGATCTTGGCTAACGATCTGGTCTCATTAAGGAAAAGAATCATCATCATAAGGTTGATTACTCCTTATATATATATTACCTTATTACCTAGCCCAAAAAAAAAATTAAATCCCAGTAAGTACTATCATAAATGCAAATGTGAGTTTGTTTGTTTGTTCGCTTTCAGTCCTTAACTACTTTTTATTATAATCGTTTTTGTTGATCGGGTCAGGGCTACAGAAAAAAGGGTACTTAACGTACCTTTCATCCAGAAAAAAAAAATTACATTCCTGAGGGTTGTATTGATTGACCAAATCTACATAACGGGAGCAAAGCTGTGAGTAGTAATTAAATAAACTATAACCACGGAATTAAAAATAATTTAAAACATTAACCAAGTACAAACAAATAATATCGATCGCAGTAGAAGATATTTAAATGATTTGTTTAAAGCCAGACACCGTGAATCCTTTGATCATGGATTGATGAATCCCATTTGAATCTGGCTTTCAACGTACATAGTAACGGATACCTACATATAAGACTGTTTCGCATACCTAATGATACCTGATACGGTAGATAGTTGCATGAACGTTGAGGTGTGGTTTGACGGGTTTAGCCTCAGGAAATTGAAGTGCTTTATCCAATTTACAAATTGTTTTGGTGATGGTACACATTAATAATATCAATGTAATCTAATAAAAACCTAATGTTATATGTAGGAGAGTAATTTTTAAGTGTTTCATCGGATAATGGTATAATATAGTGATATGGCCTCAAGATAAAATGTCTGTCGGCTTGAGTACTTAAGATTCTTAATGATATTCTGAAAAATATCTTAGGTTAATTAAAAAGACATTACAGAAAAACCTAAAAATACGTTGCGCAAGCTAATTGTGTAGCAATTATAGAGTTAGCTTTATCTTATAATTGTTCAGTAATAAATTAAGTCTACTCTAAGAACTGTCAAGAGAGAGAGAGAGGTCTGGAGAAAGAGCTGGAGTCACATCTTAAACCAGTGACAGCCTTTTCGCCTAGGGTTACTAAAATTTCAATAAATCAGGTCGCGTCCTCCAGTTGACAGAGCATTAGTCGTCAAGGTGTTGTAACGTGTTCGAATCTTGTTCTGAAACGTATCTTTTTGTAATTTATAATATTTTTATGTTAGTTTTGCAATTCATATAATAATATATTCAACGTAGAAATTTTCATTAATACAACATTTTCGCGAATTCCTAATACAATTCGCGAAAATGAGACTCTGGCCGCGGACGCTCTCTGGCATTGTAGTCTTTTGTGACTAAAACAAAGTATTAGGAAATATAATAATAATAACTTGACAAATCTCACACACGGCCGTCTGATCCCAAACTAGGCAGAGCCTGTACTATGGTAATCAGACTGTTGATAAACATATACTTCTAAATACATACATATTACAGATACATATCACCCAGACACAATAAATGATCATGCTCATCACACAATTATTTGTCCTGGGTGGGAGTCGAACCCACAAACTTAGAAGTTGTAGTTGAATCTTGAGAACTTACTACAGTCTGATTGTTGAAAATATTTGTTTGAAACCTATACAACATATTTGATTTTAAAGTCAAAAAGGTTCCAGTTAGTTAATATATGAAAATTAAATTCATGATATGCAGAAACGAGGCACGCGTGGCGATTGAATCGTCATGTGATTTATTAACGTCATGTGTGGGTGGCGGAAACGCGAGAACCTAAATGAAATATGACAGAAAACTATCAGCGCTTCTTAATTGCTTATGTTGGTACAATAACGGTTTACATGTCAGGGAACATTTAAACTTAGAACCTCCATGAATGGAATCAGAAATCCCGGATATTTTTTTTGGGTGTTTTTTGAAGAGTCTAGCATGCCAATCCGAAATCTTAGGATTTAAACTAAAGTATTCATTCTTCTCTTTTAAAAAAGACGACCCCCGTATTAGGCATGATTCCCCTATCTCGGGGAACTTTACAAACATTGAAACAACGGACACAAAGAACACCCAGACTTTGGACAACTATTTGTAGATCACGCAAATTTTTGTGTGATCCACACATAGTCAACAGACAACCTAAAAAGACACATAAAACCCAAACATTTCTCGAACCCTTCAAAAGCCTAGATTGAATAGCATTTCTTATGAGAAACAGTCCAGAGAATTAGTTACGCACGGCGGCCCTAGTCCGATGAATAATAGTGATGTCATAATAGCCATTTATCAATTTAGTGTCTTTGTTACCTCACACGTTGTAGATAATGTGTTTAGTAAATAAATCTCCCGTAAAGATTGATGACGTCGTTTTTTCTGTTTTATGGAGTTCAATAGAGTTGTTCGATCAGGTATCGGTAGCGCGTGTCGACGGCTAGTTTTGAAACCGTTCGGGAACCATTATGAAAAACACACACAAAAACAAAGCATTCCGACAGCTTACGTAGGTATAGTCGCATGCAGAACCTTTTTATTTGAAGTCGGTCGAAAAGAAAAATGTCAGAAAAATTTATATTGGACTCTACTACACGGTACGATTGAGAATATCGTTCGTTATATTTTAATACATATGAATGAATTTAATATTTACAAGTGACTGCCGAAGACCGAAAATATAACTGACAGACAAGATATTACTTTGGCATACTATTGCCGTGAATTCTATTTCATACTAGATTCGTTGAATAAATTGTGTGGTATATCGCCGGTTCCAAGTTTCATTCGATGAAATATTTCTTGTTTAGTATTTCTGTTTTGACACTGAAACATACTGTTCAATAAATGGCCCATGATGTGCCTGGCGCATTTCGGAACTGTTTCGAGCGTAGAACTCAAAATAGTTCTGAAATGCTATCATTAATGTTACATTACAGGCGAATTTTCGTCAGTCAGGGAGGGTATTGTAACGTAATGCTCAAAATCGAATCATAAATGTTTCATTACAGGCGAATGTTCCCGGTGAGGGAGCACCTGTAAAGGAATTTTCTCACGCGATTTATTAAATTATAGAAAGAGCGTGACTAACATTTACGCTTTTTCTATAATTTCAGTAGAAAGTTCTTCAACATAGGGGCATATTTTTTACAAAATGAGTGTTGCATGCGACTTTAATTTCAGACGGACTATCCTTATTTGCATATATTTGTATTATACAACTGTATTAAGATTTACTTAAGAAGCTAATAAAGGCTAAACAAAGAGTCAACCCCGTGTGCTACAGACGATACGAGAAAAATAGTTCCTGACTATGTCCAGACATAGGTTTTTATAGAGGCTTTTATACTGAGATCTTAGCAGACCGCTTAGGGTATTAGTAATGAAATTATGCCAAAGACAGACGGCCCCCTTTCATAAATAGCCAACACGTACGCGTCCGATGTGACATTAATATTGCTCGTAAACTGTACAGGTATTCAAGTCGTCGGTATTCATTGTGATAACTTAGAATCGAATAATCTCACAGCAAAAATCACTCACGCGTGATTAGGCACACATTAAATCGCGTGTACGACCTTGAAGTAGTCATTTCTTTTTTATTTTTCTAAAATTTATGTCGCAGAGAGTGCGAAAGTTGAAAAATGTATCCATTAATCTTTTCCGTTAGAGCTAGAATTGTTTGTTTAATTAAAATTCAAAAATACTTAAGATGTTTTTTAAAGAACATATACAAAAAGAGTAATTTAGAGTATAATCCTACTAATATTATAAATGTGAAAGTTTGTGAAGATGTATGGATGTGTGTATGTATGGATGTTTTTTACTCTTTCACGCCAAAATACTGAACCGATTGCGATGAAACTTGGTATGTAGATAGCTGGAGACCTAGATTAACATATAGGCTACTTTTTATCCCAATTTTCGCACGGCATCGTTACTTACGCGGGTGAAACCGAGGGGCGCTGCTGATTTTCTTTCTGTGATTTATAAAAATGAAAAAGATAACGCCTATCCGTGATAATCGTGATAAATTAATTGTGTGGTATTTCGCCGGTTCTAAAGTGACATATAAATGGGAGCTTGCAGTATATGGCAATCTATCAGTAAATATTAATGTAGAAGCAAGGTATTTTACATTTTTTTTGTGACCTAAATGAATAAATAATATTAAATTTTCGTTATTGTTCAAACCTATTTTAAAATATTTCATCTGCAATATGCAGTAAAATTATTTCGAACATATACCTATTTATGTAAAACAAGGTATTCCGTGTAAACTAGGTCTACAACCAAGACGACATTTATTTAAAACAAGCTACTAACTACAAACTGTTTCTGCGTCAAGTACTTTGAAACGGTTGGATGCACATTTATATTCTAGAGAGAGAGCTTTACCGACAAGTCTACTACATTTTCGAGACTGGTTATAAATGCATCAGACGTTCGGGTGAATGCCAACCAGCCGCGCCTTATGCACTTACTAGTTTGCATAGTGCACTATCGCAATAACTTAAATAGATATTGCAAGTAGCAGTCATTCATCACTACTGTTGCTATTTGTAAATTTAGTTTACTATTTGTGTTGTAACCGTTAATACGGTTCAAAGCTGGTTTAGGATCGACTATATAATGCCTTGTTTACATGTTGATTAATGTAATGGACGAGTAATGTCTGCATCTCTTGTTCTTTATTGAGTGTATTGCGTTTATAGTTATCAAGGTTCAACGTGTAAATTAATCAGCATAAAGATAGTTGTCAACTTGAACTTGAAAACTACGTACCTATTAAAGTTTTTCATTTTATTTATGATTTTTTTTTGTTGATAAATATGATATAATATTATTCTATTCTTGTCTATAGTACCTACACAGCTGTACGGGTTGTTATTTTATCTTTTTTAAAATCTTTTTGGGCTAGATTATTATTTTTTTGACTAGGCAACGTAGGCCATAATTACCTATCACATCACGACTGTCACGAGTGGTCACGACTCATAGTTCGACACAATAATCGAACGCCTAACCTGTAACAAAACACGGCTAGTTGCATGGACATTGGACATATTATTATTATACACAATTGTAATGATTTAATTGAACGAATTTAATTTAAAATGGATTTAATATGCAAATATAAAAAAAAATATTTTAGGTAGGTACTGTCATATATTTTTTAAATAAACTCAATTTTCTCACAGAATATGCCACTTTTTCTGTAATAACTATTTAACATTATTCTTTTTAACTAACTTTTTTACTATTTTCTTCGGTTTTGCAAGAAAATGTTCCCAAACCGTTTTATTTTATTTTATATTTTGTGATAAATCCGTTTAACACAAATCAGTTATTGTTGGTATGTGTTCGTAGTTATGATATTTTATTATTGAACGAACTCGGTCTTTATTTCCTACTAGCTGTGCCCGCGACTTCATCCGGGTTGAATGGTGTATTTATATCGAATGAACAGCCTAAGAATAAGTTTCAAGCTTCTAGCTCTAAATATGACGATACTTCCATACAACTTTTCATCCCCACCTTTCAACCCCTTACACCTCTTTTCGCATTAAAAAGTAGCCTATGTCCTTTCTCAGGCTCTAGACTATCTGTGTACCAAATTTCATTTAGATCGGTTTAGTAGTTTTGGCGTGAAAGGGCGACAGACAGACAGACAGAGTTACTTTCCCATTTATAATGTTAGTAAGGAAGTAAGGATTAACACTGAAAAAAAACAAGCATGGAACGAACTGACGAATGAAAATAATATTAATTTTGAAATTCGTCAACTTGTCCCAATGGGCCGAGTTTGTTTTGGGACGAGATGACGAACGACCCCACTTAACAATATATCAGGATAAATTATATTACGTTAAAACATATTACCTTTCATACGGCATCATACGTAAAAAAAAGATCCAAAATGGCTTTCGAATCAGCAGGTAAATAAAGAGGTAAATAATGATTTTTGTTGGTAAATTATGATTATCAAATAATATATTACTTATTTTGGTATGTTAAATAAACTGTATATTTCAGCAGTAAAATTATTGTAAATGTACAAAATTGTAAGTTAGATGAACTTTACGAGTTCATCTTACTTGCTAGTTTGTATGACCATTAATCGATTGTCTGATAAGTGATAATAATCTGATAAGTGATAAATGTCTATATGGAGAGCAATAATCTACCTTTACGTTTGTCCACCGTACTTAATTTTTTATGTAATAAAGAAAAGTAATGTACTATTCAATTGAACGGTTTTAATTATCAGAAAAATCCAATTACATTTAAAGTGCGAATTGATCCTTTTTCAAAGACTACGGTTCAGTGATTCCTGTGCTTATTACCGAACAAAGTACAAAGAACAGGCCTATATTTCATTTTTTATGGCTTCGGAGCGTCTATGATGTGATGACTGAGATTTTGTTTTACCGTGTGTACCGTGTATAGAATAGAATATTCTTTATAATACACCACATAAAAATAATAATGGATCTTAAATTTAGTAGGTACTAAAGTTAGGTTATACTAGGTACCTAATATTTACTGAACCGATTTGATGAGACGAGTCAATTGGTTTGACGTCAATTTGGTGAGACGGGTCAATGCCTGTCGGGGGTTGCGGAAGAATGCAATGGCGATTCTCGCTCCCCCGATCATGGGCAAGCAGTGGAACACCGGGGTGGTTTTTAGTCGGTAAGAGTCCGACAGACCCCTTCAGCCCCCCCCAAAGGGTGGAGGTAAAAAAAAGGTACCAACCTAATATTTCTTTTAATTTACTTGAGAATGTTTGTGAAAGGTGTAAATTTATATTGGCGACCTATTTTAGAACCCAAACATCATTTTCCTTGAGTTTTCGATGAGTGATGGACAGATCAGGACATTAACAATGAAGGGGAAATGCCGCTACGCTTAATTTGTACGGGGACTGGTGTCGCTAAATTAATATATCAGCATAATTAATGAATGTAATAAATTACCTGTAAAATTAATGACGTTATTGCGTTATTATTTTTGTATGTAATTTAATATTTTCAATTAAAATTCACACAAATACAGTCAGTACTTTAGCGATAAAGTAAATGTTGTGGAACTCCTTATAATTATTATATTATTAGAAATGCTCAATTCCCCGTGAGATCAGACTGTATCTATAATCTTATTAAACCGACTCATGAAACGTTCGGCAAATATATGTAGACAGATAGATACGTAGATAGAACATTGTTTATTGTAGACCATGTTTTGGATAGTAATTAAATATAGTTAGAAACAATTGAGATTTTAGACACTGAAAAGTTTTAAGTATCTTAATTTTTTTCAATTCGTAAACTATCAATGTATCTAGATAATAGGCATTCCATTTTTAATATTGCGACAAGTATGACCAAAATCTTCTTAATGGTTTTTATGAAGCCCTGAACAAACAAATAAATAGGAAATTGAAAGAAAAAACAGTTTCGGATATAGCAAGATACACAGGCACAGCCTAGGACTTTGTAAGCTGAAGCTTAATTTTTTTCTACATGAAATGGTGCATATAAATCCCAGAAACATTTATTATTCATATTAAAACATAAAAGAGTGTTCGCTATTTATTGCTGTAAGATATATAAATCACTGTATAAGTACATAAAACACTATTCATATAACCGTGGACATATTTATTTCAATTCCGAAGCCGGCCATAAAAACGTAATGGTCTTGCAAAGGCAGATTTGTATTCGCATTTTCTGATCGGAACTCGTAATTTAAGGTTGGATATTTTATTGAAACTGCACTGAACTGAAAAAAGGCCGTGAAAGGGACAGGTTCTGAACGAGTGGAATCAAATTAAGACCAGTTTTATAATCTATACGTTAATGTAGCAATAGTAAGCTATAGAGTATTTTGGTGCGTAATATTCTCTATGCGTGCGTGCCACAGTGTAAAATAGAGATGTTCTACAGTGATCATAGTATTCTTCATTTGATTTTTTGCCGTTCAGAACTTATCCATTTCGTGACAGTTTCAGTTGTGACTTAATAGGAACTGCAAACTAAAGCTAAAAATGCAAACTAATGGAACTGCAAACTAATGCAAAAAAAAGCTAGTTTGCGCTAAAAACGGTAGGTCTAGAATGACAGGAACATTCAAAAGAGGTCTTTGTTGATTGATAATCTACGTTTTTGAGTAATTTACGCTTTACGTCTAATAATGCTCTGAGAACTTATTGCTTAGCAGTAGGTATATTATACAATGATATATAATCTACTAAAATCTAAATATATGCCTACATATAAGTGTATAGGGTATTTGGTTATGCATTATTGAAATATTTCATGCCATTCATTGGCAAAAGTGTGGATTTGGTGATATCGATCTCATATCAAACTAAGTATAGAGGCACTTTCCCATATTTTTTTTTGTTTTTTTTTTTGTAAATATATTTAATTCACAATATTTGTAGTCGGTCACAAACCACAACTATGCATAGGTCTGTCTCTAGTATAACATGTTGAGTTCAGGATACAATCGTGCCGAACATGTTAATACAGTGATAATATATACGGCACGTCAGAGAAGAGCCGTTGATGAACGTCCGGAAATGGGCTATTAGAGCGCTCGCGAAACACGTGATTCCGAATTGCGCCAGGAAGGAACGAATCAAACTATTTGCCTTTTACAACGCTCACGGATTGCGACAGAATTTACATACTCAACTGCTACACTCTAAACTCGAATATATAAATAAACAACTGGCCCAGTTATTCCAAATGACAATCCAATCAATTTGACATACCGAATGGTAATTTCACACAGTGACTGAATATTTATTTGTTTAAAAATCTCCTCTTTCTATATTTTATCTGTCCCAGAGATTTGTATCTATATTCATAATAAGTTTATTTGCCTATGTTCTAGAACTCAAAGTACAAACTATGTGTAGGCACGCACATTGGAATCTGACAAACACATTTGAAAAACAAAGACAATTTGCCAAATTAAATTAATTTATTTTTCCCGAAATTTAATGCACAGTCAACGGCCGGAAATTCTACATATGTTTAGATGGGTCTAGTCTAATACCGTCATGTAATAAAATCCCAGAATATGATTATTATTTTATTAAATTATAATATGTAATAGGATTTTATATTAGTAGAACAAATTCCAAGTTTTGTTATTGTCTTGATTTTCGACAATCCTGGACACTGGCGCCTGTCTGACATTTTAGACATGAATGTGCGGTTATTGGCATTCAATTTAGAGTCAAAAAGTTAAATGTGTTTTACAAAATTGAATCGGAGCTCGATCTACAAAAACATTTTACGCGGAGACATGCGGCGTGGGTTGAATGGATGGGGATAACGATTTGGTGTCCACTTTTTAGCTGTAAACCAGTTTCGGTCGAATGGTCAAAGACGCTATCTGTTGCTAAATCTCGATATCAATATAAAACCATGTCCGTTTGTGATTTCATATGTGTGCAACAGTACCTATATATCGCTGTGAAAAATAAGTGAATCACGTTTTAAATGACTGTCGAGATCTTATATTTTTTTTTATTTTGGGTTCAACCAACACAGGACCAGGCATTCTAATCAAAAAATAAAAATCGTCTGATGGATCAAAAGAATTCGCAAACAATTTACAGATTCTTGCAGATTCTTTTATTTATAGTAGTCATCGTGGTAACTAGTTTATAGAGTATGTAGTCATATCCTGTCCGTAGACCTAAAGGCGATGGCTGCAACCCTAGATCTTATGAACTTCACTAATTAAAGAAGTAATATTAATTATGCTTGTGGTCTAAAGACAAAGATGGTTTCCGTTAGCTTAAGGTCAGATTTCAGCGCAGTTTAATAAGAAATGCATAACAATACAGTAGAACTAATAACGAACAAGAGATTAATGAGACTACTTTACTATCGTATCATATCAATAAATACGGTTATCAACAAAACGAAAGCTTGTTATAATTTCATAATACTTACGGTACTTGTTAAGAAGGATATGCCGGCTTAGCGTCGTGAGAGCGAGAACAAAATTGTCGGTTTAGGCAGCTACCAGGCCGGTCTTACCAAGGAGAAATTATCTGTGGCCCTCAATGTAAATGAATATTATAGAATATTAAAGACTAGCAGCGCCCCGTGGTTTTACCCGCGTAAGTCCCGATCCCGTGGGAATATCGGGATAAAAAGTAGCCTATGCGTTAATCCAGGTCTCCAACTATCTACAAGTTTCATCGCAATCGGTTCAGTGATTTTGGCGTGAAAGAATAACAAACATCCATCCATCCATCCATCCATACTTTCACATTTATAATATTAGTGGGATAACGCTACGAAATAACGAAACTGTATTATGTTATACGTTGTTTCTATATATTTATGTGTTGCATTTATGTTACAATCTCTTAAATTATTGATTACTAATGACATATAAATGTCGAGTTTTCTTAAATGACTTATCACTAATGTTTAATCGACCTAACTGTAAATAGGTTTTCATAAAACTTTCTATGAGTAACAATTTATATAAATTTAAAAATGAATAAATAACATATTCAAAGACTGCAGAAGACAACTCACGAATTTCTTTCAAAATATGGCTCTGCATCGGCTTGTAAGAAGCATTCTATAGACTGAGTGAAGCATTCTGGAGAAGACTAGAAGCGTTCTAAAGTAAGGGCCAGTGATTACGTATTTCTTTTTATTTAAATTTAAAGTAAATTTAACCTTATTAATAGAACTTAAGGTAAGTAGAAAGAGTAAATATACGCCATTTTACTTTTTAATACAAGAAATAATTATTTATACAGATTGTTCTATAATTAAATGGAAGGTAGACCGCAAACACGTTAAAGCACTTAGGACTATTTTTATTTTAGCACGCTTGTCTTTATCCGAGTTAATTAAAAGTACAAAGTTAGACAAAGATTAATAGCCTTTCGAGTCAATTTACACCATATTTACCTTAAATTAGATTTCAATATTGATTGCAATTAAATTAATGTTTATAACGTATTCTACTAACTTGCTAAAGAGTGACAGCAAATTTTCCATTTATACTAGGCGACGAATAGTTATTTTTTCGTGCATGGTTTAAAAGGATAGGATCCACTTGCTAATGCTGTTTTGCTTATCTCCGCTTCAATGGAAAATAGAAGAAAATTAGGGCGGGGGTCTCGAGTCCTTATAAAGAAAAGTAGAATGGATCATCGACGTCGTTAGGTGGCTTAGATCGACAATCTAACGTAGTGCCTAACGCGTCAAACTTGCGATCAAGCAGTTGAGGGTTCAAACCCCACTCTGTACCGACATGAACCCACATAACACAGGCATTTAGTTTAACCGTAGGGTTTTACAAGTACACTAGTAATATGTGACCTATGTCACTTATAATCTTTTAAAAACGGAACGTTGTAGTTATGAAGCGCAGATCGCCTACGCAATGCAAGTTACATCTTGATAAACCGTTAACCTGTTTTTATCAAGACCTAGAAATTATATTTATCAATAAAAGTACCAACACGCGTGTGGCGGACACAAAGTAATTTAATATATTACATGCAGAACACACAATTTATTGCCATATAATATGTATGATAAAGTTAAAGGTCAACGTATAGATTAGATGTTTTATTGGCTTTGAGCCTCTGTTTAGAATTTTTTATGCGCGATAATGTACTGTGTACGTCATAAAGGTTTTTATTTGATGGCTGCAGTTGACTTAGGATATATTGGAAACTGGTTGTTGGAAATTTACGATTATTTTAGTTGCATAACATTATATGCTTAATAACTGTTCTGTGTAAGTCTTAGTTCACACTAATATGACTCTGTTACTCGAACAAGATAATACAGGTATTAATTTGCGTTTCATTTGTGATACTAATATTTGATTCAATTGAGATATTATGTCAGAAGGCTTTATTCAAATTGAAATTATTTCATTACCATAATATAAAATGTAGGTAATTCTGGTTTTGCAAGACACTTTAAGAAAATTAAAAAAAACAAGATATGAAGTTCCTAGATGTTGAGCTCATGCTGAATAAGCCCGTGTGCGATAAAAGCCCTGTGCCTTAGATTGTGTGCATACTGGTCTGTATTTATCATCGAGATGTAATAATAACTCAGTTGTATTTATACAGTTACTAGCAACCTCCCGGCTTCGTACGGGTATAAATTATACACCTAAACCTTCCTCATGAATCACTCTGTCTATTAGTGAAAACCGCATGAAAATCCGTTCAGTAGTTTTTCAGTTTATCGCGAACAGACAGACAGACAGACGCAGCGGGGGACTTTGTTTTATAATATGTAGTAATATGTAGTGATTATACCATATATTAGTACCTACTTAAATAGCAAGTTTTAATTATAATATTAAATCGATTTAAATATTCGTCTATATAATACATATTGTAATACTTTATTATAATATAGTTAACTTCCTTTTACTTATTAGATGTCTTAACAATAGGTATTTTCTTTTCTGTAAATATTTGTTAAAATTAATTATTATTTTATGAATATGCTGTGCCCGTCAAGGTCCAAAAATGAGCCTTCTCTTTTATTTTTTAGTTTTTTATACCTTTGAATACATTTTGGAATGCTTAATCAAGAATTGAATTAAATATTTATGAATTTTTAGTTTCAATGCATCGTTTTTTTATTTATTATATTTGTGTTAGCCTGTTTACTTAGGATTCTATGTAATATCACTCTAAATCATAATATGATTTAAGTGGTGCAGTAACTACTTAAAATCAGTATTTCTACTGTCTGACTGCCCGACTGATGAAGACATTTTGACACCATGAATGTTTACTATTAAGCTGTGTTGACACATACATAATAAACTTTGTCTATGACAAGGCCTTTTGATGGAGTGGTTGATAATGATGAAAGACATGATAGTTAAGAAGATATAACATGATAGACAAAAATAAAAAAATAAATTTTTAAGACAAAAATGACGCCAAATGTATATTATATAATTAAATGTGTATGTTTTACTGTCAAACTGCTTCTTAAAAAGTGTTTTCAAATGCCTCGTTATAGTAAGCCATGTGTTCTATTATTTAATCCATTGTCTAACCTCCTAAGGCGCGTAAGACTGATGAAATGGGGGAGTCAATCAAGCGTTTCCTTAATATCCTGGTTTTAATCATGTTTCGTCAGAACATCCTTTTACTTCAAACATGTTCTAAAAGGGATAACTTACTTATAAATAAATGTATAAGTATGTGAACAGTTCACACGCTCCAATTGACGATTATCCTTTCAACAGTAATTTCCATTTATCATACTTATTGCCGGCATGTTTTTGTTCACAATAGGATACACTTCCTTCCTTTTCATCACGATCTCTCAATTTATTAAAGTTCACTGACATGGAGATAAGCTCCGACTTTTTGGCTGTGTGGGCCACTAAGTCTATTAATGAGTACAAACAATGGTGGTTAAGTATCGAAGATTGCATCTTTTAGTAGGTGTCTGTCTGTTTCTTTGGTGGACTGTCGAGTGGGCGTAAATATTATATATGAACGCTTCATTACACTGATAGAAAATACATTTATCGCATCCCACTCAAGACGAACATGCACCGACCGTTCGCCGACTATTATGAGAAATTGCAATTTTACTTCCTTTTTGTTAACTGTAGGTTGTTAACCCGAGATATTGAAGTAACTGCGAGTCTTTGTGTAGGTGGTAGTTAGCACTTTATGAGGATAGGATTGTGTATAAAGGTTTTGATTTCCTTAAAGAAGATGCATCGCTTACTATTTTGAAAATTCGGCATGTTTTGAGCTAATGACGTAGGTACACTTATGTTTTTAGGCAGTTGCATACCTACAATGTATCTTCTACTCTTTTTTGTTAAACTGAATTCAATTTTAATCGATGCGAACGATATAAATGACTATTATTTACACAATACGGTACATTTTCGAAAGTATACTAATTTCGAATCAATATCCCATAAATTATATGTAATGACAAGTTAAGCTGATGGAGGAAGTATAAACAGAAAGAAGTAAAATAAATAACAGAAAGATATCATCAATCATCATAATCAACATTCTAGTAATACGGATTAGGTAAATAAAAATAATTTTATTTTTACTTTGAATAGATAAAAAAGAAGAATCTTGTTTTTTTATGAATGCACCTGCGACTATGGGACGTCCACTCCGGAATTTAGGTCTGTCCCATAGACTTCCACAAAGAGCAGTCTTGTCAGGCCTAAGTCACTCGATGTACTTGCGTGCGTTAAATATTCGGATATTCGGTATTTTGCCGTATAGGATGAAAGTAGCTGAATAGGCCGAATACCGAATATTTACCGAATATTCGTTGCAAGCCTAGTATTGATATTTTTGTAATTACTGTAAAATTTCCTAGTGAAAATTGACATGGTTGTTTATGTGCTGTATAAGAATATAAGTAGACAAAGTAAGAGAAAAAGTAATTTTTTTAAATGAACCTTTATAACCCTATGTTTCCCGCAAATTATTGATTAAAACTTTTGCTAGGATTTAGAATATATTCCACCTTACAGTTTAATAATCGAGATTTTAAGAAAGGAAATAATTTTATTAAAAAAAATTATATTGAAGACGTCACCCTACACACATTTTAAATTCCGGAAAGAGTAGGTCATTAAAACGGTAGGTATCGATATTTTTGTAGGGAGTGATTTATCTGTTACGTAGCAACTACTTAGTAATCTGTGGTCTTGTGCCGCTTTACTTTAACGGCTGCCTGCCTCATTAGCTTGGTTGTCACTACATTGAGGTTAGACTTCTCACGCTCCTTTTAGACTGGTCGCCACTCGATAACTCATCCTCCACAGCAGTTATCGGTTCTTTGGACCCCTTCACCTGGACGTTGCCATATTGGTTTGATTATGGTTCCTAAAGATATCTTCGTTAGGTTAAAAAGAAAGAATGAAAGGAAAGTATTAGCGCCTCGCGAGTCAAACCTAAAGGTATTTTATTTACTAAAGGAAAAACTCATCGGTCAAGAGCTTAGGGTAGTTTTTGGTAAATGGAAATTCACCTGATCAGCTTTAGAAACGGGACGGTCTCTAAGAAAGACTAGCATGTGGATTTCTCGTTATTAAATGACTACTAGAGATGTAGGACGCACACGGCTAATCGTCTTTTTAACTTTGTTAGGAGTCAATTAGATAGTTTTTAAAATATACTTTTCTGTAACCGTTTTGAAATAAACACCTTTTAAAAATAACTTATCCAAAACGTTAAAAAGTTCTTGCCCACTTCCGTAAAATACCTGAAAGTTATGGCTCGTAAATCTTTATATAGAGTGGAAAAGTTTTTAGTTAGGGGCACAAAAAACGCGATCTAAGGCAAATGCACTTAATACCTTGAAAGGTAGTTTGTAAAGTATTTATCCCGATTTCTCTTTTGAGTTTGCTTAAACTTAACAAGTTTAAACTTAGCAACAAATGATAAGTTTCTATATCTTGTCTTATTCTTGTTTGAAGCAGAAACTATTTTTTTATAGCCTGTGATCAGTGATTACTTTGTCAGGCGCGGCAGAGGAGATGTAAATATGTGTGGGAGGTGGCCAGAGTATTTCCATCTTACAGAAGACGCAAGAACGCAAGCTATAGGGCTGAGTGGCCCTGAGACGCCTTCTCGTTGATCGGCGCCCAAGGGGCTCCCCCTGAAAAGAATAAATTAACTAAATATAAATTACAACTATTTTAAATTATATTTATAAATCCCACTAATATTATAAATGTAAAAGTTTGGATATTTGGATGGATGGATGAATGTTTGTTACTCTTTCAAGCAAAAACCACTGAACCGATTGCGATGAAACTTGGTATGTAGATAGCTGGAGACCTGGATTAACGCACAACTTTTTATCCCGATATTCCCACGGGAACGGGACTTACGCGGGTGAAGTTATATTTCTCGACAATTTTTAAGACAAACATCTAAAACCCGTACGATGCAGTCTCCTTAAGACTTTGCTTCTTACTTAAATTCCTTGATTCTAGATTAATGGTGTTGCTTACCAATAATTGACTTGGAGACTTGGAAGCTTGATTAATGAAAAGCCCTGTTTTTCAGGATGAAGGGTACGCTATGATGTTTTTGTATTTCTGATAACTTGTATTCGTATCTAGAATTTCTTGATGATTGGTTAGGCTGTTTAGACGTGAAAGATGATTATTTTTTACTGTTTTTTTTTTGAGGTATAATACAAAACATTAAAAATAGTTAAATGTTATTTCGAGATAGTATCCAAATATTCTTGAAATGCAATATGAGATAGAATTATAAAAGAGAGCGAATCAACCGTTTCTATCGATTTTAATTTAAGTAATATTTTTCCTCCCAAAGGTGTAATAATTTGCTGATTCTCATTAACCCGTCAGCCGTCCAATTATTTGGTTGTAAAATAAAGATAGAGAATGTTGCTGTGCAGCTCATTTTCATTGAGATATATTGATATTGCGTTGTACAAATTGTATGTTTGATTTATTATGTCGATACACTATTACTTATATCTATTAAAAATTATATGAAAAATTGGTGTATAATAAAGATTATTTCTATTCTATTCTACTTTGAGTGATGACGGTGATTAGTGATTACTGTAATTTAACAATACCAGATGGTGCTCGCGATTTCACCTGCATAGAATGAGTAGGTACATACAGTACTTAAAAAATCAAAATCAGCCCTTACTTTATAAAATCATCCCTTATTTAATTTTGATTGGTAAAAAGCCCAGAAACATTTTTGATTTTTTACTAAAAGTATTGATATAATGACAGTTTATATTCCTGAACTTGAAAAGTGATTGATATCCCATACAAATTTTCATCCCCTATTTCACCCCCGTCAAGTATTATTTTCGTGACAAAATGTAGCTTATGTTCTTCTCCAAGGTCTCGTCTATCTCTATACCAAAGTTCATCAACATTGACCAAGCGAAGGATTTGTTTTCCTGCTTCAAACTTGTCTTACGTGAAGGTACATAAAAATCGGATAACTTCAATATTTTATTCGGTAAATAATAAAATCCTTCCTAAATGTAATACGTTGTGCCATATTCGGTATAGTAAAATAGATTCAATTACCTACCTCTTTAATACCATTTTTCCAATTGAATTAAATCGAAACCCATTTCCACACAGCGGTACCCACTTCAATTAATTTAAACATTTTACGATAATTACAACAACGCAATTTGCAAGTAACCAATTATTTTATGTAGATGCTGTGTCTATTCTCACTAAAACAGTGTTATTGCTGTGTTTCCTGTATGTTATTAAGGAAGTGCTTTGGAACACGTCAATGTTTATGACCGCGGAGGAAATAACGCTTCATAAACTGTCTGCAACGTACTTGTTCTTGTCTTTTACTATACGTTCAATTGTCTGGGAATCATAAATCTTATGAGTAAACCAGCGGTGATAGTGCAATGGCGCGTAACAATCTTAGTACAGTAAGTAGACATGTGTAGTTCCGGAGCGTAATAGTTCCTGGAACTATGTTCGCAGTCGGAACTATGTTAGTTCTTTCCGCGGAATGATAACGTGGATTGGAGGAGCGACCGGAGCGGTATTGAATGGTGGAACGAATAACGAACTGTCCGAGTGACGTATGGCCGTATGCCGTGATCGTTGCGCTCCGGGCCGTCCACCGCTATTTCTGTGCCGTGCAAGGGTGTATTTTGAAAAGCAGGACTTACTTTAAAGGACAGAAGGCAACGATTGAAGGCATCAAAGGTGCCTGAGCTGCTTTTTATGGTAACAATTATAAATAATTATATACCTATAATTTTATGTACTCAGATGTACAAATGAAAATATTATTTAATTATGTACAATTATGTATGTAAACGGTATGCGTACGCCACACGGTCGGATTACGTCGGGGTCACCAATTTCGAGTCAGCTGTTAGGGGTAGCTAACCCGATGAGTTGCTGTGTATGTACGGCACAGTACAGCTGGCTGATTAGGGGGTCAGGATACTTTTGACGGCCCCGCTGACATCAGCCTTCGTACCGTAGCAAGGTAGGTATTACTAGGAGCAAGGAGAGGTACTTAACACTAGGCCGGCCAAGCTATGAGCTTTTGATCCGTAGCCAGTATGAAGTGAAACATCAGGAAAGATTGGAATCGAACTTATATTTGTTAAAATCTACGCTAATTATTTTTACAATTTTGGTCATACAAGTTGTATGGTAGTAGTGTAAATAATGTCATATTTTTATTAGACGCGATTAGACTTAGTGTTAATAATAAATTGTACAAATTTGTCGTTATAAGAAGTTGCCGAACGTGTTAAAAAACGACTGACCAATTCCCTTCGTAGCGACACCTCAGAATTCAAAAGTAGCCGATTAAATACGTATAATTTGGAGTTTGAAACTGCAAATTCAGAACACTTTTTTTACCACAAGCAACTGTCACGTATCCAATTTGGTTTTCAAATATCAAAACCGTAGGTTTTTATGTATGTGGTAATTTAATGTCACAACATAAAGTATTGTCAGCGCATCCATCACATCAAAATAAATGTGGGTTGTCCAAAAAAAGTGCAAGACTTCACACATAATGCTGCCCGCATGATCGACGCCTGCGCATCTTTGATTCAAACCAGCCCTGATATGCGGGAGCCGTACCATTATTGTCAATGTGCGGTGTCGCGTCGCTCGGAATATAATGTAAATTACATTTTTATCCTCCTATGCTCGTCGAAATTAAGGCCACAGATATAGGTACTATGTAATCTTACTAATATATTACTTACTTATAAAGGCGATGGATTGTGAGGATGGATGAATGGATGTTTTGTACTCTTTCACAGAATAATCATAAAATTTAAAACACCCCCGACTCGATAATCCTTCAACGATTAGAAAAGAGCTGATGATTAGCTTGAATTATATCTAAGAACACTCTCGATCAAGTCACCTTTCAAACAAAAAAAACGCACTTGAATCGGTCCATTCGTTTGGGAGCTACGATGCCACGGACAGACACACAGATACACAGACACATCAAACTTATTACACCCCTCTTTTTGCGTCGAGGGTTAAAAACGACTTAACGGATCTGGATGAAATTTGGCACAGAGATGGATTATAGTCTGCAATAGCACATACGCTACTTTTTATCCCGGCAAAATGTACGGTTCCCGTGGAAATCGTGGAATAGATTTCACCTAAATTTCCCATAATCATAAAATTTTGCGAACGCGCTATAAGGGGAACACAAGAGGTCATAGCGTAGGTATAATTCATCCAGAAAAAGTACGGTTCGGTCGGTAATTCTTCATTTTCTACATCGTCTCTGACGAATATAGTATCATAATATACATCCAAAAATATGTGGTTGATGCCACATTAGTTTGGGATAAATAACATCAATACTACAGATAAAATAATAGTTACTTCGTCCAATACCAATAAGCAGATGGACAGTTGACAGAATTGACATTTCTTCTTTTTAACATGGCGAATTGTAAATATAGTAAATTATAAAATATGATAAATAATACTTTGCCACTAGCTACTGCTTCATATCTTACTAACCATCCCCGCAGTTTCACCTGCGTTTATGGTCACTGCTCCGCTCCTATTGGTCGTAGCGTGATGTTATATAGCCTATAGCCTTTCTCGATAAATGGGCAATCCAACACTAAAAAAAATCATATTTGAACCAGTAGTTCCTGAGATTAGCGCATTCAACCAAACAAACTCTTCAGCTATAAAATAATATTTTAATATAAAATTAAAAAATATTAAATTAATATTTAATATTTTTTTTGTACAATCCGGTACCATTTTGGAGGATCTTCTTTCAAACATTAAGTGCATTATTTATCATCATCTATGCGCCTAATGAAATTGCAAACGAATTATTTTCCCACCTTAAAATGAAATTTTATAGGGATCGCTCTGAACGTATAACCTATAAACGGAAAAGATATGCGCAGAAGAAATAAATAGAATTGAAAACCTCTTTCCCTATAATGTTCTTTAAAAATATAATTGCTATTGAACGGTTAAATACGCATTGAAGTCGATACTTCAATGCGCCTAAATGATGCTATTGCCAATTTTAATCATTTTTCAATCTTTAAATCGGACTTTGGGGAAACGCTCTGAACGTAGAACTCACCCAATTAAAAATAAATTGAAATCAGCTCACAATCTGGGATTATAATATATACATTTAAAATCATTTGTATTGAGAACCTTTTCCCTGTACTATTGGTTGAAAATGTGATTGCATTTTATTTTATTTTTCATGCTTCTAGACGTGTTTGGCATGGCAGCACCTTCAATTTAATGTACATCTTTGGCCGAAACAGTCAATGAACTAACACAGCCAAAATTACACCACTTATGTACATATATTTTGTATAAGTATATTTCGAAGGATGTGATATGATCCAAAATCTCGAAACCAGTTATCGAATTTAATAATATGGTTTGTTTTTAACACGGATGCAATAATGATGTGTTTTGACACCTTCCATTGATTCATATATCCGGTACGTGATGATTGGCAGTAATAAATTTTTTTGGCAAAATAATTATTGCGTTGTACGTTGTTGTGTTAATATAAAGGGGTATATATACCCATTTATAATACTTATGTATACAATATTTATATTAGTGTGTATGTGTATATATCACTAAATGCATTCTAAGTCTGTCTGGTACATATCACTTTTAGCGATAAGATCACCAAACCTAACTTTAATATTTTTCAAAACCAAAACCATTTATTTCACATATATATATATATATATATATATATATATATTTAGTTCGGAGCGTCGTAGACATAGTTAAATGACCTAATAATAATTATAGTATTAGATAATTTCAAATATTTTTAGCTAAAATGATAGTTTTGATGGTTATTTGATAATTTACTAATTATATCGTAATATCAATTAAATAAGAATTTAAATGAATGACATAAAATAATTTTAAAATATTCGAAGAAAAGAGACAAAATGTTTTAACAAAAAGTGTAGACGTCATACAACTCCTCTACATGTTTTCATCTGGTGTTGAACCTGCAAACCTGGGATCATTACATCTTGAATGCCAATGCTCATCATATCTTGCATCAAGCACAATTTTGCTACACATTGTGCTAGATCGAATTAGACGATATTTGGTACGTCACCGGTGACCACAGCACGACTGACAGTGTTCTTCAGTAGCGATAACCGCCTTGCGCTTCTGCTCTGGTGTCCAAAACTGTAGTTAATAATAGGGTACATGGCGAAACCAAAATATCAAAAATATCAAAAATGTGCGGGTGGATGAAAAACCTTCTGCCTCACGATCTCGACGACGGAGGGCGTGCACCGCTGAGCCAGTCAGCCTGTGACTACGGCAAGTGCAACCTGGTCGAAACGTCAGGCAATTCAGAGTTATGTAATACCTTTTCGTGATCGCGTTAATTCCCGTGGAAATACATAGTTATACAAAACTGTAGTTGGCATCACCACAGTGACATCGGTGAGAAACTTAAGCGGAGGCAATCAATACGGCAAGTGGTGTCGTCCAACCTATGTGACTTCAGAATTAACTTGTGTACAGATTCTAAATGTTCAAATCACATCGAATCAATTTATTATGATTATATCTATATGTTATGAAGGTGTTAAAAAAATAATTCCAATACATTATGGACCCTGTAGGGCAAGGTAACTTAGAAGAGAGGAGGAAGCTATATCTCATTATTATTGTTATTATAATAACATTCCATCAAAATTACTGCAACAATAAACTTACTATCTATATATGTTATATATTATGTTTATATTTATTTATGAAAATATTTATGTTATTATAATTATTAATATATTGCACTGGGTAATTGGGTAAATATACTTATTTTCACGACCACTTTCTATGTTCAAGTATCTATTATTTAGTCCTATTTATTTTAGTATAGATTTATATTATTGTTGTTGTATGTATGTTAGCCCAATCAACGGTTCATCGGAATAACTTACATTTTGCCAAATCGTTGTAAAGGTCCCCATGTGTGCATATTCTCTAATACAGAAGTAAACAAAAAGATAGTACCTTAGTACTTAGTATTATTTAAAATAATAAAAATAAAAGAAAGACTGATGCATATAGGAGGTAAGTTATAATCTAGAAATCAATATTGTAACAAAACTAAAATAATTACCTTTCATCCTCGTCAAAAACTACCGCTACGTATAAATTTCAAGTTCTAAGATCATCAATTAGAGGTAGTAAGTAATTTTACCCTATTAGATTTGGATTTCATGTATTTTCAAAACATTTACTTGTTTAAATTTATAAGATCAAGAAAAGTACAGACATTAAAACTGCACTGGCTACATATCATGCATATGCTACGGATTTTTTTTAAAGTTTCTAGAAAAAAGAAATGAGTATAGGCAATTTGTCAAATCCGGTTCAGGGTCCGGTCGTTGCATCTATCTAATATAGTTCGTCGTATTATGTTTTAGTAGCAGTTTGACATTCATTAATAGATAAAATTAAATAATTAAACTTTAAGTGTCATTGTCTATGAGTGCTACTGTAAACTAAAACAAACATTACATTTTTAAGGCGTGTTGAATTAGGTTTACACTGGTAGGGAACACAGTACTAACACTGTGAAAAACATTTGAAATAATAACTATTAACACTAAAAATGTAGGCGTCTTTAGTAAAGCAATTAAAATTCTATGTAAAATGCTTTATCTCTTCTCCTGTAAATATATAAGAAAACTAAAAGATACAGTACCTGACTTTCAGTTAATTATTTTTAGTATGATTTAGTTTTGAAATAACGGTTTTCTTATTTTATGTTTTATAGATTGCCTCAATTTTCTCACAAGTCTCCGGTTGCGGGAATATGAACTAGTTGAAAACTTAAAAGAGAAAAGATTTTTTTCAACACTTTACTAAAGCGTTAAATGTGTATCGAGAACGTCGCTCTTGCTAACGTCTTCACATTTCTGCTATTGCAATTACTGGATTCATTCGATTTCTTTAACGATTTATGGCATAAAAAACATTGAACAGGCGGTTTGCTGCTATTTAATTAATTGCATAAGTCCGGGCGCGCATTCACCTCACTTGCTAGTCGCGATCTCGCGATTTTCTTGTAGTGTCGTTTTATAACCGTGCAATATTGAAAAGGAATACTGTGATTTAGGTAGTCTAATCGGTCCAAATAAAGATGCTGAATTTTCGTAACTGCTTTTATTGAAGTGAAACTCGCTTTAGCGGCGTTGTGCACTTTTTGGGATGGGTAAAAAATGTTAAACTCGCGTCAGGGCACGTAATCTGATCGAAAATTCGTAAGACGTAGCCGAGTTTCTTATATTTAAAAAAATATAACATTCGAAATTCAAACATTTATGAGCGGCCGGGAGCGCACAACTTCCAGTGTACCCTATGTATAAGTACATTTAGATATGTTATTACCTACTTTTTATTTTTAACCTAATTATATGTATACAGATGTGTGTGTGTGTGTGTGTATGTATATGCAAATACATTGTGCAGTTATGTTTTCACTTCTGACGTGCAGTCCTAAGTCCTACGACTGACTGTTTTTTTATGGCCGGGCCTTTATAATGAGCTAAAAATAATACTCTATTGAAAAACTTAATTTAAGAGCTAAAATAAAAAAAAAATAAGTTACTTTTAAATTTACCGATTTACACATCTATTAAGTTTAAAGAACATTGAATCTCTTTTAGAACAGACCAACCGATTAGCCGTCGCTAATTTGAAACGAACGGGATAAAAGAGTTTCTCTTTGTGGGCAATCATGTAAAAAGATCTTGTTAACTTAAAATCAAAGAGTCACCTCTAACCTAGAATTACAAAGAAAACAAAGAAAAAAAAATACAAAGGTCTTGCAAGGTTTACTTAGAGTTTTTCTTGACAATCCCATTGTTGGGTACGCGAAGAAACAGAAACTAAAAAGACAGTACCGTACGTACGGTCCTGTCTTTTTAGTTTCTGTTTCTTCTAATTGTATCTTCTAGAAGCCGATCCTAATTGTACATTAGAAGAAAGAAAGAAAGAAAATATAATTTATTGCAAAAACCTCAACATACACATCACATGTCACATGTAAATTAATTCAATAAGCTCACTAGTAAACTGACACTATTTCAGTTTACAGAATTATCGTATCCGTTGTGGTATCGATATCGTACGATCGATGTCCCCATTCGAATTGGATTTCACCGAGCAAGGAAGCTGAAGATTTTAATTAATATCAAGACCTGTTCGATCATGTTGCTTGTCTGATTATATATTCGATATTGGAAGATAAATCTACCATAGACAAGATTCTTGAGCAAGAGGGTCTAGAGAGCTATATTTAACTGAGTATATATTGTGATATTTATTTACTGCGTGTTATTATTTTTAAAATAAGGTAGTATTGCCCTTTCACGAGGCGAGTCAGGGTCACTAACCACTAGACCAACAGGCCAGTCATATAAATCTTCTTTATATATATATGTATTTCTTCTGTGCGTGTGTATGTCACTGAACTCCTCCTAAACGGCTGGACCGATTTGAATGAAATTTATTGTGTGTGCTCAGGTGGATTCGAGAATGGTATGTGTATCGATCTAGCGGCGCCACTCGAGTTAGACCGAAAAAACTAGTGGCAATGCTTTGTTTGTTCAATGTACCTCACGAATTTATTAACAAGATTCAATGTACTTTAACTATTTTGATAGAAATTACAATTAATCGCCTGATCCATCCAGCGGGGCCCGCTGTTGTATTACGCTCCGAATACATAAAAGTAATACTGATCGTAACCTGTGCCAATGTACCTCTCAATTCATGTATTAACTCCAAGGGATCTTTAACAGAACAGGAGAAATCCAGCAAGAAAATTTTGTCTGCCCAGCAGGGCCCTTTCTAATTTGAATTAATATGTGCAGAAAAAGCACACCATTGTTATGTATTACCAATGTACCTTAGAGTTCTTCACTATTATCAAATATTTCGCAGTTTTTCTACATTTTATTGTAAATGCAAAATAATGATTCTAGTAGGTAGTAGACGCTTGATAAGGTAAGATCAACATAACAAATATTTCCCGCAATACACATGAGAATGGTTAAATTTACAATTGGACCCGGTAGATGGCGCTGCGATAAGGTTCCAGGAATAATATTTTTCAAGTACCGGCAGGACAACGTCTGTCTATCCCCTATGTTTTAGCAGTGTTTATGGATAAATTTATCTCCATTTATAAAAATATAGATATAATATTAAGTATATATAAATATATTTTGCAAATTGTATAAAATTTTAAGTAATTATTTGTACATTTTATAAAATTGTTATCTCTTGTTTTAAACAGCATTAAAAATAATGAGGTTCTGATCAGATTATTTTGTGTATGTTGAGGAATATATTTTTATAAATTAAAAGAATGTAATACAGGAACACTGAGTTATTATTACTTATATCTCGATGTACATGAAATGAAAAGGATGAAATATTAAACTTATCATTTATTATATATTACATTATTGTATATCCAATAATAAATTTTATTTTATTCTAGATTTAGCTATGTAAACTTTTTCAATTGAATTATTAGTTTGTAGTCATTTAGAAGCACTAAACACTGTTCTTTCTAGGGAAAATATGTTCAAACACATAAAAAAATTACCCAAGCTGACTGGTTTTTGTAGCCTTATGTACAATGTACCCTAATATCATAAGCTGTGCAAATGGAAGGCGCGGCCGCCATTACCGATAAAAAACTGCATAATCTCGGTAATGACTTCCCGTCCAAACTTTAAAAATTAAATTCGGAAAGCAAAACATTGTACAAATATATTCCAGATGTCCGTAAAACTTCAATGTTGAATAATATTATGAGTTGTTACAGTCCCAATCGCAGTCGGTGTCGTGGCTCGCGCCGCTTTATATAATCTAAATTAAAATTAATAATATTTTTCAATAGGTAGATCATTTCCAAAATTTACTGTATTTTTAATACATATAACTGTCCTCGTTAACAGTGTATCTTAACACTAAGGTACCAGAGTAAACAGTTGATAATTTTGACTGTGCTAGAAAAACAAACTTCATTAATATCAAATCGTTACGTCTTCGCAATCGAACTTAGTTGCATAGGGATCATATTTATCTTGAGACACGGATTCAGGAGATTAATTAAAGGAATTTATTTGCTTTATTATCCATTCAAATACATTTTGAAAACATTTTATACTAATACACGCGTCACAAATGAAATACGAACGTGTTATGAAGCTTCTGATCTGACTGAATGTATTATACATGGACTAACGTAATTTATGAATGTCATTATGTTAATTTATAGAAGTTTTTATCGTCTCCGGCGTTTCAATAATGATGCTTTGCGTTTATAAGTCGACTTCATCAATAATTGTAATACTATAAATAATATATTCATTATTATTAACTTTAAAAAAAGTATCTCTGACTTCAATGCTGTTTATCATCCCTTAATTTTCCACCCTTTTAGGTGGAATATTTTCTTCAAATCTAAATAGGATCAACCTTGAGTACTTACAACCAATTTAATTAAAAAAGGGATTATTGAAATCGGTTCACAAATGGCGAAGATATCTCGTAACATACGTAAAAAATCATTACTCAGTGGAATTGAGAATCTCCTTTTTTTTAAGACGTTTAAAAATATCAAGCCTTTGCAGAGAGTAAATTTAAACTATTTATGATTTGTGGCCATTTGGAAACGTATCTAGTGGCGAAAGTATATAGTCGTGGTACCTAATAGTACCTTGGCCTCAACACCAGCAAGTGTTCTAACTGAGCATATAAAAATATATTAAACGCCTGTCCAATTATTTAATTGAATTGCAAGTAAGAATTTAGTGTTCAACCATTATAATATAATGATGTTGACATACATTTGATTTCCTGACATTTTGACCAGGGTGCACTGGCCGTGGTCACAGGCTGACTGGCTCAGTGGTGCATGCCCTCCGTCTTCGAATCCATGAGATAGAAGATTCCTCGTTAACCATTATTTAAGATGATGTCATAATAAATTATCCCTATAGCTTATCATATTAGCTACTAAATGATAAAAGATATAATAGTTTATTTATAACTTAATGTTTAGTTCAAACGGAGCCAAAAGTGCTAATAATTACGACATGTACAAGCGGCATAAGTGGTTTATTTTCGTTCAATTTAATATGATGTTCATACTCAATAGAGCGAAATTCGTCAATTTATAAACGGATACAATTAATTATAAGACCTGTAATAATGTTCCATAATAAACATAAAAATACAACACCTTAAAATTGTTATTAGTATTATTATGTAATTTAACACCTTGATTATGTTTGTACTAAAATCGTAATATTTAAATACTTTGTATCTATGTAATTTGATCCTATAGAAATCATGCATGAAATCTATTAAATTGTTTATATTAAGTATAGTATGGCTAAATATAATATAAATGTCCAAGTCTCGATGGAGTATCGTATTTTCACAAACTATACAGCATAGCTACATTGAACATATTTTTTTATTTTAGAATTATTCAATCTGTTATTGAAAAAATCCTTCACTAATTATCCAGTATCCAAAATTTAAAAACGAGAACGACAGCGATTTATAAATGGGAATTGTATCAAAATTGGATAATTTGTGAAGTTAGGTTTATAAATTTTTCCAATAACAGATTCAATTATTCTAAAAAAAAAGTGAATTAAAATCGTTATTTTACACATTTCTCATGATTTTCTAAAATTCTTTTTGTTACTGCATGGCCTGTATATAATTTTCCTTTAGGGCTTAGCATTCAAGTGTAATGGAACGTCTTATTGAGAGTGCACTAGTCAACGATTCGATCTCTTACATGTATAACATCCTAGCTCCACTGTTATGGAAATGTAATGCATGACAATTTGTGATAAAAAGATGATATTAAACATATATATAAGTGGTACATTATATCAACATCAATCTAGTAAAACAAGAGATACAAATCGGTCTTTATTTAGAAAGTGAAAAAATTCTAAATATTTCAATTGAAAACGAATTCGTAATAGCACCAATTCGTAATCGTAATGCAAGGCAGTAATGTATCTTGAAGTTTATATTCGATCAAGTTACATTTTCCCCAAGCTTCCTGTTAAAAGGAGCCTGATGCTCATGATCCTTTCCATTAGCACGAAGATTCTTAAATGTTTTCTTTTGCCATATACTGTATTAAATAACAACATTTACTTTTATAGCATTAGGCACTTAAACCAATAATAATAATATCCTTGTATATTTAAAAAAAATGGTAAAGTTGGCTGTCATATGAATCTTGTGATTCGTTTACGTTTATTATTAATTAAATTATTTTATTAGTTTTGTCATTCTTCATAAAGTATACACCCGGGTGCGACCCCGTGTATGGAATTGTTCAACTGATACTACACGGTGTGCTAAATTGTGCGCCAAAAATGAGCAAATCTATTGTTAACATACTACGTGACTTGAGGTAGGTATAATCATAGCTGATTAGTTACGGTTTTTGCTCAATCTAAAGTAATATGCATATAAGTCGATAACCTCGTTCTTTGTTAACGAACTAAAATACGGTACCCTGTATTTGTTTGCTATAGAACACGAATTTTAGGACCATTAGTATGTAACTGTAAGTTGTAGATATTTATATTGGATAGATATATATTATTAGAAACTGTTTTGTTTATAAATTTATTAAAATCCTACATTTATAGGAGGGGCTCGTGGTTAAATGGTAACCAAATAGGTTAGCACATTACCAAGTTAAATAATACTAGCCAGGTCAGTCTAGGATGGGTGACTTTTCTTAACACATTAAGACCCCTCCGTGCCTCGGAGAGCACGTTAACCCGTCGGCCCCGGGTGCTATACGAACATCTGTGGCATTCGTTACGGGTAGTTGGAGCACTACAAAGTCCGACAACCTGGTCTAACTACAGAACTTCGATATCGCCTAATACTTGGGTTGTGGACTGAAAGCCGATCCCAACTTAGTTGGGAAAAGGCTTAGAGGATGAGGATGATCATTTATAGGATTCTGTAAAAGATAATACGATTAAGATGTTCATTCACGCACTTACGAGAACTTATGACGAAACTATCAACTGAGGTGAAGTTAGAATGACTATAGAAAGGCAGATAAATAATTGACGGTTAAGAAGAGTCGCAAGGAGTGTGGGATATTTGGGTCAGAGTGGCAGAGAGCTTTTGAATGGAGTCGGTCAGTGAACCACTCGTTGTTGTCATGAGAGGCCTATGTTCAGTAGGACACTTTCCATGACTGCGATAACCATAATTTTATTGTTAATATAACAGCAATAACAATGTTTATCTACGGAGTGGTAATGGTGGCAATAAAACGCTTATAATGCTTATAAATAGTTGTAATAGCAGTACTATCATACGGACGTTCATGTCCCACCTATTTCTTTGTTTAAGATTCGTTTAAAAACTGCAACCTAAATACAGTAGCGTTCATTAGACATTCCGAACGTGATTAAAGTTTTCATACTTTACATCGAGAGAACAGTCATTAGAAGATAACATTGGAAGTTCGTGACTTGCTACAAATGTCTACTTTACTAATTTCCAAAGTTAAGGAAACTTGTTTCACCAATTTAAAGGTAAGGATCACCTCTTACTACTATCAATACTAGTCGAGTCTTATATACATTACATACACGCATGTATCGCATGTATCCTAGGTGTAGGTGTAGGCTGGAATGGTTAAATTGAAAGTATATTGAAAGGGACGGGAGATAAGAACGAGAAAAGAAAAAGAAGAGGGGGATACAACTTATACGGATGGATTAGGGAGTGTAAGCAATAACTCGAGCAGGTCAATTCAAGTTGAGTGTGCGTGTGCGTGTATATGTGTGTAAGTTAATTTTTCACTTCTGACGTGTAGTGACGTATTAATGGCACGCTTGAGTGTCTCGTTTGGAACGAAACGCTCAAGCTTAAAATACACCTGAGCTTAAAAATATTAATTTTGTCGGTGTTGTAATACTACACCTTGTAAAACTGATTTTTATGTATTACTTAAAACTTTTATACTAAGAAGGGGTGATAAATTTGAAAGATGTACTTCGACTGATGTCAACTTTTGGGTTGTAAGATAACATAACAATGTTAGTAGAATCGAAATGCCTACTCGACTATTACCTAATATGACTCCTTATAGGCTAATACCTGCTATTGTTTCAGTTTATCTTCAAGTTCGTCAAGTTTCCACTACGAATGCGATTATATAAAGAAGGTACAGTGTGGTCGCTAATTGTTATCAAACAAGAAGTTGTGACATATAATTTCTTTTATAGAATTTCATAGCTTTGGGTTAAAAAAAGTTTTTTATCACGTATCTTAGACCATGCAGGTTTAATTTAAATCCAAAATGAACAAATGGGCAACCTCATACGTAAGGCGGTATCTATACTCTGTCAGTAAACTGTCTTAGCAACGGAAGTGGCAAAATTTCTCCTGAAAGTCTTTGCAGTTGAGAAAGCGTACACTTTTTTGTGATATGACACTTTTTTTGCCGGGTGGCGATATTATAATGGCGATTACCATTTTCTTATATTTTTAAGTACCTACTCTTAAATACAGCCTCTAGCATGAACAACTCGCGAACACAATGGTTATAAAAGTAGTGTGTTCCGGAAACTGGGAATATTGCAATATAAAATATTTAACCGCAGCTAGTAATTAACGGTACTGTTTCCGAAGCTTTGTTTGTGTGATTTATATTCAATGAATGTGAATTAATTGTGTAGAAGACATTAAAGATTATTTATGTAATAAACGGACCTCATTCGCGTTGTACTCTTAGTATAATAGTCGTTTTGAAGAGTAAACAACTTTAAACTGAGGTTTTTATTTAAGAAAACAATGTTTTTGAGAAACATAAGTACACAACTGAATATCTTTTCAAAGCCAGCGATAGATTAACTAAGGAATTCAACTAAGTTGCCATGGTTTTTCAAAAATCGTTTCAGGATAGGTTTAGCTTGTAATTTGTATACAATCAGAAAGCTCACTGTAGTGACTGTAAGTGATACAGTAGCATATTATTATGTTGTTTATTTAGGTACAGTACTATGTTATTATTACTGTAACTGTATAATACCTAGGCACACCTACTACTTTAATAACCTTTGTAACTTTTCCCTGATTACAACCTGTCATAAAGCCCAGAATGATTTATTAACAACAACTTTAAAAATATCTAATGACATAATATACGAACAACGAAACGTTTACGGTAACAACAATAACACATTGTTATCCAACTAGCTTTACATCTTTAATTGTATTTTAGATGATGTGATATTAATATAAACGTATGATGATGACATGATAACGTCCTATAAATCGATGAAGCCGGCTGCACGCACGAAAAAGCATGACTCATTGTCACGTTCCGCCTGAGCCGAGCGTGCAAGCGAGAGTGCGGAACAAGTAATAGAGAGGCACGATCGGCCTATGCGTTCGGCTTGTGACCATCTATCTCTCTTTCGCTGTTTTCTTATGACGTTATCACTTAAAATTATCGTCTGTAAACCGACTTTACAAACAACTATTTTTTTTTAACTGATACTTTCTTTTAACGACGCTACTTAGTACTTAATTATAAAGGTAGTTGATTTGAGGAACTGCCTTTACCATGACCATAATCAAACTAATGAAGACGTAGCCTAATGTATTACTCTTTAATTGTTTGTCGTTGCCTCACGCCAAAAATATGGTCATTTTTAGGGTTAAAGGGTATTCTCCTTTATAGTACTTGTAATTTGTACAATGTGTAGATAAAATCGTGAAACGACATGTGAAACATCCACTTAAATGTCTCAAATGGCACTGCCTGCATCTTTTACAAGTTGTCCTTGTAGAACGACTAAGGGTTGAGGAGGAAAAAACTAGGGCTGTGCGAATAATATATAAATATTAAAATGGTTTCTATTGATTTTGAAAAAATCGCAATGTTAACAAATGACTACTTATGGTTATTAAAATGTTGAAAAGTTTGACAGCTTTGTACTCAAGGGTAGTTCTATTTTACAAGCTTTTATTGAACTTGCAATGTTTGTATGTGTGTTTGGCACAAATCTTGGAAGCTAAATTAGAACCACTTCCCGATGTCCGATTGGGCTCAAATTTGGTATATGGAGATGTTCTGATGATGGAGCTAGAAGACGGCTATAGAAACTTCTTAACTAAACAAGATAAACCCATCGAGTTTGGGCTCATTTGTTTTATATTGGTGAGTACTTTTTTAAACATCAAATCTACACTAAAATAAAACTTGTTTGTATAAAAGCTTGTGTAAAAAAACAGTCAGTCGTAGGACTGTATGTCACAAGTGAAAACATAACTTCACAATGTATTTGCAGATACATACACACACACATCTGTATATATATAATTAGGTTAAGAATAAAAAGTAGGTAATAACGTATCTAAATAAATAAATACATACAATGCATACACTGGAAGTTCAGCGCTCCTGGCCCCTCATAAATGTTTGAATTTCGAATGTTATATTTTTTAAATATAAGAAACTCGGCTCCGTCTTACGAATTTTCCAGGTCACGTGTCCTGACGCGAGCTTAACATTTTTTAAACATCCCAAAAAGTGCACAACGCCGCTAAAGAAGTTTTCACTTAAAAAAATACAGTTTTCTAACTTCACAATAAACTGGAACTTTTTATATTTAACTGTTGCCTGCGACTTTTGGTGAAATGTATCCCACGGGAACCGTACATTATTCCGGGACAAAAAGCAGCCAATGTGCTATTCCAGACTATAATCCATATCTGTGCCAAATTTCGTGTTCCGTCGTTTTTGCGTGAAAGAGTAACAAACATCCCTTTATTAATCCGTCCTCACAAACTTTCGCTTTTATAATACTAGCAACCCGCCCCGGCTTCGCACCGGTAGCAGAGGCATCTTTAACAACCATCGGGGTGTGATGTCCATTTAGCAGTTGATGTTGGGAAGTTGTGTACTTACTAATCGCCTTGCTAATGTCCATTGTGCGATGTATTATCGCCAGTTACTAGTTAGTGTAGCTTGTCTTGGCAAGATTGCGCCAAGTATGTGTTATTACAATATTATTGACAACTACAGTTGGGTCATAGCAGATAAAGCAGTATATAATATAGTCTGTTACTCTGTTCTAATGATCTTCGATGTGGTAAAGCTATGTTGATACTAACTTTTAAACTTTCACGTTCCATGATATCGGTCTGAAAGGAAAATATCGTGCAACCTGATCGAAACGTCAGGCAATAAAAAAGGTATGTAATACCTATTGATAGCGTTAACTGCCGTTTAAATAATTATATATTTATTTATTATATTTATTTGTGAAAGGTACGCTTACAGATTACTGTTATTACATGACAGAAAACATTATTAGGATATAGGTGTACTTATATCCTAATATGTATATTAAGTCAAGACAGTGATCCAAATATAGCATATACACAACATGAAAAAAGGCAAAATACAAAGCACGTGGCAAAATACAAATACTTGCCTAGATGGCAAGTATTTGTATATAAAGCTATGTCGAGTAGGTAAAGATTCACCAATAACATATTTGATTAAACGTCTTATTATCTTGATCGGCTTAACCACTGGTTGCAGTTTGGTTGTTTGGATTAAATGTAAATTAATCAATGTCTAAATCAGCCCTACTGAAAGTAGAAAAGAAAAAGAAAATCTTTTTCTTTCTTTCTTTTTTTTTTTTTTCATAAGACATTAGGAATGACTCCTGTGTCGCGGGTGACTTTACAAACATACAAACAACGGACACAAAGAACACCCAGACTCAGGTGGGAATTGAACCCACGACCTATGGCGTAGCAGTCAGGGTCACACACAGGCCAACAGACCAGTCATATTATAACAATTTATTTAAACGCTAGCTTTTCCCCGCGGCTTTGATGGCGTTCAAGTTATCTTTTTATCCCACGGGAACAGTACTTTTTACGGGATTAATGGTAAAAATGGTACTCTATGTGCTTTGACAACCTATATGCAGATTTTACAATGATTGTTTAAGTAGCTAAAGCGTAACAAACACACAAACAAAATGACATTCTCATTAATTAAATTAATTACGTTTAAAAATTTTCATGACGATGCTTTAATTCTTATTCTTTGTAATAACCTATACCTATGTATCTATATATATATATATATATGTCTATATATACATGTATGTTTGTTATTGTTTTAGTAAGTAAGTGCACCACCAGTTACCTATTACTATACAGTATAGTCAATCAAAGGTTGTCTGTAAGAGATCGCAGACTGTGGTAAGACCGCCCATTGTACTGCTACTTAATATTGTATGTTTCGTATGTATCCTATTTTTTATGTAAAATAAAGTATACTCTACCTATCTATCTATCTTAAAAGAAATTTGTTTTTTTTCGATAGTTGATATAATCGGCGTTTCCCATCCTTAGGAGAAGATTCTAGCCCGGTCGCTGACCCTTAGTTTCAATTCCGCATTGTAGCTGTCCCACTGTCTCTTCGCTAAACTGTGATAATATCTAAAGTGAGAACCTCTCTGACCATGCTTAATGGGATCACCAATAAGGTCACACATATTAGCGTTAAGAACATGGCCACACTCACGCAAGTTTTGATTTGTTTTTTACACAATTTTCTGATAGAGCATTTTTTGTCTATGGTCAATATTGTGACAAAGAATGAAGTCTACGATCAAATTCAACGAAGTAAAATCTGTATACAGAGACTTCATTAACAAAAAAATCTTTATCTTTTTATATTCTTTACAAATTTAAAAAGAAACATGCCTCAAAATCACAGTCCAATATCGAGCCACGATACGCCAATAATATTTTTTTTTTGACTTCATATAATAAATGTGTGTGCCAATTATTTTATTGTTCCAAGTCGCAACGGTCGACATAGTGGCAGATAACGTGGTTATCATTTAATAATACCTCTTTCCTCGCATTGTATTTTAATTACTTATGTGCATGAGAAACACCCTGACAAATTTCACAAAGAAATAGAATGATTGCGTAAATTTTTAAGGGAAGAACTTTTTTTTTTTTTTTTTTTATGTGTATTCTGCTTCGTGGCAATCTGTTCCAGGAACAATAAGCCACTTCATTGGCTGATTTACTTCTGATGCACAATATTTTCAACGAGAGTCCCAACTGCTGAGAAATTTCTCCCCAGCAGACTCTCCATCTGTCTCATTGAGGGAATCTTTCTGTTAGACCCGGGATGCCGTGTCTCTTCAGCCGATCAAACCGAAGTCCACCCTCACCGCTGAGAGCCTGGGCTAATTCATTCACATGGTTTGCTAGTTTTTCTTGGTATTTCATGCTGCTTTGGGCCACTTCCTGTTTAATTGTTTTAATGCCGAGGTCTAGGTACATGTATTTATTGTTAATACACTGGGGGATTCCAAACATTGTTCTTAATGCTTTGTTTTGAAATCTTTCTAATATTTCGATGTTACTGTTGCTTGCAGTTCCCCAAAGCTGTATGCCGTACGTCCATATGGGTTTAATTATGGATTTGTATACCAACATTTTACTGTTGTCGTTTAGTTGTGAATGTCGTCCAATTAGCCAGTTTAGACTACGAAGTTTTCCATCCAGTAGCTTTCTCTTAGTCCAAATATGCTTTCGCCATGTTAATCTTCTGTCCAAGTGCATTCCCAAATACTTTGCGTTATCTTCTTGAGGTATTATTTTGTCATTTAGTTTAACGGGAGGACATGTATCTCTCCTGAGAGTAAATGTTACGTGAGTTGATTTACTTTCATTTGCTTTAATTCTCCACCTTTTCATCCACGTCTCCAGTTCATTGAGGTGATTTTGTAATAGAAGCGAAGCAGTTACGGGGTTAGTGTGAGTAGACAACAATGCTGTATCATCGGCGTATGTCGCAGTTGTCGTGTATTCGTCTGTTGGGATGTCAGCGGTGAAAATGAGGTATAGGATAGGGCCGAGTATGCTACCCTGCGGGACACCTGATTTGATCTCGTAGAGGTCAGAGCAGTCATTGTTGTACTTCACCTGATAACTTCTTCTATCTAGATAGGATTTGAGAATGCGAAGAAAACAGTGTGGGAGCGTCTTTTTTAGTTTATAAATAAGGCCATCGTGCCATACCTTATCAAATGCTTGACTGATGTCTAAGAAGACTGCGGAGCAGTATAGTTTGTTTTCTAGACATCTACTGATGTTATCAACGATACGGTGAACTTGTTCGATTGTCCCATGCCTTTCACGGAATCCGAATTGATGTTTAGGTAAAACCTCGTCAAGATATTCTTTCATTCGGTTGAGGAGTATCCGCTCGAACAGTTTTCCAACGACTGGCAACAGGCTGATAGGTCTGTATGAGGTTGTTACATGCGGTGGTTTGCCAGGTTTTGGTATCATTACTACCTGTGCGATCTTCCATTGACTAGGAAAATGTTCAAGATTCAAGCAGGCGTTGAATATGTGAACAAGTTTCATTATTCCTTTGTATGGGAGCTTTTTCAGAAGGGTTGCGTCAATACAGTCATAGCCGGGTGCTTTACCCTCCTGTAAGTTTTTTATTTCTTGGTATAGCTCCTTAGGACTAGTACTTTTCGGGGCTAAACACATTTGATCAGGTGATTCAAGATATTCTTTGATGTCGGTGGTATGTTCATGGCAACTCTCAGGGAGCGGTTGAAAGACAGTACTAAGATGTTCTGCAAAAGTCGTTGCTTTCCCCAGGTCTGATCTAGACCATCCTCCCTTATTATTACTGATAGGTGGTATGTGGGTTTTCGGACGCTTGAGGCTTTTGGTGACTTTCCACAGTGAGTAGTTTGTATCAATTGTTGGATCCAGATTTAAAAGCATGTGTTGTATTCTGTCATTTTCAAACGTGTTGATAAGGTTTTTGAGTTCTTCTGAAAATTTATTGAATGCTGTCTTGTCATGTGGATATCCTGTTGTATGCCAAATCTTTCTAAGTTTACGCCGCTTTTGTATTCTCTCCTTCATGTCTTTAGGGTATGAGTTATGTTTTGGTGGTTGCCCTCTACCTTTTCGATTGGTGGTAGCGATGTTAGCAGCGTTGTGGATGGTCATATTAAACTTCTCCACCTCATCTTCAAGCTCTTTTGTTGTGCTGATTTTATTTTTTAGGTTAGTTTCTGATGTTATATACTCTTTGTAGGTTTCCCAGTTCGTGGTTTTGGAATGATATATTTTCGAAGGTGGTTCTACCAGAGTTACCGTTGAGTTAATATTTAGAATGACTGGAGTGTGATCTGAAGTAAGATCAGTGCATGATTCTATAGATATATAGTTACTGTCTACGTTTTTTGTAACAAAAAAGTCGAGTAAATCCGGGATCTTATATCTGTCGGTAGGCCAGTAGGTCGGTTCTCTACCAGACAAGCATTCCAGTTTCATTTCTTCCGTTACTTTGAAGAGTTGCCTTCCTCTCGTGTTGGTCAATCTGGAGCCCCAGTGTAAATGTTTTGAATTCCAATCACCAGCACTTATGAATCTTTTACTAAGTGTAGAGAAGTAATCTATGAAATCCTGGGCTGAAATTGTATGCCGCGGGGGACAATATACAGCAGAGAATACCGTTTCAACTTTGTCATCTAATAGTGCGATAGATGTTGCTTGAATTTTATCTGTGCGATATTCCTCCACAGGATAGTGCTTGATATTGCTTTTAATAACTACTGCAGTGCCACCATGGCTGTTCCCAGAGGGATGATTGGTTGTGTAAATAGTGTAGTTATTTAAAGCGATATGAGACCTCGGCGTAAACCTCGTTTCAGATATTAATGCGATGTCAATAATTTCTGTATGGAGAAAAGTTTCTAGTTCTTGACGTCGGTCCGTCAAGCCGTTGGCGTTCCAAGTTACTACTCGGAGGTTGCGGTTCATTTCTTTATAAGGCTGTTGACTAATTGGACCATACGGTCCAACATTTTATCCATCATTTTTTCCATCATTGTCATCATTGAGTGCTGCAGCTTTTCTAGCATTGTCTCCATTATGTCAGTCATGTCGGTCAGGTCGTTTCTTCTCTCTAATGGAGGAGCTGATGGTTTGATCCTAGCAGCCTGGGCGTATGTTTTCATTAGATTAAATTCACGAGGGGTGTCATTATCTGTTTTAATAGTCTCTTGATTCCTTGTGGGTTGGTTTTCTTTGGGTTTAGGAGGAATGTTCAAAATTCTTTCTTTGTATTGCTTGTAAATTTTGCAACCTTTGTAGCTAGCTGGGTGTTTATCGTCACAGTTTGCACAGGTGGCCTCAGTATCTGGTTTTTTTGTGCATTGTGCTGTAGGATGGTCATTTCCACATTTGACACAACGAAACGGTCTGAAACATTGGTTTTTGGAATGTCCAAATCTTTGACATCTTTTGCATTGAAGTATTTCCTTCTTTTTATAAGGAGCTTCGAATGAAATTTTCATTTGGTTCAAATATTTAACGTTGAAGATGTCTTTGTTGTTCTGCTTTGGTTCTAGGTCTACATAAAATATGGGCAGTGGTTCTTTTGTAGTTCGGTGTCGTATGTTAACTATTTGTCTAACTTGGTGTCCGATGCATTCCAATTCTTTAGTTATTAGGGATATGTCTTCAGATGAGTGCAGTCCACGTAAGACTACTCTGTATGCTCTCTCACATTTTAACTGATAAGTATAGTGTGAGATGTTATTGGCAATGAAGTTCTCTCTGATGGCCTTATACGTTTGAATATCTTTTGGCATTATTTTGATTACATGACCAGATCTTAAGGTAGTCATGGTATATCGGTCATTTTCAATGAGTTGCTTTAATATTTCCTTTAGAGAGGCTATGTTAAGAACGCCTGTAACAAAAATAGGCTCTGGTTTTGGCACATATTCTTTATTCTCTGTTTTGGTTTCTTTTGTCGGTTCCTCGTTAAGGATATCGAAGCTGTTTTGGGTAGATAGCTGAAAGGTCGTGTTTTTGAGCTTTTTATTCGTTTCATTTTGTATGGGGCTTGTCTCCTTTCTTTTCTTTCTCCTAGCAGGGATGTTATCTTTTTGCCATGCGTCTGTGTCTTCTATATCACTTTGTATTTCAATAGGCTTTTGGGTTTTCTTAGATATAGCCCCCAACGAATTGCTTCTTGTTCTCTCAACCATGCAAGGATAAGTTTCTTGAATTGGGTTGTTTGTTTTGTTTAGGTGAGTTGTTTTAATATTTTGAGAATTAGCCATTAGATTCCCACGAGTATGGGTCGATGTAAACAGTCACAAGAAGGGTGACGCCCATCCCTTCAAGAAGGCAGATACACGCGACGTTTGCCAGGTCCATCGCGGTTGGCGTTCAAGACTAGTTCCCTACTAGCCATTCATCCTCTAGGCACGTATCCCACCGTAGGATTAGGGTAATGTTTAAAGAGATTTTCTTTCTCGTGGCCCGGACAGTGAAGCCAAGGCCCCCGATCGCTTACGCGGTTGCGGGTTGGGTTGATCATTTCCTACCAACCTCTAGTCAGACTTGTTAGGTCCTCGGTATCAGGTTATTTAACCGCCGCCCGAGGCTCGGCGTTGTAATTCCTTTAGCACCACCCAGGGGGTACGTGTGGGGTAATGATGATGATGTATTTGAGGTAATGGTTAGGTATCTCCCACGGACGTGAATTACATGACCCCCCTAAAAGGGAAAGGGAAGAACTGACGACCACTCTTAAAAAGATCAAAAGATTGACTAAATTTGCTGTAGTTAATTAGCATGAAGTTGCGTATTAGAGTATGGCAGTACCGTCAGTTGTATTAAAAGTAGTCGTAAGCTTCTGTGAATACATCAAATAGGTATAAAAAAAACAAAAATATATTTAATAATTAGGAAGGTTTAGGTGTATAATTTGTTAAGATTTTGTGTAAATTTTTTGAAATATATTGATGATTGTTGAAGATGTCATTGCTACCCGTGCGATGCCGGGGCGGGTTGCTAGTATATATATATATATATATATATATATATATATATATATATATATATATATATATATATTTATGTCGTGGCCAGATCTTAGAATCGACCACTTCATGATGTGTCCGACCATTTCATGAAATGGTTGTATTTCATGATATAGCCAGTTAAAACTGACCATATCGTTTAAACGTCAACGATTGATGATACGTCATTCCACGTTTGGCCAAATCATTAATGTAAGGTCTATAATAAAAATTCTAAATAAAGAAGGAACTTATATATTGCTCATTTAAGTTATCACGACTATATTTCACTATACTTTTTTCTCCTGTTTGCACGTTATTATTTGGTTTTAAAACAAATAATTGTAGGTTGCCATGATGCATCACAAAATAAAAGGATATTAGCGCCTCTAAATGTAACTATTTTACGATATGATCATTAATGTTTGAGCATATCATGAAGTAGTCGTGCATTTAACTGTTTATATCACCAAACGCTGATTAATCATTGATCTGGCTAGACCATATCATGACGTGACCGACCATTTCATGAAATGCTAACAATTCATAAAATGGTCAGACACATCATGAAGTGATCAATTTTAAGATCTGGAACATATGTAAAATAGATGGCGATGTTAATTTACATTAAGAACATCCTGCCGCAATATCGCCAGGTATGCCCATAGACTTACTAAACTAATTGTACTGTAACAAATTGCAACGTACTCACGGGAATGGAGGATTTGAGATGAAATTATTGCGGTAATCCATTTAGCTAGCCCAAACAATTGATTGAGAGATCCTCAACTATTCAGGAACTAGTGGACAACGAGAGTTAGTAGAACAATTTAGTACCGACCAACGAAAACTCGTGACCACGATCGGTGCAATTCGATCGAAACGTCGGGTAACCAAAAAAGGTATTGTACCTTCGAATTATTACTGCGATTAAGTCCCAATTTACACATCAAATATGTGTTGTCGATAAAGTTTAAAAACAATTAAGATTTATTCATGGAAAAGCGTGTTTTTATCAGCAGCATCTTCCATAGACAAGTAAATTTTGTGTGACCTGCGCAGTTGGCTTGTCTATGAAAGCATAGGGGTGCAATATTTCAATTGCATATTTTAAAACAAACAGGATTGCAAGTTCAAAGGTTCCTCCAGCATGGGACATCCCGTCGTCATTTTTAAAACGGGGCTATGACTGCCCTCCGCCGTCAAATCGTCGAATATGTAGTGGTATTTACTTATCAATGATAGCTGTCATTAACTCTTTTGCTTTTACCAATGGCATGATAATGCTTTAAAAGATAATAATATGTTAAAAAAAGTCGGAAATGATGTAGAAAACATCGTAAACGATAAAAGAGAGTTAAGTTTCAATTAGTATTAGATGATTAAATAAAGCGTATTGAGGAAGTTTATGACTCCCATGACTTAACACGCACATTCTACGCGGCCATCACTGCGTCGCATAAAACGCCGACACCTCTATATCTAGTGTTGTGCAAGTTTATTTTATAAATATAGTGGTGAAGTGGATAACGGTCCTTTTATATATTGAGGTTTTGTGGCGTTGACATTGAGATGAAGGTTGAGAGATGATGGCGATCACTTGTAAATCATTTCAACTATCGTGATAATAGCTCCAATGTTGACAGTGGGTATTATGGGTAACAGAGCCGATATTATACTGTCCGATCATATTTTGACCTCTTTTTTATTTAAGAGTAATGTATCGAACCAACCTACGACTCGAGCTACATGGTCCGAGTTCTAAGCCCAGATAAAACCGCACAAAATGCCGTTTTTATAATATTTTCATTACGCCTGAACTTGTGGCCTTCTTAAACAATCTGGACAAACTTTTTTTTGGCGAATTTTCTTTTATGCCTTGTAAGCGGGTGTCTTCGAATGAATTAAAAAAAAAACGACAAAAAAGTTTAGCACCTCTTATCGCGTCGACTATTTCGAGGTTCGATCCCCACGTTATCGTAATTATACAGAAGTAATAATTATGTGTGAATACAGATAATTTTTATTGGTCTTAATGATGTATACATTTGTAAAGTCCTCCGGGAAACATGGAGTCTTACCTACGGCAGTTGTATTTTTTACGATCTAGCGTCGAGTGCTTTGTAAGAATATCTTTAAAATAATTCAAATTGAAAACATAAGATTATGTTCCCGACAATGGAAGGTAATCTTTCTTCTGACTAGCCTGTTTTTGAAAAGGTGATCTTATTAAAAAATACCTTTTGAAAAATACACAAATAAAATTGTTATTATACTAGTACATATTACGTTGAAATATTCCAAGAATATGTGCTTATATTCGTGTCGTCTCAAATGCAATCGGTAAGCGTGCTACGGCTTCATACGCCTATATTTTTCAATAATAATTTTTACTGCTCGCCGACCCGCGCTAAGCTGCCGCTTACGGCGACGGGGTCGTGGCCGTGCAGTTACATTTATTTCAAAGCTCTGTTGACACTAAAATTCACCGATTCCGATTTTAATAACGTTTCGACGAAATCGTTCCAAGCTTAAATTTTAGTTTATATTCCATTTTAAGGCGTTTAGAGTAAAGTGGTGAAACGTAAATAAATAAAAAGCAAGCTCACTGAAATGAAAAACAGCGCTTCCAAATTTAAATACGTAATGTACTCAGTCTTAATCCTATAAAAGTAGTGATAACGTCACCAGTGTCATTGTATGACAATAATTCAAATTAATTTGTATCTACAAATCTTGCATCACGTGGAATGGCGTGGAATTATTCCTTATAAAAAAACGTAAATTGAATCTGACGATTCCATAAGCCTAACGGCGGGAAAGTGACGGGAGACAGATAAGACGTGGAAAATTATACGAGTTACCCTCCTATCTCCAATTTGTGATTAATTTAACCATAGAAAACTATACCAAAATACTATTTGTCACTGAGACACTTGAACAGCCCTACCCAACTTTAACAGCCTACGTTAGATACTACACTTCTAACCTTTCGAAGTTCAACTAGAAATTAATTATTTTGTTGCTCTACCTCAAAACAATGTGAGGAAATACTTGACAGTTTTCCGTAATATTATCAAAAGTTCGTAAAGTCCGTCTACCCAAACAAGATCAGCGCGACGGACCATGTTCTAACTCCTCTAAATGGGAGAAGGTGCATGCCAAGCAGCGGGACTCGTAGTAAAAAGATGTCACTGAATAGTCTTCCTTTCTGTCTTTTGTATTGAGGTTATATCAAGAGTGTTGAATGATATGTTTTTACTGTTAGTCACGTTGTGAATCGTGGGCGGCAGCAGGGTATTACGAGTTTAAGCGCAGACAAAACATGATAGATGGTTTTGACCCCATGGCGCCTCGTGCTGGTATTTCCTAACAGTAGTAGGTACATAAACTTAAAAGTCTATAAATATTGCGAGGTTAAGTGTCCCTAGTGACTTAGATTTCAAATTAGCTATTGTGCGAGGTAATATGATTATAGGAGACATATAAATTTTACTGTTGACCTTTACGAGATTAAAATGAACTCTTCAGAGTCCTGTTATTTCCCAATAGATAGTGTTCTAACGGTTATCAGATTAATAGTATTAGTGTCAAGTGGTTAAATTGCGTGTGAATAAAAAATTTCAGGCTACCTGGTTCGAGGATGGTCGGAAAACACTGATTTTTGGAATTGATGTGCTCAATAAAAAATAATTATATAACTCCTGAAACGGTGAAGAAAAACATCGAGAGAAAACCTGTATACATAGCTGACATTTTTCCAGATAGTTCTCAAAGGATATGCTGTGTTTATCTTTAATTGGTTGTGCAATCGTCCTGGAAGCCTTTCTTGTAATAATGAATAATATTGTATTATTGTAACAACCGTTGATAAACCTATATGATAAATAAATAAATATTATTTGTGTTTAAAACCCATTTGAATAGTCATTATATCTTAAACTGTTCTAATAGCATGCTGTAAAATATACCTTATCGTTATTTCCACAAAGTTTTTAATAATTTGTTATTTAATTAATTGTTTCTTTTAGAATAATTTACAGAGTATGGCTCTATACCTATTAACAAATTTAATCTTATAACACTACTTCCACCTTTATTTAAAATATAAAAATCGTTTTAAGTAAAAAAAATACCAGCATACATATGTATTACATATACTTACATATTGTAGTATTCAAATTTAAAATTAAAAAATAAAATAAAATAATGTTTGCCACACATTCTACCGACTTATTTTCAATCGTTTGGAAACTACAAAAGCATAATATCTTTTTTATTTTTCTGAATTTAATAATAAACGTATTTGGGACCCCCGATTGGAACAAAGTTCTTTTCGCTATAAATAAATATATTTAATGGATTGAATAAATTGTATCAAAATATTAAAAATGCGCCATCTGTGAAAGTAATCCGAACTAATATATGGATAATTAGTATACAACCAACATTAAATAACATTAGTATCGCGCAGAATCCACAGATGGCGTAAATAAAAAATCATCTCGCGGTCAGTATTTTTCGTTGCGCTAACACTTTTTTCCGGCTAGCCCCCTTCCGCGCGAGCGTCTGAAGTATAACGTGCGGTAAGGAACTTCTGTCCAAATACATACATTGCAATTTCTTAGAGAAAACCCTTTTGTATCAAAAAACTGGGCAAGTGCGAGTCTGACTCGCGCACCGACGGTTCCGTAAGCAAACAAACTTATATGTAAACGTAGATAGTACGTCCATCTCGGGAATCAATTCTCGAAGAATTTTCCGTCTTTTGCAAAAGACAAACTTAACTTTGCAGTCCTAAAAATACTCTCCCATTCATCGATCTACGACAAAGTCAACTTTCCAACCGCAAAATATAAGTTTGTAATCACAAAAACTATTTTTTTATGTGCTATAACAAAAAATTAATGACTTTCGTATTTTTTCCTTTACTTCTGCTGTCAGACCTTGCTTACCAAATTTCATGATTCTAGGTCAAAGGGAAGTATCTCATAGGTCATCAAATAGGTCAATAGGTTCAATAGGTCATCAAATCAAACGATTTATCTACGAAATGTTAAAATTTGGTTAAATGCGTTGTCTTATAAGCTTGATTATTTTATAGGTTCAAGGGACCGCAGACATACGCATTTGGTATTAATTTCTCTTTCTATAAAATTAGGGTCTTGACAGACAGACAGACGGACAACAAAGTGATCCTATAAGGGTTCCTTTTTTCCTTTTAAGGAATGGAACCCTAAAAATAGCCTATGTTACTACCAGTAGTATTATCCCAGGATAATAAAGCTTCCAATAAGTAAAAGAATGTTTAAAATAAACTCAGTGATTCCGGATATTGTCGACTACATTAACCACAAACATTACCTCTTCATACTATTAGCATAGATATTGACCACAACACATCGCGACGCTTAATCGCATAGAAAACGTAAGTCATATTTGTGGTCGCGTCGATAGCCGACTGAACATGTTCTAGTAATGAGATAATACCACAACCCACAACACGCTTATCCACGGATGTTAATTGACGCAACCACCAATTCGATAAAACTGGATGACATCAAGTGCATGGTGTTATTTATGTGAATAGTAAAATATAGCATGTGACAAAAATTACCTCACATAAGCACGCACATACGCAAATACACACTCTCACACATACCCACATACACACAGGGCCTGGTAATCTGTATGACAGGGTATCCTAGTGCAGGTACCAGTCCCTCCCAAAGAATTTCCTAAAAACCATTGTATGTAAAACCAACCTTTGTGGGAGAAAAAAATAATAAAAAAATCAAAATCATCACTACATATTATAAAACAAAGTCACGCGCCGCGTCTGTCTGTCTGATCGCGATAAACTGAAAAACTACTGATTCATGAAGAAGGTTTACGTGTAATTTGTTAAGGTTTTTGTGTAAATTGATTGAAATATGTTGATGATTGCTGAAGATGTCTCTGCTACCCGTGCGAAGCCAGTGCGGGTTGCTAGCTACTATTATAAATTAAATAAGCTTCCTTTTGTATTATTATGTTTAGTTCAGAGACCTTCATTCTTATAGAAGGGTATTTGGGCATGCTATCTTCTTTAGTCAGTGGAGACACATCGCTGAGTCTACTAGGTAGACTCAGCGATGGGTCTCCACTGACAGTCCTCCTTGAAGACCAAGCAAATAAATCCCACTAATATTATAAATTTGAAAGTTTGGATGGATAGATGGATGAATGGATGGATGTTACTCTTTCACAACAAAAACCACTGAACCTATTACGATGAAACTTGGTATGTAGATAGCTGGAGACTTGGATTAACGCATACACTTTTTATCCCGATATTCCCACGGGATCGAGACTTACGTGGGTGAAACCGCGGGGCGCTGCTAGTATTGCATATTTTGATACTGAATAGAATAGTTAGTTGCCTATCAATCATTCAGCCTATTGCAGTCTACTGCTGGACATAGGCCTCTCACAATTTGCACCAGAGCTACCGGTCCTCCGCTTTCTTTATCCAATCCATTCCAGCTACCTTCTTTAGATCGTTGGTCCATCAGGCTGGGGGACTGGCTTCCCGATTCGCGGTTTGCGGGAGGAAATTCCTCTGGGATCGTACCGTGTGTGACCATTTAATTCCAAGGTATGAGGATAAATGTCCTGTCGGCGGCGAACGGTGCGGTGGTAGAATGCCTCAGAGTTCCTCAGAGCACAACCCATTATACAAGCGGTAGAACACAATTTATATTAGTAGTAAGAAAAGAGCTTTTGCCCGCGTCTTCGCTCTAACTACTACTTTTTTCGGGATAAAATCATTCCGATAAAAGTTTCAAGGGTTTAATAAGTTTTAATCAAGAACTCGTTTTCAGGGGTACACCCTATGTTCTTTTACCCCTGAAAACGTAAATACAATTAACGCGATCACAAAAAGGTATTACATACCTCTGAATTTCCTGACTGAAACTGAAAAGTCAGCCTGTGACCAGGGCCAGTGCAACCTGGTTGAAACCTCAGGCAATTCAGAGGTATGTAGAACCTTTTCGTGATCGCGTTAAATCTCTTGTGAATGTATCATGGAACGCGAAAGTTTAAAAGTTAGTAAATACATTTCATCTAGATCGGGTGACTCGTTAAGGCGTAAAAGAGTAACAAACAAACAAACAAACAAACAGACGAACAGACTCACTTTCGCATTTATAATATTAGTTTAGATATGGGTACTAGATTTTATGTACTTAAAATGAACGCAATGTTCATGTCAAGTGACGAACCATCATTCTGCAGAATTAAACAATGTAATTTGACTCCTTGAGAATAGTGTCCTTCACTTCATTGTAATATGAGGATATCGGACAGGCCCTTGCTCCGTCATTAGCGGCAGTTAATCCATACAAATGCTGCCCTTAATTGGACTAATAAGTGTCAAATTACACTTTCCTTTCCTCGTTCTTGTTGCTTGTGACTACAATACGTTGTACATATTTTAGAGTTTTGAAATCCTATTACCATTTTCATTTGAAAGCGCATATTTCATATATGTAATGTAAATAATGTTTAAAGTTAGATAACTATGTCTATCTTAGACCAATAACAGAGCTCACAAATTATCTAATGTATTTTCACAAAACTTACAATATTTTATAGATAACTTAAAAAAAGTATATTTATGAAGTGATAACTTCTTTAGGCACATTGTGTACTTTTGCTTTGGGTAAAAAGCACTGAATTCGCACCGTAGCGTGACGTTGCGAATTCACTGCTTTTTACTATAACACATATATCCACTAGAGGGCGCTAATCTAAACATTGAGTTCTGTCAGCTCCTTATTTATTAATCTTTAAAAATATAATTAGTTCAATAAAGTACTTATTGTGTGCGCAATTCATATGGTAAAATAAACAAAAACATAATTGTAATTAAGGTGAAAATTTATAATGCCTATAGTGCTCAATAGTGAAAACGTTTATTCAAAATTTCGTCCGTACGTATGTCAGTTTGATGGATGTTGCTAGTAGATGGCATCACTTTCTTCAAAAATGAACACTTCTGATCGGCAACTCACAATTACTTAACAATTTTTGAAGTGAAAACTTCTTTAGGCACGTTAGGCACTTTTGGTATGGGGAAAAAGCACTGAACTCACGTGACCGTCGCGCTCAGATGACAGATGTGTCAGTTATGTTTTCACTTCTGACGTGCAGTCCTACGACTGACAGTTTTGTTTTTATGTTTTACTTACAGGTAGGTATATTCTTTATTTATTTAAGACAACTTTTTTTAATGAGTCTGGGTAAAAATGTTGGGTAACGATTAAGTCCCGATTTAATCATGTAATATCTTATTTCATGAACATAAAAAAGGACATACCTACATTTTAATGTTGTCGCGAGACTTACAGATCGACGGCAATAACACACACACACTGTAAAAAACGTTCTCACGTGTAGTCACGATAAGGCACACATTAGATTAAGTTTGCGATCTGCGATGCGATTGCGATGCTTTGGATAGTGATCAAATTGAACTTTATTCGTTTGGTACAAAAGCAGCAATTTCTATAAATGCCGTTTTAAAATAAGTCAACTGTTAATTCAGTTCTATTTGTGACAAGACCAAAGAAACGTTTTAAAGAGTGCCAACATAAAGAGTGTCACATTTATGTAGTCTTTTCAATTAAGTTTGAAAACGATTATTTTTCACTTTTCAGTGCCTTTTCTTAGTGGTTTTTGAAGTCGGTTTAACTTTTTTTTAATTGTTTATTCATACAAGTGTCAACCTAAGTTATAAATTACAGTTTGTAACTTGGATGAGATAGTACCAAACTGAGCTTTCAAGCTGTCTTTAATTACCACTTGGGCCAACTGTCACCTAAATTATAACCCTCAACACTCCGAGTCTTGCATAGGATTAAGTGGTCATCTTATCAACAGCCATTATGTCGTGTTGTGGGCTCGAATGCGAGATGCTTTTTGCGTGTTAATGATATTTGGGGTGCTTGGTAGACTTGGTAGTAATTTGAGTTTGGAAATATGTTTGTGAAATTACAGCGACACAGTGATAATTTATTAGTGAAGAAGTTATACTTAAAATGAAGGAAGAATGTACCAACTACATACTCATATGTTACGATTGGGGGAAGTAGTGCGGTTAAATAGAACTCACACCCGCTGAAGAATAACATTCGTTTAAATCGCCTAAAGTGAATGAATGGCCTTATTATGAGTAGGTACAACGTCAATGGCAGCTTAGGCTTACCGTAATAATATTATAAACGTGAAAGTTTGTGAGGATGTATGGATGTTTGTTACTCTTTCTCGCAAAACCTACTACGTAGTAGTAGTATGTAGATAGCTGGAGACCTGGATTAACACATAGGCTTAACTTATACCTTAGGCCTAGCTTAAGGGGATTAACTTTTTATTCCGATATTCCCACGGCACCGGGACTTACGCGGGTGAAACCGCAGGGCGCAGCTAGTATTAGAATGAAAACTTTTGTAAGTGGTATTCTCGGTTCAAGATAGTAGGTCAATTTCCGAAATACACACGCAAGTAAAACCGTATTGTAAACAAAAAATGCGTCAGATGTCTTTGGTACACCATGTAGGAACAAAGTGCCTTTCGCTATTTATATACATAAATATATTTGATGGATAAATGGATTCAATAAATTGTAGGTAAATTTTGTAAAAACTCGAAATAAAAATTGCGCCGTCTGTAAAATTTGCCCTAACTAATTTAAGGAGAATTATTACACAATATATTACAGTAGTATCGTGCAGAATCTACTGATGGCGTAAAAATAAAATAAATCAGCTCACGGTCAGTATTTTTCGTTGCGCTAACACTTTTCTCGCTAGCCGAGCGTCGAAGTGTAACGTGCTATAAGGAACTTCCTTCCAAAAATAGCTAAGCAATCCAAGATATCGCGCTAAATCAGCTGTATGACGTTATAATTAATCATAGACCCATCGGGAAATTACATACGTAATACCATTATCCTGTACAGTAAATGTCATATCCGATAATGCATTCGTCATGTTTTAATATCACAGGACGTGTCGGAACGGAAATAATGAATATGAACGAGTATCGAATGTGATGAATGAGCGCCTTTTTGTTTTATTACGTAAATGTCTTTATTGTGCAATACAATAAAGACATTTACGTAACTTGTAAAGGGGTGGTTCCACTGTAGAGAGTAGAGTACACACATTTTTACAAATCCAAAAAAAATAGAGATGGAATCTGCTAGACGTGTTAGGGACCAAAGACGATCTGACTCCAAATTATTGGGATAAGAGTAGGATGAGGATGATCGTGGTGGTTGTGGTGGTTTCTAGTTAGAAAATGTAAAAGAATTCCAGATCACAAATAAAATCTCAATGACCGCTGTCGCACAATTTGATTGATGCAGACTGATGTCTTTTTTTAACTGGCTGCAAAAGATAAAGATTCCCTTGACTATATCCGCAAGTGACCAGAAGTCATGATTTTCAGCCGGGCGGTTGGCATATCCCTCATTAATTATACCATAAGAATCGAATATAGCTTTGTCTGTTACTCTTTCTGCTCTAATTATGTTAGTTATGGCTTTATTTCTTTTACTAATTACAGTGAAAATACCTCTCAGGTAGTCAAGCAAATTATTACGACCAAAATATTGTTTCTAAACTAGAATATTCCAAAGAACGAGTTTTGTTAACGAAAGTAACCAATTAAACATAAAATTCTTGATTTTATTATCTTAGACAGTTGGCTGTGTTCAATGTTAACGATCTCATAAACCTGTAATATATAAAACTATAATATGACAGAGACACATTTATTTGATAGGTGCGCATGTCAAAGTTCAAATTGCTTATAAATTCACAAATTCCCGATAACCTCACCAACAATACTTAACACTTCGAACGTCTCATTCAACATTAATTATTATTTTTGTAATAAAATATATTTAATAAAAGGTGATCCTATTATTATGGTAATATTAAGTAGTCAATTTATTTTGAATTGTAAATGGCTTCGCAACTTCCATCAGTGGTGTTTATTATAACGATAATTTAGTATGAAATGTGCTATTCTTACTGACAGATGAGTTGAATGAAATGAAATGAATAATAAAGTAGATCGTATCTGCCAAATGTTGGTAAAATTTGCAGGTTATTAAACGAATAATAGTTTTTGCATGACTTTTATACCTGTTTTTTTATCGAGTTCAAACCCCCACGGGTCATCACCTCACCGGGGCTAATAGTGAAGTGGTATGTCGGAATCAAACCGACTAAAACAACACGGTGTTCCTTCACAAGTGAGTCTATTGCAAGGGTCTAGGATATATATACCCTAGGAAGGAAGCCCCCAAAAACTCTGGCAGAACTTGGCCGCCTCTTTAACAGTAGGCAGCCACATCAATGCATGCCTTACTCCCTTTCTGGTTTAGATAGGTGTACGTGGAACACGTTGCGCCATCATCTCAGGGATGCTCTTCTGCTAGGGTAACGGCCAGTCACGGAGGTCGGTGATCATTCTGCGCTCTCCGCCGCCTGGTGCCTCTTCTTCGGGACGGGAGAGTATTAGCCCTCCCGGTTCCCTTTCCACTGTCTCTTCTTTTGACTTTTATACCTAGATAGCATTTTTTCTTGTTGTTATAAACTTAATTACGAAGATAAGTGATAGGCAACAAAATACTGTTGTTTTATCTGTTGATTTTGTTTGTTGAGTTTTTTTATATTATCTACTTAACGTACGTAAACAAATCTTGGAAGTATAATTTAACCTTTTTGTAATTGTGGTGTCGAAACAAAATTTTATATGTATATATGTAAACTACATATACTTATACATATGTATGTATATGTAGTTTCGGTGACAATGCTATAATTTGGCGTTTTAGAACTGATCTGATGGTACTGTGGAACTCTTCGTGGGCTAATAGTGAATATTTTGTGTAAAGTTTTTGAAATTAGAACGTTTCAAAATACTTGATAACACAGTCTAATAATAATTATAGTTTAAAAAACTAAAAAACATGCTTTTATGGAAAATTCAACTAAAAAATAAAAAAATTAATCGAGTTATTGCATTGTCATCGGTCTTTGACAGGTGTGCAAAAATTTGAATGAAATCTGGCCGTTTAAAGTGGGTCAAAATCGCGCTCAAAGGAGTCGTCGGTAACAAACAAACAAACATACAAATGAAGCTAATATAAAGTGTGTAAAAAGAGCGACTTATAATGCAGACATTAAAATTTAGTACCTGGATGACCGAGCTTTGCTCAGATTTTTTTTAAATTTTCTAAAAATGAAATCTAGCTAGATCGATTTATCGCCCCCGAAACCCCCTGCATACTAAATTTCATGAAAATCGTTGGAGCCATTTCCCTGATTCAGATTATATAATCTGGTAATATATAACTTTTTTTCTTTTTTTGACAGGCATGAGATTATTGATAAAAATCAGTTTGGGTTTCAGCGTAACAAATCAACTAGGGATGCCACATTTTACCTGGTAAATGACATTCTAAAAAATGTAAATAATAATATATACACAACAGTTATCTTTCTGGATATGTCAAAAGCTTTCGATTTTGTGTCACATGAACAGCTTTTGACAAAACAAGAATATTATGGCATTAGAGGACCTGCACTAAACTGGATACAAAGTTATTTAGAGGACAGATTTCAATGTGTAGATATATCTCAATTGAACTCAAACGACTATATCCAAACATATAGATCAGAATACAAAAGAAATAAGTTCGGGGTTCCCCAAGGAAGCGTGCTAGGGCCTCTACTATTTCTGGTCTATATCAATGATTTGCCTAAAATTACAGATCACAAAATGATATTGTTCGCGGACGATGTATCTGTTATAGTGAGTACTGATAAAAACATGACAATTACACAACACCAAAGTGACGTTCACAATACTCTGACATTAATTATTAATTGGTTAAATGATAATAATCTGAAAGTAAACATATCTAAAACAAATATTATGAATTTTAATAACTTTAAGAATATTGATTTTGAAATTAATTATAATGGACATATATTATCGGATGCTAATTATGTGACATTTCTTGGATTAATTATAAATTCTAAATTCAATTGGAAAGAACAAATTGAAAAAGTGAGCAGCCAGATCAATGGATTTTCATATGCTCTTTATAAACTAACAAAAATAGCAAACCAAAATACGGCATACACGGCTTATTTTGCTTACGTCGAATCTGTCCTTCGGTTTGGATTATTAATATGGGGCAATAGTTCAAAGGTTCAAAAGGTATTCATTGCTCAAAAAAGATGCATAAGATCGATATGTGATATTGCTCCAGACATATCATGTCGCCCTTATTACAAAAAATTAAAAATACTCCATTTGGCCTGCCTTTATATATTAGAGGTAGGGAAATTTGTCAAGCAACACCCTCAGATATTTAAACGGGCAAACGATGTAACTCGGCGTGATAACTTAAGGAACCCAGACAGGCTCGTTCTGGACATGATACCAAGAAGTAGTCGGCTGCAGAATAACTCTTGCGCTATGTGCATAAAAATATATAATAAAATCCCAAATTGTATAAAGACACTACCTCTAAATAAGTTTATAACAGAGCTACGTTGGTGACTTATGCTAAACAATTTTTATTCCACTAAGGAATTTCTTGAAAACAAAGAGTCGTAAAAATAATAAATGGAACTAGAGCCAACGTAATTAACTGATTGATACATATTTGACCTGGTGAAAAATGATAATAACAATAATATAATATACTCACATTATGACATAAGTTATTTTAATAATTTGTTATATTTTGCATGCTATTTTCATGGCTAAATGGGCCTGTTCGACTTATATCTATCTTGTAATACCACAATATGTACTGCTACCCCATTTAAGGCAAATAAATAATTTGAATTTGAATTTGAACGTTTCAAAATACTTAATAACACAGTCTAATAATAATTATAGTTTAAAAAACTAAAAAACACGCTTTTATAAAGAAAATTCAACTAAAAAATAAAAAAATAATCGAATTATTGCATTGTCATCGGTCTTTGACAGGTGTGCAAAATTTGAATGAAATCTGGCCATTTAAAGTGGGTCAAAATCGCGCCCAAAGGAGTCGGTTACAAACAAACAAACATACAAGTGAAGCTAATATAAATCGTGTAAAAAGAGCGACTTATAATGCAGATATTAAAATTTAGTACCTAGATGACCGAGCTTTGCTCAGATTTTTTTTTTTAATTTTCTAAAAATGAAACCTAGCTAGATCGATTTATCGCCCCCGAAACCCCCTGCATACTAAATTTCATGAAAATCGTTGGAGCCATTTCCCAGATTCAGATTATATATATACATATATGTATACAAGAATTGCTCGTTTAAAGGTATTAGATACAAAAGTATCTACAAATCATGCGAAAGTCGCAGTTATCATCTCTATTGACACCCTAATGGTTTTTATATTTCATAGATGTATCTTTATTAAACAGATAGAAGTGAGAGCCATAAAGGTCACCTATTGTTGGATTGTGTCGGTATTTATTTATAAGCATAAATAAAAGTTCAAAACACCCTCGACTCAAAAATCACTTCTACGATTAGAAAAGAGCTGATGATCTTCGAACGTCTAAACACTTTCTTGAGTTATAGCTAACTAGCTAGTTATAACCTAGCTTTCAAACTACTAAAACTAAATCCAAATCGGTCCATCCGTTAGGAGCTATGATGTCACAGCTAGACACCCAGATATACAGATACAGATACAGACGTTAAACTTATACACCTCCCCAATTTTCGTCAGGAGTTCAAAATAATGTGTGTCATTCCGATGCGGCTATTTACTAAACATTTACTTACAAAGCGTAAATATCAAGATACAATAGGCGTTACTGGCTTCTGCAATGGTTTGTTTCAGTAAACAGCAACAATATAAATGTTTTCTCGAACGTTGGGTTGTATCGGGGGTCACGCATCTGATTGACCAAGGGTAGGCGCGGTCCACAGGCTATTTGAATACGGAATGACGCCGCATAAGTTACCCTTTGATAACATTAATGGAACGCCAAGAATAACCGGAATAGTGTAAAATTAGATATAGAGACTACAACCAAAACATCTAAACGTACATATATACACACCCTCAAGCCAGTATCTCCGAAGAGGTAGGCAGAGGAGTATTATTCCCTCCCCTTCTCTCCTCTACCCCTCTTCTCCCCCTTCCCCTACTCCACCCTTAAAGGCTGGTAACGCACTTGTGACTCTTGAGTTGCAGGTGCCCTTGGGCGGCAGTAGTCATTTGCCATCAGGTGATCCGTCTGCTCGTTTGCCCCCTATACCATAAAAAAAAATAACACCCAGAATTTGCCAACAATAATTTGGTTGTACTCATGTAATGTGAGCACTTTGAGAATTAAAATTTGGAATAATATATTAAAAAGTGAGTAAGAAGGGAAGGCAATGGAAGGAAAAAGATATCGGTTAAACAGATGGGTTGGGGAGTGTAAGCAATAGGTCGAGCGCGTCTGGTCGAGCGCATCTGGTCGAGCGCGTCTGGTCGAGCGCGTCTGGTCGAGCGCGTCTGGTCGATCGCGTCTGGTCGAGCGTGTCTGGTCGTGCGTTTCAGGCTCGAACTGGCTGATGCCGCGAAGTCCGAGACATTTAAACCATGTTATAATTTAGAAGCAGCCTTTAAATTAACACAGTTAAAACCTTGGTATATTTTATTGGGTTATAATAAAACGAGCGAATAAAAAGATACTTAGCGACTAATGGTAAGATGCGGCATGAATTTGGGTTAGCGAAAAATTTACTAAACTGATGACTAATATTGATTAATAAACAAAAACAAAACGAGCTTCTAAAAGCGTCATGCATATTACCAACTACGAAGTACCTAACTATTATCTTATCTGTGATATTACTAAGAGAGCGACTAGAAATACACAGAGCGGGCGAATTAATATAAAGTTGGAGACGATTTAACATTAGTAGGGTAAGTCAATTGAACAGAAATGGCTAGGTTTAGGTTAGGTTAGAACTGTGACCACCGAATTCTATGACAAACGAAATACTTTGTCAAACAGTACATAACGTTGTCACTAAAACAAATATTAGGTCGTTCAAATATTAACTCAAATTAATGTTTGTAACTTGCAGATTTCTCGTCACTCGCACTCAGTCGCTCACTTAGTATTTTCGTAACCCAAATTCATTAATTTTGACGCTTAAAATTGAAATGTACAGTCACTCGTTTTAATACTATCCTATTTTATTTTGTGTACCATCACGGATTGTCACCTTCATCGGGATAATAGTATATCAGAATCAAATCGACTAAAACCAATCAGAGTGCCGTGCCCATAAATACGAGGGCCGGAGGTCGCGTTACATTGATTGCATCTATATGGATATTAAATTCTCGTTAAGGACATGCTCTATATTTTTTCTATGTACTTAATTATTTTATCTTGTAAAATTGTACGTCCATAATAAAGCATGATGTAAATGTGTCTCTTCGTTATAAATGTATTTGTGTTTATAAATCCTACTTATATTATAAACGTGAAAGCTTGTAAGGATGTATGGATGTATGGATGTTTGTTTCTCTTTCAGGTAAAAACTACTAAACCGATTGCCATGAAACTTGGTATATAGATAGCTAGAGACCTGGACATCAATGGTTTAAGTAATACTGGACAATGAATTAAAACAAGACCTTCAAAACGGTCGAAATTAGACCGCCAGGCGATCAGTAGTTTTTATTAAACACGAATAGAAATAACTAGCGACCCGCCCCGGATTCGCACGGGCTCAATGTAGGTGCTAATGTGGTGACCGTATGAACCTTTCTCTTGAACCTATCTATTGATGAAAACGGCATTAAAATCCGTGGCATAGCTTAAAAGTTCTAACCATACAAACAGCTGGGAAGTAACTTTGTTTTGTACTATGTAGAGATAAAACAAGCGTCAAAGTTTTGAATCAAAACCAAATTTACTTATTCGATTGTTTAAATGGGGGTAAATGGGGGTGGATGAAGAACCTTCTACCTCACGATCTCGACGACGGAGGGCGTGCACCGCTGAGCCAGTCAGCCTGTGACGACGGCCAGTGCAACCTAGTCAAAACGTCAGGCAATTCAGAGGTATGTAATACCTTTTCCTGGTCGCGTTATTTCCCGTAAATACATAATTATAAGAATAATTTGTATAGATACATTCCGTATTTTTTCATTCAGTCATTACTAATAATTTTATGAGCTTTCGGAGGTCCCTAAAAAACCCATTTACGATTGTACACCGCATGTATTATATTTTCGTTGCATTTCGTATAGGTACATGCATCGTCGGCGCGCGGAGTATATGTTATTTATTTATTTTCTAGTTTCATGCTTAATGATGCGTTTGACTCATCATTCATTTGTTCTGTGTCTGGGTGTAATTTATTTATAATATGTATGTATTTAGAAATATATAAGTATGTTTATCAGCAGTCTGGTTACCATAGTACAGGCTCTGCCTAGTTTGGGATCAGACGGTTGTGTGTGAGAGGTGTGGAGTTATTATTATTATTATTCAGTGAGCTCTTAAGTACAGTTTGGAAAAAATATTCTCATTAATATCGATGCGTAGGTGATGCCTGATCTCTTTCTCTGGATGGGTGTGATTTGGCAGACCTCATAAATCTTCAATAACATTTTCAGAAGGACACATCATATTGCATACCTGATGCAATATGATGTGTCCTTCCACTATGTGTGAAACATTCCAAACGTAGTCCCCTATTACGTCACCAAACTTTTGCAGCCTTATCACAACTCAACCAATGAAAATTCATTCAGTATTAGCCTGGCGACATTAATTATGCACCTTGGTTGAGCACATTATGTGACCCAAATTAATTATTAATTAACTTTTGCATATTCATTCAATAAAATGGGGTTTTCTTTGATAATTAGAAGCATAAATAGATACTTCCAAATGGTTTCAATTAGTTAGCATTTGAGGCTGTTTGGATCTCGCGCCTTTACGATTGGTGACGGTTTCGTCAGCTCTGGCGACACCAGCGCGGCCCCTGATTGGCTGTCGCCAACGCGGCTAAAACAAAATGGACATCGCATTCTTTTCTGATTTTGAAAAATGCTCTCGGCTCTCGTTCGGCAAATGTTCAACACGTAATTTTTTGGTGCTTTGATGAACAATTGTGTAATATAAGTGAAGCCGCAAGAACCCTTTAAACATCGCCCTGCAGGGACTTCGGACATTGTTCGATATCTGGTTTGTGTAATTGCTACACGGCTGACTGAGGACAGGTGTGCTGGAAGGCGTACCCGAGCTGATCTCCAGGTTAGTGGGACCAATAGTTTTCGGTGCTACGTTTGAAACCATTTGTTTACTCAGTTTCTACAGAGTGGGTTTAATGGGAATATAAATATATTCTAAAGAAAAACATAAGTAAGTTCCCGCGTGTTGTCGGCTATTTACACGCCGCTGCACCATAGTTATGGTCCTTCAGATCCTGGATTATGTACTAGCATATCATACATTCAATTAAATACAGTTTTTAAGCAATATTTTTAAATAAAATACTTGGATGTTCGCAGAATAACGAAACTAAAGTTTTCTCGAAGTACCTACTTATTTTTACTTCAGTTAAAATATCCATCGAAAAATAATATTTTACATTTTTCTTTATATTTATCAGGAATTATCAATTTAAAATGTCTAAAGACAGCATAATGGAGGATGCAGAAGATGCAATTCATCCTAAGTTCGTCCTTCTGACGGCAAAAAAAGAACGAATTTTTTCTCGTATGAATGAGTTATATAAGCTTAGCATAAACATTTCTAATTTTGCATCGAGAAGCAACGAAAATTTCATGATTAAGTCCGAATTAATCGATCAAATGCGTAGTCAATTTGAAAATATTTTAGATGAGTTAAATGACCTCGAGTTATCTCAAGATTCATCATTTAAACCAGATTTTAGACCATTGGATGCATTTGATGATCTATATCTTACAGTAAAACGCACCCGAAATAATGTTATTCAGGCTTTGTTACCTGATAAATCATCACATAATTATTCGTACTCATGTAGTGTTTCTAGTAGAATTAAATTGCCCCCTATAGAACTGCCCAGCTTTGACGGCCACACCGAAAACTGGCCTAAGTTTTATGAAAGTTTTAAATCTAACATTCATAACAACACTCAGTTGACTGACTCGCAGCGCGTGCAGTACTTGGTGGGCAAACTGACACGCGACGCTCTCAAAGTCACGGCAGGTATTGTGCCTTCAGGCGATACGTATGAAATAATCTGGGATAGCTTGGTTAAAAGGTTTCAGGATAAACGTGCATTGGGCACGCATTATCTAAATAATATTTTAGAGTCTAAAGGTTGTACAAACACAGCTGACAGTCTTGATACATTTATAGGTATGTATGCCTCATCCGTCGCTGCATTAAAACAGTTAGGTATTGAAGACTTGTCCGATTTTATATTGTTTCATTGTGCATTTAGAAAAATTGATTTTCATACAACTCAAGCGTTCGAATTATCCGTTCGTAATAAAGAAATTCCGTCATACAGTGATTTAGTATCATTCGTACAAGACCGAGTTAAAATATTGCAGCGTTCAAATAATAATAACTCGACGCGCTCGACGCGGGTATCGAACAGTGGCGCGAGCGCGGCTGCATGTAAGCCGTCCGCTTGTCATTCAGCTCGTCCGCATACTTATAAGTCGTTTGTAGCGAGTAATGGTAATGTACCTTCTGCTTTGCCGGCGCGATCGTGCGATTTTTGTAAACAGACTGATCATTTAATTAATGCTTGTTCTCAGTTTAAAAACTTTAATACTCCGTACGCGAGATTTGAATTTATTAAATCAAAACACGGATGTGTGAATTGCTTAAGTGCGTCGCACACTGTTACGTCTTGTAAATCGACTCATGTTTGCAATGTGTGCAAGAAAAAACATCACACTTTCTTACATTTCGATAATAAAGATCATAAAGTTATTAGATCGAAGGGGGGGACCGGTGAGGGGTCAATGACACCGCATATGGTTCGGTCCTCTTCATGCGCTTCGCAAGGCCATTCGGAAGTAAACACAAATACACGTGTCGCGAAAAGTTGCTTAGCGGACAATAGCGCATCTTTTACGCCTAACCCCTGTAGTGATACGTCTTATCATAACGTTGATGTTAACCCTACAAATGCTACGTTGTCATTAAGTACCGAAGTGACACCGACCGCGTCAATTTTACTGTCAACCGCGCAAGTTTACGCCAAATGTCAGAATGGCAATAAGAAGATAATACGATGCCTTATAGATAACGGCTCACAAAATAATTTAATAACCGTCGATTGTTGCAAGGCGCTTAATTTAGTCATAATTCCTTTGAGTAATTCCTTTGTCAAAGGAATCGGGTCCGCTTCTCGGCCGATATTAGGCTACGTTAATGTGGACATTGAGTCCCGTGTATACTCTCATAATAAATACACAATACGTGCATTGGTCGTTGAGTGTATTACGGATCAGTTGCCTACGCATTATATAACCAAAGGTGACGTAGGCTATTTAGAGGGATTGCCGCTTGCTGATTTAACTTGGAATATTCCCGGTAATGTAGATGTCGTATTAGGTGCGCAACTTTTTCCATATATTTATTTAGGTAACAAAGTGGAGTCAGGCACTGATGCACCTCCCGCTTTACTGACCGCGTTCGGGTTTGTGCTCATGGGTGATTACCCTAATAATAACATTTCTAATAAATCTTCTTCGTCGTTTTCCGCACTAGCTTTGAATGATTTGGTTCAGAAGTTTTGGCAACTGGAAGAAATACCGAACATGCAATTTTCAAACAACAAACTTGTTCGCGTCATTTGTGTCTCGAACTGATGATGGTAGATATTCGGTCGCCTTACCTTTTTCTAAGAACCCGAGTGAACTGGGTAACTCTCGCACTGCTGCACATCGTCGTTTTATGGCTTTAGAACGTAAATTCAAACAATCACCTGAGTTAAAAGAAAAATATAACAGCGTCATTAATGAGTATATTGACAAGGGTTACTTGTCCGAAGTCATCGAGTCCGATATTTCTGATGAGGGATATTACATTCCGCATCACGCCGTGACCCGGCCGGATAAACCAATGCCGCGGATCGTACTCGACGCTAGTGCTGCAACTCATACAGGGTTGTCACTTAACAACATCTTACATACCGGCCCAAACTTACAGGCAGATTTATTTCTACTTTTACTTGATTTTCGACTTTTTCCGGTCGCTGTGACCGCTGATATAAAACAAATGTACTTACAGATTGAAGTTCCTAGTGAACATCGTAAATATTTAAGAATTTTATATAGGTTTAGTAATAATGAACTTATACGAACCTTTCAATTTAATCGAGTCCCGTTTGGACTCAAGTCTAGCCCATACCTGGCAATGCGGACAGTGCGTCAGTTAGCGCAGGACATGAGGCCTCATTTCCCGGAGGCTGCCAAAGTGGCAGAGTCTAGGCTGTATATGGACGACATGGTTCATTCTATTGTAGATGAAGCCAGCGCTGTTCGTCTTTCACGAGAATTGATCTCTTTGTTTAAGTCTGGTGCCTTTGATTTGGTGAAATGGACAAGTAATTCTAAAGTTTTACTTGAAAACTTACCAGGCTCGCATTGTAGTGCGGTGGATTTCTGTGTAGATTCTTCTAACAATACCTCTAAGGTGTTAGGTCTCTCATGGGAACCAGTTGGTGACAGATTCTTCTTCACGACTTATAATTTTGTAGAGAAGTGTACTAAACGTAACATACTATCGATAGTGGCGCGATTATTTGATGTCCTCGGCTTGGTAGCCCCCCTTATTTTATATGCTAAGTTACTCATCAAGGAACTGTGGCTGTGTAATATTGGATGGGATGACACTCCTCCAGAAAGTGTTGTTCAAAGGTTCATAGCGTTCACACAGGAGTTGCCGTTGATTTCTTCTTTAAGGATTCCTCGCCATGTTGGTCCCTCGCGCGACAGCACCGTGTTGATCGTTGCCTTCTGTGACGCTAGCATGAGTGGTTATGGTTGTGTCATATACCTACATACTACTGATTCGGCTGGGAACATCACATTGAGGCTGTTGTGTGCTAAATCAAAGGTGTCCCCCACTAAGGTGACCACACTTGCTCGTTTGGAACTCTGTGCCGCGGTCTTGATGTCCAAATTGATACGAACTGTTCGTGAAACTTATAATGAGCGTCTGCCTATTGCTGGTATATACGCATTTTCGGATTCAACCATCGCTCTTTCATGGATTCATTCCTCCCCGCACCGGTGGTCTGTTTTTGTCAGCAACCGTGTTGCTCAGTGTCAGGAAAATTTAAATTCTGAACACTTTTATCATGTCGCCGGAATTGAAAACCCGAGTGATTGCCTTTCGCGTGGTATGTTACCCTCACAGCTCGTTTCACATGACTTGTGGTGGTACGGTCCTGCGTGGTTGCGTCTTGCTCAGGAATGCTGGCCAATCAGGGCGTTCACTCCTACTAATGGCAAAGAACTCCCAGAACATAAAGCTCAAATTTTGACTGTGACCTCACATATTGAGTCACCTTTGTTATGCGACTTAGCTCTTCGTATCTCTTCATGGGAGAAACTCTTGCGCGTTATTGTTTTTATTCTTCGTTTTATTCGTCGTAAAGATGACGAGAAGTTGAAATCCATTGAGGGTTTATTAATTGCAGAACGTGTTATGGTTCGTACAGTACAATCTGTGCATTTCGCACAGGAAATAAATCTCATCAAATCAGGTAAATTACCTTCAAAGAAATTACAGAGTTTGTCGGTTTTCCTCGATGAAGAGGGCATACTGAGAATTGGTGGAAGACTTTCGAAGTCAGATCTTCCCTTTGATGCTAAGCATCCTGTACTTCTCCCTAAACATAACCATGTTGTAAATTTAATTATTAAGCATTTTCATATTGTGAATTGCCACACTGGACCGGGACTTCTCATGTCTATTTTGAGACAGCGATTTTGGATATTGGATGCCAGATCAGTTGTCAGGTCTCAGGTTAGGAAATGCAACACCTGCTTTAGAGTGAAACCATCGCATCCAACCCCCAAAATGGCTGATTTACCAGCGTATCGGGTGGCTGAAGCGAAGGCGTTCGTTCATACCGGAGTTGATTATGCCGGTCCAATTAATATAACATTAACTCGTCGGAGAGGTCAGCGCTCACAAAAGGCGTACATTTGTTTGTTTATATGCCTAGTTACAAAGGCAGTTCATGTTGAGTTGGTCTCAGAATTGACTTCTGATGCTTTTTTGGCCGCGTTCAAGAGATTTATATCCCGCCGCGGACCAGTAGCTTGTTTATACTCTGATAATGGCACTAATTTCGTGGGTGCTAAGGCTCAATTAGATGATATATTTCAATTCCTTATAGATTCTGAATTTCAACCGGTTTTAAAACGAGAGCTTAGTACTCGGCGTATCCAGTGGAAGATGCTGCCACCTAGGTCCCCCCATTTTGGTGGGATGTGGGAAGGGAATTTAAAAAGCTTAAAAACTCACCTTTATCGCGTGATAGGTAGTCAACTTCTCACGTATGAGGAGTTGCAAACCGTATTAGTGCAAATAGAGTGCATCATGAACTCTCGACCACTCACCGTGGTATCGTCTGACCCTTCACCGGAAGTTCTAACTCCCGCACATTTTTTAATGTCGACCCCGTTGCAGTACTTGCCTGCCGTGGATTTGTCTGATGCGCGTATCAACCCTGTTAAACGTAAAGAGCTGCTTGATAGCATGGTGCAGTCTTTCTGGAAGAAATGGCGACTGGAATACCTGCACACGCTGCAAGTTAGGCAGAAGTGGACTGCCCCAGATCGTCCTATTGAAATTGGAACAGTCGTACTTGTAGGACAGGATAATTGTCCACCGTTAGAATGGCCGTTAGGTGTAATCATTGAAACGCATCCAGGGTCTGATAAAGTTGTACGTGTCGTGACGGTGAAAACCAATTGTGGGATTTACAAACGGCCGGTTGTAAAGGTATATCCTATTCCGACACAATAATTAATTAAAGATTAAAATATATAAACAAAACTTAAATATACTACCTACCTACCTTTATATAATACCTTAAACTCTGTAATATGTATATATGTATAATATTCCTAATGAGAGAGTTGTTCTTTTTTTTAAACAAATAAAAACGAAATTATATTTAGATAGCATAAACTTAAATATTATAAAATAAAATACATGTTTTCTTTTGAAAGTTCTGCGAACTTCCAAGGCGGGCAGCATGGTTGAGCACATTATGTGACCCAAATTAATTATTAATTAACTTTTGCATATTCATTCAATAAAATGGGGTTTTCTTTGATAATTAGAAGCATAAATAGATACTTCCAAATGGTTTCAATTAGTTAGCATTTGAGGCTGTTTGGATCTCGCGCCTTTACGATTGGTGACGGTTTCGTCAGCTCTGGCGACACCAGCGCGGCCCCTGATTGGCTGTCGCCAACGCGGCTAAAACAAAATGGACATCGCATTCTTTTCTGATTTTGAAAAATGCTCTCGGCTCTCGTTCGGCAAATGTTCAACACGTAATTTTTTGGTGCTTTGATGAACAATTGTGTAATATAAGTGAAGCCGCAAGAACCCTTTAAACATCGCCCTGCAGGGACTTCGGACATTGTTCGATATCTGGTTTGTGTAATTGCTACACGGCTGACTGAGGACAGGTGTGCTGGAAGGCGTACCCGAGCTGATCTCCAGGTTAGTGGGACCAATAGTTTTCGGTGCTACGTTTGAAACCATTTGTTTACTCAGTTTCTACAGAGTGGGTTTAATGGGAATATAAATATATTCTAAAGAAAAACATAAGTAAGTTCCCGCGTGTTGTCGGCTATTTACACGCCGCTGCACCACACCTCTTAAAGACAAATTTCATATTAAACGTAAATTAATCATCAATACAAATAAATAAAATTGAAGTGTCTGTTTGTAATTCAAAATAATAGGTTTTTAAACTAATACAGTTATTTGCACAATACCTATGCCTAAAAATCAGTTTTTAAATTTTTTGTCTGTCTGTCTGTTTGTTCCAGCTAATCTCCGGAATGGGTAGACCGATTTCCACGGGACTTTCATTGGTAGATACCTGGTGTTATAAGGAGTAACTTAGGCTTGTTTTATTTTTGAAAAAGAATTAGGGTTCCGCGCAAAATATATAGATATATCTAATTTTTTAAGCTCATAGAGTTATTTGCACGATACCTATGCCTAAAAATCAGTTTTTAAATTTTTTGTCTGTCTGTCTGTTTGTTCCAGCTAATATCCGGAATTGGTAGACCGATTTCCACGGGACTTTCATTGGTAGATACCTGGTGTTATAAGGAGTAACTTAGGCTTGTTTTATTTTTGAAAAAGAATTAGGGTTCCGCGCAAAATATATAGATATATATACACGCGAGCGAATTCAATCAGTGAGTTCTACTACTTATAACATAGTTAAGCTCATCACACACTATACCGTCACGGCTCCACCTCAGCAATTAATTTGTCATTCTGAGCAAATTAATCTGAACTTTAAAACGTGGTCGTATAATACATTTCATAATGTCAATACGCGCTTACTACCCGCCGTCGGTTTGTTTTTCATATTTAGTTGGGTTGGAGCCGTGCCGTTACTGTGTGTGATGTGACCTTAAGGCCACATTTCTAACATTCTTAAAAGGATGCGACATTTTTAAGTATTGAGTGTTTTCTTTCATTCGCTTGTATATGTTTAGTAATAAAAATATTGCATTCCTTTACTGTCCGTATTCCCATTAGCCCGTATACATGATCAATCACCCATAAATTGATTTTAAGTGAGGACTGCTTATCTTCGATACTAGAATTATTACGACTAAATTCGAACACATTTTATAGCTTATTAAAAAAAAGGTGTAAGGAGGAAAATGAGAATAGGTGTACTTGGTGTTCCTCAGTCCAGGTATATTCTATACTAGCCCTCCCCGCAGTTTTATCTGCGTTTATGGTCACTGCTCCACTCCTATTGATTTTTTTTTATGGTATAGGGGGCAAACGAGCAGACGGGTCACCTGATGGTAAATGACTACCGCCGCCCATGGGCACCTGCAACTCGAGAGTCACAAGTGCGTTGCCGCCCTTTAAGGGTGAGAGTAGGAGAAGAGGGGGAGGGGGGAAGAGAGGGAAGAGGGGGGAGGGGGGAAAGACGGGAATATGGGAGAGGGAAGGGTTAGGGCCTCCGGTAACCTCACTCATTCGGCGAAATGCAATGCAAACATTGCTTCACGGCCGGTTTTCTGTGAGGCCGTGGTAACGAGCGGAGTCGAGCCCGCCCATACGTGCCGAAGCATGGCTCTCCCACATGATCGTAGTGTGATGATATATAGCCTATAGCCTTCCTCGATAAAAGGGCTATCTAACACTGAAAGAATTTTTCAAATCGGACCAGTAGTTCCTTAGCTTCAAGCAAACAAACAAACAAACTCTTTATCTTTATATTATATTAGTATAGATTTTAACTATTTCAATAAGTTCATACTAAAAATAGCCCATGTGCTTGTTTGCAAAATTGATAAAGCACGATTACCGATCCGTATCGGCTTGCAACAGCAGTTGTGCAGATATTTGAAGAGCTCAGACGATTCTATTCATCAGCAAGTTGAAACGACCGTTTTACTTTGTGGACCACTGCAATTTAAACCAAAACTTCTTGTGCCAGACTTCCTTTACAGTATGAGTATGTAAATTTAAAACAACGTTGTCTCCAAATAATCCGTCGGTGGCCGTATTCGTCACAAATCTAGTAGGTACGCAATATTCTTGTGATATTATTTATGTATGAACACGCCTTTAGAGGTGCGTGAATCGTGACAAGATTGTCGACACTCACTTATGCCGTAAAAACGAGAGATTTGATACAACAAGGGCTTCTCTTTATGAAACAGCTTATAAGACGATTTTAGATGTAGTTGACTGTAAAAGAGTACCTAATTATTCAACAAACCAAAGTTTAAAGTACATTTTAGTAAATATACAGAGTTTTAATTGTTTATTTAGAACAAGTAAATGCTGAGGATGCATTAGATATAAACAACGAGATATTATGTACCTACATAATATATACTAGAGAAGCCACTCAGAACAAAATACATGTTCCGTTTTTATTTAAATTAAAACTAAAAAGCGCTGCAGCGCTAAAACAATAATTTGTAGTCACATCCTACAGTATTAACAAGCATCGCTCGATCGTTTTTGAGTTGTAGTTTTCTCCCGAGCGTAAGGTCCTAAGCGCCGTGATTTTCATGGCGTTTACGCGTGTTGCTCAACGAACTGCTACAAAGATTTGTGTTCACTGCGGTACAAGTACCGCAGTTCGCGTTACAAACCTTTTCTTCGCGGTGTCTACTCTATACGCTAGTAATTATAACTCAGTGGATATAAACGGGAATTTCAATTTATCAGAACAGACTCGAGTAGTTAAAGTATTCAGAGTGTGCCCGTGCTTAGGCGCCAGTCCCATACTGAGAGTTGAATACTTCTAAAACATTAAAATTATAGAAAGTTAACATATTTATAAACACTTTAAAAATATACTTTAATAGGAGCCATGTAGTAATCAAATAAATTTAACGTTCTTAAACTGTAGGACACAGCTAGTCTAAATATATACCTAAGCAGGTACTTTAAAATCAAGAACTGTGTGCGGGTCTGATACCTATTTCTTTTTTATTAGCTACTTGCAACCCGCCCCGGCTTCGCACGGGTAGCAGAGACATCTTTAACAATCATCATCATATTTCAACCAATTTAAACAAAACCTTAACAAATTATATATCTTAACCTTCCTCATGAATAGCTTTATCTATTGGTGAAAACCGTATAAAAATCCGTTCAGTAGTTTTTGAGTTTATCACGAACACTTTGTTTTATATAATACGCCCCGACTTCGCACGGGTACAAGTTATACACCAAAACCTTCCTCATGAATCACTCTGTCTATTAGTGAAAACCGCATGAAAATCCGTTCAGTAGTTTTTCAGTTTATCGCGAACAGACAGACAGACAGACGCGGACTTTGTTTTATAATATGTAGTGATGTAGTGATGATAATTTTTACAAAAATGTAATCCCTAAGTATATGATCACGCTGCCGTTAATACAAATGATAAAATAAACGAATTGTGGTGGTGGATTTTGTAATCCACCACCAAAGGGCTCCTGGGTTTAATCCACGTAGTCCTATATATCTATTTGTTGGAGTGTATGTAATTTTTCTGATAAAGCACTTGCGATTAAAAACAAAATAGTATTTTTTAAAAATTAAAATTTAAATTGAAGAAGAAAGAAAGAAAAAGTATTTATTTCTTATGTGACGTTCGTGCTTACAGTAGTTAAAGTGATGAAACATTAAAAAAAAAAAAAGAAATACAAATGAAAATAAAGAAAAAAACGTAATAGAGTGACATTGCCTTGCACGCACTTGCACGTCACTTATTGAAATTGGTCACTGCTCAGCATTGATGCTGATGGCGCTAGCAAGGAAGTTGCTGTGCGCCAAGTAGCGCTGATTTTCAGCGGTGACTGTGTGGAGTAGGTGCATCATCGTGATGAGTAGGTAATTGCGTATGTGCAATTTGCATAAAATTGTCTTGTTTTCGAACTGATGATTCACCTTTAAATCTAAAACTATACACTACTACTACAAAAATGTATATTGATAGCTGACAATCGCTGCCTTCAAGAAATAGACAACTAATTCCTTAATTCAAAATGTTTCAGGAGGTTTTAGGCAAATATCAGGTACAAAAATCAATAACAAACTGAAACCAAGTCTAATGTTTTTCCCATAAACTTAATAAAGTCCATGAACTAAAATGAAATATTGATGGTTTAAAAATAAATCACAACCTTGGTTTTAAAAAAGGATGTCAGTAATTCTTGGACTTTATTTATTGAATTGTATATTTCCGTTTTTGAATAGCATGCCATTCAATGTAAGCGTGACATGGATGTAGAATTAAGTAGCTTTGATAGGATAAAGCTGTCACACAGCTGTCAAATGAATCGCGATTTGGTCACGTTCATCCCTGGTGACGCAGAGGACATCGCTTCTAGGAATAATAAACAATAGAGAACTATTGCAAATTGGCCTCTTTTTGGGGTTTTATTTTGGACCCGCGAACTCCGCTTAAAATGAATCTTCATAAGAATAGTTTTACTTTTTACAAACTTTACTAAACTGAATACCAGTCTAATTTCATAACATTTGCATTAGAACCGAATCAAGAACAACATTTATATAATTTCAATATGGATTTATCTTATTCTTACCATTTTCGTGCACAGCCTGTCAAGATTACGGCCGAAGGTTACAGCCAGTTAAAACTAGAAACTTTTCAAAATCAGAGGAGTAGGTAACCATGGAGATTATCTTAACTTTAAATTCCAACTCGTAAATCTTGCCTCATAAAATCATACATCTGTGTATATATTGTGCATTACATTTGATCGTTTATCGTTTTATCTTCATTTTATGACAAAACATCGGATAAATCGGATCTTATTTTTGTTAATATTATCATCACGTTGCTTCAAAGTTTATTATTGGTACGTGTCATATCATATTTAACATTTTCTGAATGTGGACATGTACCATAAGTACGTACTTTAAATATATGCAAAATCTTGTACCATTATTTGTAGATCAGTAGATATTATTGTGCTCTGGAATTAAGGATATAAGCTTATTCCCGAATCATGACAGTTACACATGTACTTAATCCCCCATAAGCCAAGCAAAGGAGAATTAAAAACTAAATCTCCATAACTTAACTTACCGTAGGCGTACATCTGACGTTTACTGGTTCAACAGAAGAAACCTGAGCTGCACGAGCTTACATTTATTGATTATGCATCATCAGATGAGTCTCATTAGCCTAACAAAGGCATTAATCAGTTGGCTTCACGGATTAAAGTGAAACAAATTGAAGTGTCTATGCCGTGGGCGGCCATAGACATTTTTACGACCCGACACGTTTCTAAACGGTCGATGGATAGTTTTAAACTTCGAATGTCAATTAACACCGTTGCTCTGGTACCTTTATTATTTATTACCAACCGCAATGGCGGTCCATGGCGCGTGTTTGTCATCACGAAATGTCGTTTTGTCATTATTAGGCTTTTAATTAATGTTTTTGTACGGCTTGTGTCTTCATCTGGTATTAAAATTCATGAAGTAGAGAAATAAAATTATCATTGATGCAGAGAGTTTCTTAATTTTAAATTTCACCTGGAGAGTACCTAACTGTTATTTTACTTACATCGACCAACACACATAAACTGAAATAAAAATCTTATTCCCGAGTTACCAAGTGCATGCTTAAACGAGGATGGAATATTGACAAATTATTTGCGCGTATTCCAAACATAAATGAAAGTGTTAACTTTTATTTAAATTTGGAAAACACTCAAATGTCAATTTAAATACACACACGTAATGTATCTGCACCTTGTCACGGTATCATTAAAGACAAATCAATGCCAATTTATCTCAGTCTGAGTCATGTAACGAATATAAGTCAAATAGGCTGACGCGGTCGCCGCGCAGCAAACTTGTTGGGTTGCACTTTTATTTGGCGATTAGCACTCCTAGCGTATGTATGTTATGTAGGGAAGTCAGATTTTTTGAAGTAATAACTTCTTATGGGAGGGTAAACCGCTTCGTTACGTAACGCGTTACGGCGCCAGTCTGTCTGGCTTCCTTTTCTCTCACGCATACGGCAGCGGTAGGCAGGCTCCTCCTCTCTAGAGTTTTCTCAAGTTAAACAATTTCAATATTAAATAGTTCAACATAGATTAGGTTAAGTTATCACTTCTGTCGGGCGTCCCGAGACGACAAATCGATGTTACGAGTTCATATTAACCGGTAAACACGGAAACGTCAGATGGGCATTGTGCTTAAGGGTTTCTCAGAAATATTTTCATTGTAACTGTCACTTAAAAAGAAAATACTGTTCTAAATTTCGTTAGCACAGCTGTTTCATGTTGGTGTTGGTGATCAGGCCGTCCCTCAGGACACGCTCATTTACATTTTACATACCTAAATAAGATATCCTCTTAAAGTAAGTGAAATATGCGGTGAGTGAGAGCCACTTTTATATTCTGTTTATTCATTTGTAAGGGTCGTGACGTGAAACTTAGTGGTCATCTAGTGTTGTAATTTTAATGTACTGAAAGCTTAATCGTCATAATCATGTATCTCATCTATGGCAGGTTTACTTTGAATATAAGAGGAGTCTGTAGCAAAGACTTAGGTATATTATTTAGGATATTCTATCACGGATCGTAGGACTAAAATTGTAGTTTTGTAAAACCAAAAAAGTAAAGAAATATTTCCATTATTCACCTCCTAAGTCCAAACTCGTGGGGTTTACTTGTAGCCACTGAAGAGTTCCAATATCCATCTTCTGGCTCCATCATGAGATCAACTTTAAGATGCCAAATTATGGTACTGTCATCTATAACTGAATATACATACAAAATTAAAATTAACTGCCACGATTAGTTTACATACTTACAAGTGAAGGTAATAATAATAATAACTTGACACATCTCACACATGTCCATCTGATCCCAAACCAGACAGAGCCTGTACTATGGTAACGAGACTGCTGATAAACATACTTATATATTTCTAAATACAAACTTATCCTGGGAATACCTAAATGAAGCATACGGTCTGCCCAATCGTAAACGGTTGATACTCACACCCGGTTTCTGAAAAGCTGATAAAAATATTATTCAACTCACAGAGCTGTCAAGTTAACAACGGTGTCAAATCAACTCGAGTATCTGAAACGTTGATCAAAGAAAAATTTACTAACAACATCCAAACATTCGAATGCCATTTGGCATAAGATTTTGCAGAAAAATTTTGCAGCTCTGTTAACTAATCCGATGACCAAATCAAAGTGCCTTATCATGCTTTCAGTAACTCAATATATATTTAACAAGTGATTTGAAATCCGCTTAGTTAATTTATTCGTTGATCAGCCTTTTAGAGAAGGGGTCGCCACTCTAATAATTTAATGTCTAACCACGGTCCCGTGGTTTAATACATGACAATTTTTTTTTGTTGTTGTTTTGTTATCCAGGTGGAAATTTGGGCTTATAATAACTTTAAAATTAAATGGTGGAAACCCTTCCCTTTCGCCTCTACCCCTCTTCCACCCTTCCCTTCCCCCACCTTAAAGGGCGGCAACGCACTTGTGACTCTTGAGTTGCAGGTGCCCATGGGCGGCGGTAGTCATTTGCCATCGGGTGACCCGTCTGTTCGTTTACCTCCTGTACCATAAAAAAGACTAACATATATTTAGCCACGCCTGTATCCTCGAAAGGGGTAAGTAGAGGTGTATAAACACCCACATTTTGCAATTTTTTTTGTCCCACTCACATAATAGGGGGTCCATTGCTGGCAACCCGGCACTTTGGGAATTCAAGGTGGGAAAATGAAGGCTACCGCGTTTCAATTTGCCACTAGAGGCGCTGCTAAATAAATAATTACTGTTGTGAATATTTTGCAATACCCGATTAATTATAGCAGATGTAAGATACGATAATAGGAAATGATTTATATTTAAACTCTGTTTCCACGTAAAATCAAATTTTGACAGCTAAGACCTCACTCGCCGGTGGCGCCAACTGGTGAGCAAAAAACAGTAGCCCTCATTGAGAGTTTATTGAACGTAAAAAGAAGGCAATGGAAGGAAAAGGATATTGCTTATATAGATGGAGTGGGGAGTCTAAGCAATGTCTCGAGAAGGTTAGGGTACTTGTAACTCGATAATTAACTTAGATACCTGTAATAGTGAATCTGATTTCGAAATAAAATTGTTTCAGGGCACACCACGATTGTGGGGTTAAGACCCATCATGGAAGATTGAGGATGCAGGTGCTCACCGGACACGGCTACTTCGGAAAGTGTTGGTGTGTGTAACCTCTAACTGGAGACCATGGTCGGGTACGATGGCACGTCGGATTCCGCTACCTCGTTCTGCGAGGAAGTGATGTACGGAAAGGGAACGGGAGATAACTACTTTTCTCTCGCCCAGCAGAAGAAGCACCAGGTGCCAGAGAATGCAAAACGGTCTCCGGCCTCCAGGAGCGCTTGCCTGAGAGTAATGGGCACAGTTATTCGTTGACCTCGCAGTCGCAGGCTTGAGACGGCGATGCGACCCGTTCCGCACGTGCCTTTATAAGTTAGATCACCTATCATTGAACAAGGAGCCAAGTCTGTCGGAATTCACAGGGATGTCCTTTTAGGGTACACCTGAGTGTGAAATTAGTCGGTTCGAGTCCGACATACTACCTTGTTGCCCCAGCGAGGTGGTGACCCGTAGGTATTTCCACAGAACAAAAAAAAAATGTCTACTAGTAATATCAGTATCTACTCCTAATATGTAGTAATAAATTGCTCACTACATTATTCCTTCATTTTTTATTTTTGTTATCAGGGGAAATCTAGAATTTCTATTCTCGCTACAACTGCGCAAAAAGTTCAGTAAAGATTAACGATTAACAGTTACATAATATTACATTATAATTGGCAACTCAAATTATAAGTGCACCCAATCACAACTTATCGACAGACAATCATGATAAGACACACAAGTGAGTCTTATCATGATTGGCTGCGTTCTGTTGCTACTGCAGGCAGGCTACACAAAATACAACTGCGTGGCTGGCGGCCATATTGCGTAACGTCTAATCTTATCATATGCACCATTTACATAAATACTAGCTGACGTATGTGACTTTGCCTGCCTAGAATCTCTCCGATACAATTTTTTATGTGATACAAAGTTTTATGTTCGTGACGTAAGCTTATGTTATTCCCCAAGGTCCCCTCTATATTCATACCAAGGTCATCCAAGGCTTTCACGCGATTCAGGTGTGAAAACGTAACAGACAGACTGACAGACAGAGTTACTTTAGCATTTATAATATTAGTATAGATAAAAATGTTAACAAAAATAAATCGACTTCAACGAAATTAATTGTTTTAAAAACAAATTAATACCTAAGCTATTTTATACTAAAACATTCTTGAAAATATGTAGAATACATTAGTGAAACAATCATAAAAATTGGTCTACTATTAAGAAAATCGCGGACATAGAAACATACATCCATGCAGATCGAAAACAGAACTTCCTTTTTTAAAGTAGGTTGATAAAAAAGTTCAAAAACTTCACTTTCACATTCACACACATATTTCTAATATTTAAACTAACCGATATATATAGAGGAACGTATTTCGTACAAAAATAATAATGGCCGTGCTACATTTTGAGGAACGGAATGCACAAAATTTTTTTTAAATAATTTAAGAAGTATCATCACGTTCTTATATTAATAGATGTGATATCATTCCTCACTTAATCCAAGTATTAATTAATCGGTGAATAATAAATACGACATTCCAACAAAATATCGCTCAATTGGTCCAATATGTACACTAATATTACTAAGCAGTCATTTCTCGTAACTTGATTAATTTGATAACATCCCGAGGAGGTGGATAAGTATTGATCACACTTCTATTCATTTTATGCCCGATACATATGCCAGTGGCGTATGTGTCGGGTCATTCGGCTTCCTTTAATATGGTTGAATTGGACGATAGATGGCACGTGCGTGATGCTCGTGAACGAGTGTCGTTGGTCGGGGCTGGTCATCTCCGAACTGCCATTATTTACGTATAGTAATAATTTGCGCGACTGCTTATATTTTAGAACAATGCCTTACATTGTCCTTACTTTTTATTTGCGCATAAAAGCAATGTAACCAGAGATTTGTAAAAATCATCTTGATAAAGAGTGTCCTTGGAGTTTCTTGCCTGTTCTTCTGGACAGGATCTACGTATTGGAACAGGTAACTAGCTTCACGACTGACTTAGTCTGACTGACTACTACTCCTATAATGGTGAACCCATTATAGATATTTTTAAATTGTTTTGTTCTTGAAATAAATGATTTTGATTTTATATTTCTACATTTGAAATCATAAATTTATAAGCACGACTAATCACTTCATCTAGTTGTAAAAAGAATTTTCTCCTCTTCGTAGCACAGAAAAGGCTTCTAAAAGTTTTGTCAATAAGAAATAATCGAATTCAAATTGAAACAGTGTTCTCTCTAATTCCTTTTAGATTAAATCTTGTTTGGGTAGCGCGTGTTCAAATTATGCTAAGTGAGGAATAAAGGTGAACCATAAATGTAGTATAACTGTAGGGAGTTCTATATTGTAACATTGTAACAGTAACAGTTTTTCTAAGTATTTGACTAAATAATATTCTAAATTAGAAGGCTCGACTTCCCAGCCAGGCCCACTCTACAGAGTAGTTTAAGAGCAACTACACAGCGGCTAAACGTGCCAAAATTCAGTGGGCTGTCGCTCGCCGGCCGTGCCGCACGTTAGTTCGATGCTCACTCACGCGCTACGTCGCGTCATCCGTTCGTATCTAGACTATTGAGTTATTAGTACCTAGCCTAGGTTTATTTGTGCACAAAAATAGAGTACACACATAACTGACGGGCATTTAAATATTTAGATTAATTCATTTAAAAACGACAACCCTAACAGAACAGATAAGAGTTACGCGATAGAAAGAAAGGCAACTTCTAGGTGAATATAACTGTAGGTAATTATGCGACCTGAATTGCGACTTTATTGTGTCAAAACAAGAGTCGATATTTATTTAAATGATTTGGCGGAGTGGGACTTCTGCACCTGTACTATTATCTATTATGTGGCAATAGCCAGTTCGAATTACAATTAAGCGACCCTGACCTGCTCCTTATAAACAATATTCTTTCCTTCCATTGCCTTCTTGTCTTGCATGCCTTTCCCTTTCAATACAACCTCAATTTTCCGATCTTAAATTCCCAAAGTGCCCAGTTGACGGCAATAGGCTTGCTCCCTATTACGTGGGTGCGACCATATTATAGTTGGGAGAATGTCTGGTACCTAATATGCCTCTGTCTACCCCTTCGGGGATAGAGGTGTGAGTGCATTATGTACGTGTATGTAATTTTGTAGTAGTTTCTTTATCAGTTTAGTTAGGTCAGATATAATAATAACTAAAAATTACAGTCTACCTATAGTTTGTAATCTTGTACACATTTGCGAAATAAATTTGAATTTGAACTATTATTATTCACAAGGTGTAGAGTATCTGGCAATTAACTTGGACATTTATTTTGCTTTACATTTTTTATTGGTAAAAGTTCTAAATGTGCTTTTAAATCTAAATCTAGAAAAGAAAAAGAAAGAAATAAAGAAAAGATTTATTTTGGCACACAGACTCAAATTTTCACACGAAAACAATAAAAAGAAAAATGGAGAAATAAAATATACAAAATCAAACAAAAAAAAAACAAATGAAATAAAAATAAAAAAGTGGCAGTATATTACTTCTGCTCACTGGCAACACCACATCTTCCACCTGACCGAGCTCTAAATCTATCTATCAATCAAATTACCCTAAACAATCATACTTAGAAAGAGATCATATTTTGTTGCGAATTCACTAAACATATAAAATACTCTTTTTAGGACTGAAAGATGCAAAATAGAATACAACTATTATTTTTAAAAGTTGAAATCAAACAACAACGATCAAACAAAACAAGAAAATCCTTGGGGTATATTCAAAATTAGGCATAAGAGCTGTACCTACGTAGAACACTTTTAAAATCTCTATTGCAATGTTGAATAAACATGATGCAAAATAGAATACAATATTTATAAATAATTATACTAGCTTAACCGGCAGACGTTATCCTGTCTTTACTATGAATATTGAACAATCGCACCAACTGTCAAACGACTGACAGTTATGTCAAAGCCGCTAAGGTTACATTAGAAAAGTTAATATTGTTCTTAAGTTTTCTTAAATTTTCTAATTTTCCGCGTAACTTTCTTAATTTTCTTTCAAAAGAATCCTCCTGGCAATAATAAACACCAAAAAGAAAAAGAATTTACGAAATCAGTCCAGCCGTTCAAGCGTGATGCCGTGACCAATGACCAAGGGAAATAGGGATTAATTTTTTAAATATATATATATATATATATATATATATATATATATATATATATATATTGATATGTGAAGAGAATTCTTTGTACCCTTTTAAGCAAATTTCGCGCACGGACGAATGTGACATTTGGAATACTTAAAGTTTATATGTAGAGTATCGTGGGAGAGCCATGCTTCGGCACGTATGGGCCGGCTCCACCGGAGTGATACCACGGCCTCACAGAAAACCGGCAGCGAAACAATGTTTTATTGCTTTTCGCCTTCCCTTTAACCCTTCTCTCTCTCTCTCTTCCACCCTTCCCCTACTCCTACCTTAAAGGCCGGCAACACACTTGTGACTCTTGAGTTGCAGGTGCCCATGGGCGGCGGTAGTCATTTACCAGGTGACCCGTCCGCTCGTTTGCAAATTTTAAACAATTTGTGTCGTAAATTGAAAAACGATAAAAAAATTGTTACAAAAAGCCACAGGCATCCAGTATATTATGTTGACACGCCACGGTACGAAAAGTCTAAACAATGAAAGCTCAATTTATACATGAAGTGGAAGACTCTATTTATGTTACTAATAGGTTTAAAATTTTATGAATTATGGTCAGATACTAGACATCTCTAGTAATTATAAATATGCATTGACTTTCGAGAAAACGACTCACCCGTTAAGTTAATGTGTTCTGCGACAGAACTTACTTGCCAGATGTTCATTCATACGAAAACGCCCACCCTGTTCAACATTCAACTTTAACGTAGACGTAATAAAATTTGTCATTCTCAACATATTATTATTCAGTTTAATATTAAAACTACCGAATTCCTATGTTTCCCAATTAAACAACCATAAAAATCGTTCGAATAGACTCAAGCTGTGTGTTCGTCGCGTGGGTGTAAGATGACGTGAATGCGCTATCTTAGTCATTATAAATAATGTACAGATAAGCAGCCAGAGACAATAGACCGAGCCTGTGGGTGGTGGCACGAACTACCAAATAGCTATGACCCATCTGAAGGCTCATCTCTGAACAGTTTAGTGTCAAAGTTCAGGGTAAATGGGGTCTCGATATATTGGTGTTCCTGTTGAACTGGTGGGTGCACGTCAACTGGCTGGGAAGAATGGAGTTGTACTCATTGTTGTGATCGGTACAAAGTACGTTTAAGCATTTAGATATAAATGAATTGTTTTCTGTAGATATTAATCTTGTTAAGTGTTTTAGAGTGCATTTTGTGTGGGATTAAATTAATAAGATTTGTGGCTGTGTTTTTATAATAAACTAGCAGTTCCCGGCTTCGCTTGCGTGTACATATTAATATATTTTGCGTAGAACCCTAATCCTTTTTCCAAGAAAAAGTAGTATCTATCTGCCAGTGGAAATCGGTCCACCCATTCCAGATATTAGCCGGAACAAACAAACAAACAGATAGACAGACAAAAAATTTAAAAACTGATTTTTATACATAGTTATCGTGCAAATAACTGTATGAGCTTAAAAAAACTATTATTTTGACATTACAGACAGACACTTCAGTTTTATTTATTTGTATTGATGTAACATTAAGCTCCTTAGAATATGGAATACGTATAAAAGAAATATAAAAAAGAGTTAATATATTTATAGTTACTAGCAGTGCCCCGCGGTTTCACCCGCGTAAGTCCCGATCCCGTGGGAATATCGACATTAAATGTTTTTTTTTCTGCGTGTGGAAACCCCCTCGGGCCGTCACCCCACCGGGATTTTCGGTTGGGCGGTGTGTCGAAATCGAACCGACTAAAACCACTGTGTGTCGTACTGCGCCTTAAATAGGAGGGATCCGGGAACAGCTTTTATTAAGACATAGGGACCCATGCATAGAAACCTGCTCCAACCTTCACCACCACCACTCAGAGGGCACGAGGCGTAGGAAAGCGAGTCTCTCCCGCACGGTTTACGCCGCCTCCTTCCGCGAGCTGTTTTTTTTGTCTTCATGTCTTTTTATGTCAGCTCCCGTAAATCAGCAACGGTACGATGTTCAAAGTCCTAGTTGCAGCAGTGATGGCAGGCAAGACACATTTCCCGCCTACTCGGTTAATTTCGGCATTTATGGCCGTAACAGGAATTGCTTTATTCCTTTTAATTACTTACACAAAAACTGGTCTTTCACAACTAAAAAAATGTGTCTTCACAACGACATCCGATAGTGTTACCCAAATACGCGTGTCATAATAGAAGATTATCGGATAACAAACGGCATCTAGTGCAATACAGCGGTCAACAAACCGCCTACAAGGCACGCTCATTATGTTAATATCACTTCCGTCGTGTTTATTTTAGCAATCATGTTTTTTATACAGATTAAATATTATGCGATGTGAAAGAGATAAAATATCGAAACTATAATCTAAAATGTTTAGCTTAAGGTGTTTTCTAATTGTCACTTATTACGCCATTACAGCTTGGCTGTAGCTTCATTCTTTGAAATTTCGCCACGGCTTGCTGATCTTAAAACAAGCTTTTTCCTACCGACCCAGAAAAGGCACTGTTCTTGTCTATGATCAGGCGATGTCCAAGACCCAATTTGTTCCTTCAATTCTCGAAGATTTTTGCCCGTCTTTTCCGAAAGACAAACTTAACTTTGCGGTTCTAAAAATACTCTTCCATAAATCGATGTACGACAAAGTCAACTTTTCAACCGCAAAATATAAGTTGTTATTGTCGCTAACTTGTTGTTATGTCACAATAAAAAATGGTTATTGTTATCACAAAATTATATTCTGCGGCTGGAAAGTTGACTTTGTTGTACATCGATGTATGGGAGAGTATTTGTAGAACCGCAAAGTTAAGTTTGTCTTTCGCAAAAGACAGGCAAAAATCTTCGAGAATTGATGCCCGAGATGGACGTACTATCTTCATACAAGTTTGTTTGCTTACGGAACCCTCGGTGCGCGAGTGTCACTCGCACTTGTCCGGTTTTGTTTAAACTCTTGATTGAAGTCACTGTAGCTATTATCTATTTTGTTTCTGTTTACAGTATAACTACAGCCTGCAGCATATTGTTATAAAGAGAAAAATAAGTACGTGATCAACTTGTAGTTTTTTTTCAGTTATTAATGGGTTGAATCGATGAACTCTCATATCACCCTCCAACGAGCACGACGCTTAGATCGACCAGCCTTTCGTTCAATTTATGATGAAAAGCAAACCACCGCTCGAATAATATATTCGTTTGCATTAGGTATACATTTTATAGTCTCTACTGACATCCCTAAAATAGTACTCTCAGTGAGCAGCCATTCATTCATTATTCAAACCTGACCGTGATCGCCAACATTTTATGTCGCTAAGAGTTGAAACAGCCGCCGGCCATGTCGTAAAGCGGACGAACTTCAAGATCGTTACGTCAGCAGACACGTTTTTATTGCTATCATTACAGCTTTTGGGAGTATTTTGTGTTATTGTTGTCACTACTGCAAATGGTGGACTGTATTGCGGTTAGTTATTTATGGAAACCTAGGAACTATAGTAAAAGAATGCACTAATATTTTTTAACCGGGAAGGCATAACTTTTCATAGAGTTTTCTGTTTTTGATATTTTTTTAAGGAATATGTCGTTAAATGTATGTATGTATACATGTAGTTCTTTCTTTAGTTTGTTAAAAATTTCTTTTTAACATAATAAAACTGTAAAACGAATGAATAAACTAACGCAACGTAATAATTAGACTACAGCATAAAATAAAATCGTTGATAAAGTACCTAAACACAATGGTCGTTTTTAAAGTTACGTTTTAAAACATTTAAGATGTTACTAAGCGCTAGAATATGAATTTTAATAACCTTTACCACACAGTTAAATATACCTGAATAGAAAATAAAATTATTTTACCAACTTTTTTTTACAGCGCACACTATGTAGCGGGCAACAACGTGAATAAATAACAACACAGAATAACTAGATATGAAGCAACAGGAATAGAACACAAATTGAAGGTAACACAAAGGCCGTTTGTAATGAATACCTTCTTCTTTGTCTTCGGTTCTCTGTGGTTACAAACTATCATTATTGATCGGAATTTTATAGAGTTTGCACAAAATTAATTAGAATCGCTGTGCTTGTATTTGATTCTCCGAAAGATCTTGATGTCGGCGTGTCCGTTCAGTAGTTTTTTGAGTTTATCGCGAACAGACAGACAGGCGCGGCGGGGGACATTGTTTTATAATATGTAGTGATTTACAATTTCTCAAACGTTAAATTTTTAACGGTATGGCGTGTATTAGTTTGCAAATCCAGAAATGCCGGTGTATCATGATGTGGTCTGGTAGATCTCGATCTGCCGAATTTAACGATCTGCCTACGACATAATATTATTTGCGTATATGTCGTAGTATATCAGTGGTACAAAAATAGGTACAGTAATTTTTCTCACGAGTGACAGCAAAAAATTGAGACAGCAAAATCGAAGCCGCGAGCATCAATATTGTTATTTAAAAAAGACAAGTACGAATAAGTCTCGCGCCTTGAAGGTGATTTATACGAATAGTAGATTGTTCTGACATCCCGGGATCAGTGAGTAGGTATAAGGTATAACTTTCTCTGGGACTTCCTTCCTAGGGTATACTCGAGTCCTTTGCGATAGACTCACTTGTGATGGAGCACCGTGTGGTTTTAGTCGGTTCGATTCCGACATACCACTTCACCAATAGCCATGGTGAGGCGATGACCCATGGGAGCTTCCACACGAAAAAAAAAAGGTATAAGATATAACTAAACAAACTTATATTTGGAGTGGAATAAATGTTCTTTGCTACATGATCGTAGGTCAATGGAAAAAATGCCCTAAAGGTATTTATTTACTTACCGTAATGTTTGATTGCTTTGACTTAAAAACTAGATTTTTTTGAAGTTAACCTACAGAAGACAGACGGACAAACGGACAAGGAAGGATCGTATGAGAGTATAAATAATTAAACAACTGTTAGGTCTTTAAGTAAATTTGAACCTCATTCGATATTAAAATACTCAGAAGTTAGTAAAAGGCAGAGATGACATACGATCGAATGAAAGTACTTTTGTCGTTCCTTTAAGAAGTTCAATCGAGCAAATGTATAAAGTTTTCGTTGTTGCCGACGACAGAAACTTGGAGACGCGAATTGAATCCGATTGGTGAGATTAAATCTTTGTGAGGAAGGGTGGGTCTTATCATTTTATTGATGTTTGCGATTTTTTTCTATTTTTGGATTGTAACTTTGATTGAAATGAAACAAAAAAATATAATTTTAGTGCTCATGCCCAGAAAATCTCTTGCTGTGAATCCTCAAGTGCGGTTAACCACAATTCTGGCTGTCTGGCTGCAATTATAATATCGCAGATATATTTATGAATAACTGTATTGGACCTATTTCTGTTACTTTTTTACTGATGCCACCCTTATTATTATAAGCTGTTGGTCTTCTAAAGATATACAAATCAATAAACAATACTTGCGTAGGTAAAGCTGCTTTCCTGCTGGTGAGGAGGTTGACAGATCCAAAAACCTTACGAAGTTGTTTTCTTATATTTTAAACTAGCAACCCGCCCGGCTTCGCACGGGTACAAATTATATACCAAAACCTTCCTCATGAATCACTCTGTCTATTAGTGAAAACCACATGAAAATCCGTTCAGTAGTTTTTCAGTTTATCGCGAACAGATAGACAGACAGAGGCGGCGGGGGACTTATAACACTGACTGACGGACTGTTTTATAACATGTAGTGATGATGTAAGTGGAGACATATAAGATTTCCAAGTCATTTTGATCACATACAAAATTAATCTTGAAAGTTACAAGAAAGCGCAGCGTAGTAAGCCCTTCCACTATATGGACGAATTACCTGGTCAACGTTGCCCTAGTATAGTAGAGGAGCCACTGAATTGAGACCAAAAACGTTCGATGATTGTAAACGTCATTGGGAGAAATGCTCGGTAGTGAAAACAACTCCTAGCGGGCATCACACGATTGAAGTTCTGGCTTGCAGGCGATTTGGTAGGAAAAACCATAGCATAATTAAAGTTTACGAGGTATAGCACTCACCATTATTGAGTCTAGGGGCAGTACACATTTATAGCTTTTGCAAAAAGAGTAAAGTAAAGAGAAAGTACTACATTGTTTTAGTTTCCATATTATAAGAAGTCTATGTGTTCCGATAGTTTCATATCATTGAGCGACATTTCTCACTACAGTTTAAAAAAAAAGTGAGAACCCTATTCTGGAAGGCTGTCACGGCGATTAAAAATGACAACATTCTAATTTAATTGGTGCTTGTTATAACATTGTAAGTAGACACCGCACGTACGTACTGCCTCGCTGCTCATAATGAAGCACGATGAGCAACACGAGCAACGACACACGTTCAATCATTACTTAGTTTATTTACGACGTGAATTATTGCATCTGTGGTCATTCTCACAGTGGTCAACGACATATTCGGCGTGATTAAGGGGTGTGATTCACTTGAACCACATAACCTATTTGTTGACATAGATAGATTGTAAATTGTATTATTATATTTGGAGTTTCTAAGCCTACGGCGAATAGTAATAATCTGTCTTCTCAATTGTTAATTCATTTAAGCTTGAAACACTTCTGATAATGAATGATCCTAAATGAACCAAATTTTAAGGATGCTTGTAACATTTTGTAATTACGAGATCCCTTGTCGACGTTGCTGAAACTTTCCAAAACAAGGAAGTTTCCCTTCGAGGTATCTAACAACTCTTTAAAGGTGTATTTTAGAGCAATACGGCGTTGGTGTGAGTGACGCAGTGTCATGGATGTGCCAAAAAAAAAACGTTAATAATACGCACGAAATATTCGTCAACATATCGCCACCCGGCAAAAAAGTGTCATAATACAAAACAGCTATTGCGAGAAAACACGACTTTTATGCCGGTGAAGCTAGTAACGATGTTTTTAAAGGTGACCAAATGCAACATTTGCTATTTAATACTATAAAAATGTCAAAATGTACCTAAAATGTTATATGACACTTTTTTTGCCGGGTGGCGATATGTACCTATATATTTTCAAGCTATTAGGGTGTCTTTATAGGTAAGTAGATATTTTTAAGTATCCAAATGTCAGACAGTGTATTAACGACAGGTTACTGATTCCCTTAGAGGAGATACAGTGCTTTCGAGACTTCACTTTGAGGACTTATTTTGGGAGAATTTTTGGAACACTATGTAGTAGGCTCATAATAGAGAAGTAATTCCCACACAATCTGTGGTCGACTTAAGAGATTATTCTCGTCTTTTATCTTGTCGATTCCTTTGCAACTGGTTCTAAAGACGATAAGTGGCAGAAAGTATAGCAAGACTTCAAACAACTATACGCGCATAAAAAAATATAGGCAAATATTTGTTTCAGTTGGACCCGCGATACCCATTATATAGTTTTTAATAATATACATTAATACCTGCAAATTTTAAACAGAACTCCGTTACATAAAAGGATAGATAGATACAGGTCAAGCTCTTATCAAACGTGTAATCAATGCAACGATGAATCAAAGTACCAAATCAGTCAAATACTACGACTACAATAATAACAGCAATCTGTTATAGCCAAGATGCCAACATATATTATAATAAAATTGTTTTCATGTACATCAGGTATCTATATCATAGGTACCTCCATTATGCGTTCAGTGAGTTCAGTTTCCTTAGATTTACGAAATCTAATTCCTGAACTCAAAAGTTCAAGGGTCGCACATTACAAAACTTTTTCAGATGAACCTTTTTTTGTTGCTGTTTGTAAACACAAACATTTCTCTACCGAATCAATATACCACTATACCGAATTATTCAACACTGCGGATACACAAATGTAAGTCAATTATTTCACTTCACTGGAAGGAATAAACGGATATATTGGTTAAACCAGTTGAATAGATAAAAGAGAACTCAGGATCTACTTGGAAACGATGTCGCAACTATGCAACATTATAATTATTTATTTTGTTATCATCAAGTAGAATGTGGAAATTATCTTGAAAATATTTGATAACGGTTTTAAGTTCTTTAAAACCGTTATCAAATATTTTCGGTTTTCGGTTTTTGACTTGTAACTGGTGTTATCATAAAAAAATATATTTTATTCAATGCGTGTTCAGTAACTCGCTTTCTTTAATGTCGGTTCGGATTTCTAGTACTTATCTGTATTAACTTTCTGATGAGAAAGATACTTGACATTTTAACATTTCAAAACAAGCTGGAATATGTGTAGATTAAAAATTAAATTAGAAATAAGTTATCTAAGCCTCCTTCAGATTAAAAGCAAAAAGAGTTGAGCAAGATTTCTTATTGTTAACTTGAAGTTCTAATTCGTCAAATCTTGCTTTGTTTGTATTTTATGTTTTTATTTTAGACCTTTTAAACATTTTTGTTTTTACACTGTCAAAATGTAAAATCTGTAGCACTTCAAGAATTTTTCATAAGTTCCGCCCGAACAGAAATGTAAAAAATTGTGTTTATTTCATTTTCTTGCAAAGTCATCAATTACTAGTAGTCTTTAAAGCTATATTTGAAGATGACAACGATAAACATTAATGAAAATGTTTACGCTTATTACACGCGATTGCACCAACGTGACGTCATACCTTGTGATTTTATTCAAAAACGTATAATGCTTCAGCACGTATGGGCCGGCTCCCTTCTCTTCCCTCTCCCCCTTCCCCTCTTCACGCTCTTCCTCCCTCTCTCACCTCTTCCCCTACTACCACCTTAAAGGGCGGCACCGCACTTGTAGCTCTTGAGTTGCAGGTGCCCATGGGCGGCGGTAGTAATTTACCGTCAGGTGACCCGTCGGTTCATTTGCCCCCTATACCATAAAAAAAACATGCAGTTTCTCCACCGAAAAATTTGCCACTGCCAATCTTATGGAATGTTTTTGGGACTAACATTATTATGGCGTTTAAAGCATACCATACTCTCTAAAAGAGACCATAATAATCAAGCGGATTAAGATCGGGACTAGGTGATGGCCAATATTCAGATCTGATGAAGTCAAAAACATTCCTTATCAGCCACGCTTGTGAGAGTCGAGCTTAATGACATGATACTGTGTCTTACTATATGATCCTTTCTTTCTTTTTAAATATGGAACATGGTGTTTTTAAAAGGCTTAACCACCTTCTCAAGAATCGTATTTTATTACACCAGGGCCAATGATACCTTCTTCACAAAAATATGGTTCAGTTACTTCTTGATAGCTAACACCCGCTAAACGATCACTGAAATCTGATAATGTCCTCGTTGTACCCTACTGACTAATTAAGAAGCTTCTATAGAGCTTTGAGAATAAACTCGGTTATTCTGCTAATTAAAATTCGCTCGATAGTAAAAAAAACCTTGTCAGTATTTTTTTTCTATTACCTTTTGTGCACCTACCGAAGAAGTTGTTTGGATTTTACTGCCATTTCATTTTTAAATTCGGTGAAGTAATGACCAGTGCGTCTTCTATAAGCTGTAAGTTGTGAGTCATCTTTTCAATTACGCTACATGGTTCTGGGTGCAATATTCATTTTCCTTGATAAAAGCTTTCAGACAGGATTCTGAAAGGCTGATCAAAATATTGTTCAACTAACGGAGCGGTCAAGTTATAAGTGGTGTCAAATCAATTCGAGTTTCCCAAACGTTACTAATTTTTTTGTTACTGATCTATGAACAATTTCATTAAACATTCGAACGCCATTTAATAAAAGATTTTGAAGGTACCTAGTAAAGTTTGACGTGAGTTTTTTTCAAGATGGACGAATGTTTAAGTCGTCCATTTATTACATTTTTGATATTTAACTTGTATAATTATAAAGTACTTGACATTGGCGGAATTCCTGCGCTGATTCTTCGCGCAGGATAGAGTCCCTAATAAAATAAAATAAAAGTTTGACATATGACATAAGCTGTAAATCCGATGATCAAATTGGTTTTGTAGTCAAATTTGATAATTGACATAAGTTCTGTTAACTCCGATGATGAAATCAAAGTGACTAATCATGTTTTCAGTAACTTAATTTATACTTTTTGACAAGAGACTTGACATACGATTAGTTAATTTTTGCGGAAAATAAAAACCGGGCGTTAGTCTTTAAAACATTAAAAAATATAGATTTGTTTGATTAAAAATATCATGTTAATTATGCATTACAAGTTTTAATTTATGTTCCGGATACCATCAAGACATTAATAAACGCACGAGGTAATGTATTCAATGTCCACAGTTGAAATTTTTAGATGTCGGATAAAATTGTTTATTAATATTCACTGTAAGCGTACAAGTAATAATTGAGTCATAATTTTGACAACGAAATGAGCTGTAACTTATATTTTCATTTGGTGGTAGAGACCAAAAATGCGATGTTGGTAATTTGATTAGTTATCATTCATTCAAGTTGAAAATACGAACCTTTAAACTGAATATGACGACTTGAAATTAAATTCCTACATGTGTCTAATAAATATGTGGCGATTTCGTCATACAGTAAAAACATATTTCAACATCATCAAGCAAAAGCCGAGTTGAAATGCATCACGTAATTAAGGTTCTTGCACCGATTAGAATAATGTAATGGACCAAGTGATTAATATAGTATTATTCATAATGTCCAGACCGTTTAAAAAATGCCCAATATGAGTAGTCAATATAATAATAGCGATTGGATTAAGGAAATGGACCGGGCATGGCATTTACGCAATAAGGTAGGCATGCAGATGCCTACCTTATTGCGTAAAATAATAATGTGTGTTTTATTCAATAGGGAATATGCACGTGACTCCAAAATAGCCAATTTTTTTGTAGTTTTTATTGCTATATTTAAATTTTACATTTAATTTGTATGTAATTGGTCGTATTTTAATTGTGAAATTTAATCATTATAAAGTTCATATTTTAAATATCCCTCGGGAATTACTGAAACGCAATGCTATTCGATGGAATAAAATGTGACGCGTCTTGCACCTCTTTGTATTATTTGAAAATATACATTATCAAGTGCAGTTTTGATCATATTTTAGAAAATAGGAATAATAAAATATTTAAAATAAGTTTTTCTGTCCTCTTCAACAATAATAAGTAGGTTTCATATCTTTTATTTTCATAAATCAATAATTAGTTTAATGATACCATACCTTAATATTATAAAATCAATATGGTAGGTGAAAAATAATGCTATTTATATAAAGAAAAATCATGAAAACAAGTATTAGTTTTTAACCCTATTCAGACTTCTGTTTAATAAAAAAAAATTTAACACTTGTGACGGAGCAATTGTATCGTGTGGTATTTTTTAGTTAGTTCGATGCCGCCATCGCACGACACCTCGTTATCACTTAGATGGGATTTTGGGTTCACCACCAGTTGATGTGGTTGTAAAGGTTGTATATGTCTGACAGATGTGCAATCTGTCAGACACATACCACTAACTTTTGTATAATTTTATTTGGAGATAGTTAACTGTAATGATCTATTTATTCTAGTATCTCCAACTTGAACTTAAAATTATTTTTATTCTATACCACTACATTCCCTTTTTAAATTGCGAACGAGACGGATACCGATGACGTCATTCTGCATACTTTAGTTTTGATTAGTTATTTTAAATGGCTGAGGACTAGGTTGTAATACTAATTTATGATCATTAATGAAGTAGAAGCATATTTATAATTTAGCAGAAAAACAACTTAATGATAAAGTTCATGATGGCGGGTACTTATACTTCACTGCAGGGTGCTACACGTTTAATACATGTTTTATAGACAACGAAAACGATAAACATAATTATAATAACTAATTACTAACAGGATATGCTATGTAAATTTGGTTTTAATTTTCACTGTTGACTTGACGTTGAGGACACGCTGGCCGTCATGTTCGATCGAGAAATGTATGTCCTTTTGGGAAGTAACTTATGGTTTATACTACCCTCAAATTTACTAATTAATAATTTACTAATTAACTAACCATTTAATAAGAAGAAAGCCACGGTTCATCAACAATACTAATGTATACTCTCTCTGTTATGTCTCTCTATGACTATTAATAACTATAATGATGACTGGAATAAAGTCGTGTCAACACACCTCTTCTAGATAAATATACTAGAGGTCGCTCGCGCTATCCAATGAAGAGAGCGTTGTCACCACATCAAAAACTCGTATTTATTCTATTAAAAATAGGGGTAAACCAATATAGATGATAAAATAGTTCACTATGTCATAAAAATGAGGTAATAGACATTATTATGACTAGTTATACTGATAGCGCTACGCTATTGGTCGGTTAACAATGGTAATAAAAGGCTAGGCATACATTATAAGTTTATAACAATCACTTGAGAGCTGATTGAGGTACGAACAACATAGCGGTTACTGTTATTTAATTATTTGGATAGTTTATAGCAATAGTGGTGAAATTGTTGCTAACAAATGTGCATTTTACTTGGTAGTTCTCGCGATAACAGCCTTATTAAATACACATACTTAGTGTGTAACCGCCGACATGGTCCTACTGAGTGAGGTTAGTCTTTTAATAGTATTACATCTTCCATTGTGTGTAATTTATCATTACTTAAATTAATTTTAAGTTCTCGTACAGCACCTAAGCATTACACCTACTCATATTAGTCATTTCATATCCTCTATATTTTGTTTAAAATAAGAAACTTCGTGCAGAGATTTGATGAGATAACAATAGACGCCCGCTTCTTGAAGAAATGTTTATAACACAATTTTGATATTTAGCTAATTTGCACTTAATTTCGTAGCTATAAGAGTAGATATTCATTTAAGTATCTTTAAGTAGTTAACTTTCTGTACAAAGGTTCTATTAGGTATTCTATGTCCCGAAGCAGACAAGACAAAATATAAACTATTCTATCCACCGCATAGTTAGGCAAATTAAATTACAACATCTTCCGTTAGTTAATTATCCGTAACAGAAAGTACGTGTCAGTTCGCAGAAGTAGAAGATACGCCACGAAGACACCAGTTGACACTACGACCTGAGCTCGGCTAGATTCTAGATAACGTGGATTGGAGCTTTAATTGTTGCTAGAATCCTCATAGATTAACCTATAGGTTGGTATATTCCAGGAAATTGTAGTACATATGATCACGAAACTTGAACACAAAGGCCACCTGCGTATTTAATTTAACTAGAGATCGCGTGGTGGTCGAATTTCGACCATGGTTTATTTCATTGGCCAATATTACTTGACCTGTCATTGTATAGACTTTTGGACCATGACAGGTCAAAATATATACTGGACACTCATAGCTGTATGTATCCGTTTTTGCATTTTTTTATAACTTTGTAGCAAGTATTGTTCAAAAATTTTAGCATTCGTCACTTCTTCTCTGTATAAACTATATGTGTGCGAAATTTCATACTCCTCCGTTCCAATTTTCGTAAAAAGGGATTCAAAGTTTTCGCTTCACGTATTAATATATAGATTAATAATTTAATTTAAAACTTGTACTAAAAATACAGCATTAGTAGCGGAATACAGGATTAGATTTACTTATAATTATGTATTTATACGGGAATTAACGCGATCACGAAAAGGTATTACATACCTCTGAATTGCCTGACGTTTCGACCAGGTTACACTGGCCGGGGTCACAGGCTGAGTCAGCTTGTATGTAATACCTTTTCGTGATCGCGTTAATTCCCGTATAAATACATAATTATATCATGGAACGCGAAAGTTAGTATAGATTTACTTGGTTTTCGATGTGGATTTTTTTTTACATATACATTGGTACTAGGCTACTATAGGAATACGTCATTGGTTACTTCAGTTCAGCGACATTAATTTTCATGTTATTACAATTGGGTCCAATGCCACACATTTTACGACCAATTTTTTTTTCTTTTTTATTACATAATGTACATTTTAACTAAGACGTAGGTGATAAGGACAGTTTTGTCTATGGAGATAATAATGTGGCATTAACTACCTTAGTTCAGATATTCACTATTGATTTAGGGTAGAGATATCGCACCTCCTTCGTTACTCAGACTTCATTAATCTTTTATTACTTTTTTACGTAGGTATTTATTGCTATTGAAGATGTTCCGTATATGAAATTAGAATAATAAATGTAGTTTAGACATCGAGTGATTTAGGTTGTTTTAAGTGGCACTGTTGTAAGTGCTTGAGGGTTTACTATTAAAAAAAAATGTTTATTGTCACAAATATAATAGATACAAACAACGCCAGTGATTTATATGATACAATACATTGTGGTATCTAAGGCGCTAAAGGTACCGAAACTGAGTCCCAAACTAGCCTTGAGCCTGTATTTTGGGAGACAGTGTTCAGTCGTGGATGTTATTACAGTTACACTGTTGTGAATTGAAGTAGCAGCTCTCACTGTGCGGCGCATTACAAGTATTAGTAAGTATAAACATCATTTAAAGGATGTGTGTATATTTGTTCGTGTGTGCGTGTGTTTGTGTGTGTATGTGTTTGTATGTGTGCGTGCGTGCGCGCGTGTGTGTGTGTGTGTGTGTGTGTATCTTTAGGCTGTATATTTGAATAATTCTTCAGTCATATTTTTTATTACTTATTTATCTACTCTGGCTAGTTACATATTGTAGTGTTGGGGAAATGCGTAGGTACTCTGGAACGGGATATCTATGTCGAGAGGAGAACAATTAAAACATCTGCAAGTAATTAATTAGATATAATGTGAACTGAACTTTTAACACATATAACAATTATGATAGCTTCTATAATTTCTTCAACAAATCGTGGCTTCTTGCAAGGACGGTCCTGATTCTTAGCCGTCTGCGATGTGACTGTTCTCTTTCCTACAATTGAATTACATTTCTTTTTCTAGAAAAGAACGATTATTCTTGATTCAAGTTCGGTGCTACCAGCCAAGACCTCCGTGCCTTGTCAAGGAGTTTTCGTTCCAATAGAAGGAGGTTGAATGTAGCGCAGGAGGTCCCGATTCCACAATATGTTACAGAAAGGTGTGGTCCTATTTTAGGGTTGTATAGTAGACCCCATAAATAACGTAACGCTCTAACAATTATTTATATTCAATATAATATTTATCAAGTTTCTCATTCTCACTTTAATGAGAATGAGAATGAGAATATTTATCAAGTCTCATTACAATTCAACACCGAAATATAATAGTTTAAAAAAACTAAAAAAACACGCTTTTATAGAAAATCCGACTAAAAAATAGAAAAATTTTAATCGAATTATTGTATTGTCATTGGTCTTTGACATGTGTGCAAAATTTCAATGAAATCTGGCCGTTTATAGTGGGTCAAAATCGCGCCCTAAGGAGTCGGTTACAAACAAACATACAAGTGAACCTAATATAAAGTGTGTATTAAAAGGTCAACTCTCGATAGCCACAAGGAATAAAAAAATAAAAAATATATAATTTGTATGCAACTTACCTAAGCCTTAGCTTGATAGTGTGCTGGTTCTTGCACTCACGCAATACAAATACAATTTAAATTACAAACTCAAGTCAGAGAATACACGTACATTTAAATTCTGTGACACGACGCAATACCACGTACTGAACTTATCGTGTATCGGATGCCTAAGACTACATCAGTTGCGTAACAGATGCAAGATAGATGCAAGTTTTGAATAGAATCGTCAGCCAATGACCGAGTATTGATTGCAGATAAGGTAGTATTACCCTTTTCATGTAAGTAATTGTATAAATCGAATGAAGTCGGCCGACCTCGAGGGTAAATGGCCCGTGAAATGGTCGTCTGATACAGCTCTTGACTTATTCTATCCAATATTGGATTCGATTGGCTGGTGCAGACGTTCGTCTATAGCTACAGATACTAAATGTATTGAAAGTTACTTAGCGGTTAGGGTCTCGGGTGGATTTATTCGTAGACATATATATGCCAATAGTCTGTGAAAAGTAGTTTATGGAATATTTTATATATGTGTCTACATGGTCGTCTTCATATAAATTTGATAAATACATACATTTTCCATTGCAGGACAAGCTTGACTCGATTGCAGTGTGTAGCAGTTCAACGTGAAATTCTAATTTGTTCTTCCAACTACAAAAATAAAATGGATTTTGAATCGGTTTTGTGTTGGCTATGGTTATGCCTGTATATTATTCAATTTTAAAGGCATGCAGTCCAAATTTGAGTTGTTTTCTCACGGCAAATCGAACGAACACTTCTAGCATCTTGCTCCAAAGCTGGTGTGGGACTTTTTCTTACCTTGATGGGCTCCAGCCACCCAAAAATACCTTTCCTGGTACTCTGCTGGTACACGGTTGCTAGAAGTTCTACCTGCCACTAACGCAATTGAAGTGAGGACTCTGGCGAACTGGCTACTGGTGAATCATGCTGTCTTTGTACTTACTGTTTTACTAAATTTCTCGCTGTGTAAGTCAGCCGCGCAGGTCCGGGCAACGTGCGCATGTTTTTTTTTTTTTGTTGTAGTGGGCAAACGAGCAGACCGGTCACCTGATGGTAAGTGATTACCGCCGCCCATAGACACCTGCTACTCCCGAGTTACGAGTGAATTGCCGGACTTTAGGGTGAAATTATGGGAAAAGGGGAAGGGGGTTTTAGGGCTTCTGATAATTTCAGTCGGCGAAACATAACGTAAGCATTGCTTCACACCGGTAACCTGTGACGGCCTCACAGAAAACTAGCGTGAAGCAATACTGGCATCTCTCCGGTCGAGCCGGCCCATACGTGCATGGCTTGTAAGGAATTAACCGAAGAAAGTGCCCAAGTTTTTGTATACAGCATCTACGTCGAATGACTGCTTAATAAGATAACAGCTTTCCCCGGGCCTAATCTACAGCGCCCATATTTAGGATAGTTTCGTGGATTCCGAGACAAACAATCAAATACCTCCATCCAAAAAAGTAGTCCATTAAATAAATTTAAACGGGTGTCTTCCAACTAAGCTCTGTTGAGCTTAGTTACTTTCAGCGGAGGAACTATTGTATTATACCGTAGTGTTGTACTTCTCATTGTTCCACTTTTAGTTTTTCATTAGTTTCTAATCTAGTTAAAGATTGAATCAGATAGCGTCTCTTACATAGGTAATTATAATTTATAAAGGGATCTCTCAAATAGTCTCGTCTTCAAACTTGCGTAACTAGTATGCAACTAAATGTTATTAAGGCCAAAGACACTTTTAGGGTTGCCAAGTATCGATCGCTTAAGGTAGGTTGAGTTATTTATAAAGTTGGCATATGTCATACAGTATAGTTTTCAGTAAAAAAAAACAGTCAGTCGTAGGACTGCACGTCAGAAGTGAAAACATAACTGCACAATGTATTTGCATTTAAGTACACACACACCCACATTTGTACATTTATAATTAGGTTAAAAATAAAAAGTAGGTAACAACATATCTAAATGTATACATAGGGTACACTGGAAGTTTTGCGCTCCTGGCCGCTCATAAATGTTTGAATGTCGCATGTTATGTTTTTTTTTAAATATAAGAAACTCGGCTCCGTCTTACGAATTTTCGATTAGGTCACGTGTCCTGACGCGAGTTTAACATTTTTTACCCATCCCAAAAAGTGCACAACGCCGCTAAAGAAGTTTTCACTTCAAAAATCACGCACTGGAATCTGCATTGAGACTTAAACTACACTAGCCTCTTTACTTAAACTTCTCTGAATCATTTGTTTTTGTCATATTTAATTCCAAACTATGAAACCTGTGTATTGATATCATCAACTGCGCTGTCGTTTATTACAAACATATTTAAAATACACAATGCTTTTATGTGTTGTGAGCTTACTAAAATATTTAAGTACTATTTGGTACACCATTAAATTATTAACTACTAAAATAATAAAGTATGTGTGGTTGGCAGCCCTAAATACATTACATTCAAATACCTTTAATTGATTGGTTAACTGGCCATAAATTGCAAGTTTGTTACTCAATCACGTAACGTCTGATTGAGTTTAATTGTTCAGTGAGCATGGTCATAACTCTGCTTTTATGAACTTGTTTCTTTGCGAAGTATGGCCCTTAATGTGGGAGATGATGTCATAGCCAGCGTGTGTTTGTAGATTTTTATCCGATAAGGCCGTCCAGTGTGCATAGTATAGCTGATTGACACCCATTATACCGTATTGAAGTTTGACAAAATAGTAATTAATTACTACTTCAAGTAACCCAGTGCCAAACATCCAAACTCTTAAGGATAAGGAAGCTCAATGTACATAATATATTATTATCACTACATATTATAAAACAAAGTCCTCCGCCGCGTCTGTCTGTTCCCGATAAACTCAAAAACTACTAAACGGATTTTCATGCGGTTTTCACCAATAGATAGAGCGATTCATGAGGAAGGTTTAAGTATATAATTTGTTAAGGTTTTGTCTAAATTTGTTTGAAATATGATGATGATTGCTGAAGATGTCTCTGCTACCAGTGCGAAGCCGGCGTGGGTTGCTAGTCTATTCTATCTATGTTATTCTAAACTTGGAATTATATTACAGCGGTAACCTTTAACCGACTTTCTAACTTCTACAGTATGTGTTCCGTGTTCATTTTATAATGATAAAAATATACTTTAAGCACGAAAAAATTTTCAGACATAATTTAAAGTTTTAAAATAAATAGACATACAAGTAAATTGCAACTTTTTATTGCATCCTCGTAGGAGAACTGACAAAACAGTAGTTCTTTTAGCTATTGAAATGTTACTGTTTATAAAAAATGCAATTTACATGTAACTATTTTAATATTAACTTGTGAAGTCCTCAATATAGTATTTTCTTTAGGTCGGTGTACTTTAAACGTACAAAATATTTTTATGTTGAAAGATCCTTGATTTAAACTCATTAAGTCATGAAAACTGGAAGATGCATTCGGTTGTTGTCATGACGATGATCCTTTTTATTATTATTATATATATTACTTTACCGGTTATGATTTTGGTATGTATTCCACTTATACGTTTTTAATGTCTTCTGGTTCCGTATGCGATCTTACCAAAGTTCAAATTTATTAATTAAAGCTCTCCCTATTGTCTATGATTGTGTGTCTTTGATTCTGGCCGTGTGTGAGTTCTAGTCACCTTGTTCACCCCTCCAGCTATCCCACTAATATTATAAATGTGAAAGTTTGGATGGATGGATGGATGTTTGTTACTCTTTCACGCAAAAACCACTGAACCGATTGCGATGAAACTTGGTATGTAGATAGCTGGAGACCTGAATTAACGCCTAGGCTACTTTTTATCCCGATATTCCCACGGCACCGGGACTTACGCGGGTGAAACCGCGGGGTGCAGCTAGTCTATATTATGTATATATTTAGAAATATATAAGTATGTTTATCAGTAGTCTGGTTACCATAGTACAGGCTCTGTCTAATTTGGGATCAGACAACCGTGTGTGAGGTGTCTCAAGTTGTTATTATTATTTTTATTATTCTTAGGGTCATTTTACAAATTTATATCAAAGCTTTTCTTTTCTAGATGTATCGAACAATAGTTATTATTATGTAACAAACAGCCCTAACTAATCTTCCAAAACTAGGTAATGGTCAGCTTTACAATTTTACCAAAATTGTAAAAGGAATTGCACAGTGCACTGTGTTATTACTATACGGTGCAGTGCAGTGCGGTGCATACAATGGGTGCATGAATAAGGTATAGCGAAATGAGGACGCGTTGTACATCGCTGTTGCTATGTGGGAAGAAGTACGCCACTCGCTCTGTATCACATACCTACTGCATATATACGAAACGTTCACTAAGATATCAATATATTATTAGTGAAATGTTTTCACATTGAAATCCAAGAAAAGGTAAGAGATCCTGACTGACTGACTGTTGATCCAGAGGTCGTGGGTTCGATTCCCACCCAGGATAAATAATTGTGTGATGAGCATGATCATTTGTTCTGTGTCTGGGTGTAATTTATCTATAATATGTATGTATTTAGATATATATAAGTATGTTTATCAGCAGTCTGGTTACCATAGTACAGGCTTTGCCTAGTTTGGGATCAGACGTGTGTGAGATGTGTGAAGTTATAAATTATTTAAGCTTAACCCAGGCAGAAGAAACAGGTTATCTATGAGCAGCTTAAGAAAAAGATTCCTAAAACTTTAAATGTCATGTATACGTAATAGGAGTTCGTAAGTAAGTAAATGGTATGGTACTTTTCAAACCAAATGTAACGAGGTCAAACACGATAATGTCATGTTTTGTAAAGTCTAAGTAACCCCTCCGGAATAAGCAATAGACCTTGGCTTTCCTTCATATCTCCATAACACCGTTATGATAGCATATGAACGTACGTGAAAAATGTTATCCGTTCCGTCACCTGTCCGTACATCCGTTGAGTGTATTTTAAAATATAGACACTTTGTTTTGTACAATTTATTTTAATTAAAATATATACGTATTCTTCTTATCTATAGGTCAGAGCTTCAGTCAACCGCACAAAGAGTCTTATACTCCACGACACAGTGACTTTACCCCTCTCCTTCAATACCCTCAAAACAGTTTTTATCACCTTAGCACTTTACACGATATCCCAACCAAAATCATCTATTGTCCTAAAAGGACACTCTTGTACTTCACAAATGCACACCAATTACCAATGTATCACTATACACGGTACACTAAATCAAATACCTACGTTATACCTATCTATTCATTATTTATATTCATATTTATCTATTCATTATTATACCTATCTATTTAGCGCTGCAGCGCTTCTTTGTTTTAATTCAAATAAAAACGGAACATGAATTTTGTTCTGAGTGGCTTCTCTAGTACATAATATCTCCATGTCCTACACACGGTCTTGAAACAATACCGTAGAACAGGGGTTCCCAAACTTTTAAAGTTACGGAACACGCATGAAATCCCTATAATTTCATGGAACCCTACATTCATGGGTATATCCTGTTTTTTTAATTTATTCCGTGGTTGTTTAACCTCCCCGGGGCGAGTGGGGCTGAGGTTAAAGGTGACACTCAAACGTTACTTTAATAGGAACGTCAGTATCAGTATCGCCTGGATATACTAATTCAGTTCGTCTCAGCCCGCGGGGACGTACTGAAGTAGCACTTGTATAAATGCGTCCGGGGGCTGTAATATTCTCGCTAACTACATAAAAGTTCCATTACTTTTATGTAGTTAAAAACCATAGAGCATAGCAGAAGAACCATTTCCTCTCAACACATACTTTGTGCTATTTCAAAATTATGTTTGTACCTAACTACATACATACCTATATACTCACGCCTGTATCCCCGAAGGGGTATAAAACAGTACGAGAGTACTCACGTACTAGGGGCAAGCCTATTGCCGTCAAATGGTCACTTTGGAAATTAAAGATGACAGAATCTAAAATAGATTAAAAGAAAAAAGTAGGTAAGAAGTAACCTAACTATGGATTTTGATTATTCTTTTTTTGTTAGATAGGGTATACCTCAAGGGTGGTCCCATGTCAAGGAAGTCAGGATCTGATGATGGAATCCTGATAAAATTGAGAGAAACCCTCGAAAATTGTAGGAACGAATAGTGTTTCTGTTTACTTTTCATTACTTTATCAGGTATTTGCGTTCAGAAATCATCACATCATGTAGCTGAGCTGAAGATGAAAAAAAATCATCAAATAAAAATCTTTTTAACAAAAAATTAAACCGACCAAAATAACTAAAAAGCAAAAAATAAATAAACCTCTTAAGTCTTGAGCTTATTTACATAAACTATCAAATTATTATAATTATTTTCGTCGGTTTAATTTTTTGTTAAAAAGATTTTTGTAAGTTTAGTAACACACGAAACTAAGTTGCTTTTAGGTTTTGGTAACATCTTATTATGAAGTAGGCGATTTGCTAATCACTTTGGCAATAGAATATGTGTAAAAGTAAAATTTATTACAATTAAATGAGCTATGACATCTTACTCTTTTTGTACTGTTCATAACTTCAACATTGATTTTTATATATTAATGCAATATAATAAAATAGAAATAAATGTAGTGTCGCTTTTATCACATATGTAGAACCAAGTAAATAATCTAACTATTTATGGTGAGAAAGAACTTCAAAGACAAGTAATGATCAATGTATCTACGGTGAGATTACCTGTTCTTTTGAGGTGGCCATCGCCTTTTGTTTAGTGACTATAATCCTTTCTTTGGCATTTGTTAAAAGGTTCAAGGTCCTCACAACCACCTACCTCTTCGTGCTCTCGTTGGGTTGCATAAATGGCGTTCAAGATGCAAAAAATTTGTTTGAGTAAACTTCCTTAAAAGATTTAAATACAAGTTGTTATCATGTAATTGGACAAACCCGGTCCTTAATTGCACTGAATAAATCTTGGAACAGTGTAAGACAGATTTACAAAGCGCAATTGTTATACGAGTATTTCTACTGCTGTAAAACAATAAAATGAAAATAAAATGAGGATAAAAGATCCCCATTTTATTTCATATTTTGCGAGATGAAAAATAAAGCGAAATACTTCTGGAGAGCGAAATAACGAGCAGAATCTAGTACAAGACAAACAGCATGAAAAAAATAAAAAAACAGCATGCATACATCGGGTTTATTGACCGTTACTTTTTATGTTTTTACGTTTGTTAAAGACTAAAACATTGTTTAAATATAGAATTTTACTTATGTACATGTCATGTATTATAGTACATTTGACATTGTTATTAAATACCTTTAATTATTTAATTAATATTAATTATAACAGTAATCTCGTAACAATATCTACTGTCGATGTCCCTGTGAATCTAAAATAAGTAATTATGCGCATAAGCGGTACCGTGTCAATACGAAAGGAAAATAATTATAGGCTTACCTGGCTATAAAACAAAGAACTTGTTGATCCACGTTATTATTTCTTTATAATCAGACTAAACCTTAACGTTATCTAAATTATTTTGGTGTTAAAATTTTTGAACTTTGCGTACAAAATACCTCACAATCGATATAAGTTTTACACCTATCTACAAATAAGATACATAATAACAGAAGCTGTTCGTTTTTTCAATGATATTATTATAACTTTTGTAAACCGCCAAAAAGGTACCGTTTGTCGTATCACTTTTTCGCTTTGAGAGCACTTTCTTAACTGCCGCAACCAGCATCGGAATCATTGGCGTCGATATATCGAGTGCAGTCCAGTTTCACGGTTACTTACGGTAAGGCCAAATTAGCTCGAACACCAAGTCACTTACCATCAAGTGACCCGTCTGCTCGTTTACCCCCTATAACATAAAAAAAAACCAAACTCGTGACCCAAGTGTATATAATCTCGGGAATCCTGAGTTTAATGCCGAAACTTATAAATTATAGGTAAGTAGTTAACTATGCAATATTAAAAATATGCTTCCATACGATCTTTCATCTATATTCGTCACAGCCTGCTGCAGATGCAAGTCAGTGAAATGTGAAAAACAAAAGAGCATTTGATTTTTTTCTTTGGCAGTACTGAAGGAAGCAACATCTTGCTAAATTTCATGAGTCTACTAGCTCTAGGGCTATAGAATACTTCCTACAGTCCGTGCACAAAGTGCATTGATTTACTTTCGAATGAATATGCGGCAAAAGCGTCAGTATTTTTTAAGCGAAAACTTCTTTAGGCACGTTTGTGCACTTTTGCTATGGGGAAAAAGCACTGAACTCGTGACCGTCACGCTAATAATAATACATACATAGATCCACTAGACGTCGCTAATCTAAACATTGAGTTCTGCCAGCTCTTTATTAATTAGTGTCACCAACCTGCTAAAGTGACGTTTTAAGTTTGTCATTTCGTTTAAGTTTTCACTTCTATCGGCAGTGCCATGATTGCTTATTTTATTGTGTAGAATTAGAACCTAGCTTAATGTCTCAACAAAAGACATACAGACAGACTGACACATGAACAGCAAAGAGTCGTATAAGAGTTTTAATTATGCATTTGAGACACGGAAAAAGAATTTATTTTAAAATAAAACAAAAGCAATGTATAGTACAGAATTTATTTCCATATTATATACTCAGATATAACAGCAATTGTCTTCTTTCCACATGATATATTCTCCAACAATATTTACATTAAACTTTGGGTATCATGTCGCTACACAACATTCGGTCTAATGATATGAATTCTACTGGCTGTATAGTACCTGGAGAATTAATGAAAACTGCAAGGTGTGTAGAAATCGCAGGTGAATAGAATCTGCAGGGTGAATAAAAATCACAGGTTTATGGAAACTGGAGGGTGATCAAAAATACTAGGGCGTAAATAATAATGCCGTGGGGACACATTGGCTCCACTGAAACCTCTTTGTGAACCTATTTAAATGCTGAGAGAGTTTCTACATATGAAATACTGGGTGAAAAAGGAGTAATTAGTTTGTGAGGTTGACATATTCAGGTACATGATGTTTGTGGAATGAATATCAAGTCCTGCCTTTGCTATCAGAAATGGTTAAACATCATATTGCAAACCTTTTACCGATTGATAAATTTTAATATCGATTTATTTATGCACTAAGGCAGTATTTGCGATGATTTTATTGATTTTTTATTGCTTTAGAAAATAAATACAAAATGTAGCGACATATTCCCTTGCCTTTCCTGGTCCTCTAATATCTTCAACCCAAATCTGCGATCAATGATTTCGGTGTATACTTCTAGAGAAATATGGAACTCAGTTTTTTTAAATATCGGAATATATATGTCATCCAAGGCAAAAAAGTAAAGAGGTTTAAGCCATCCTGAACATACTGGTAAAAACCATACACTTAGTATACTTACGATAGTATACTAAGTTTATGGGTAAACCGGACAGAAAACGTCCCACCTTTCTATGACAGCATGATTGAGAAACGTATATTGGAATTCGTATAACTCCTTAAACCACGTGACTAATCGCTAATATGGAGGAATAATCACCGTTTTCTATTTGTGTCATTAGTTTTTCTTCTTAAAAAATCATATTTGATTCATAATGACTTGCTTGATGCTACTATTATGTTAACTATTCATATGCAGGAGCACTCAGTACAAAAATAAGAAGCTATGTGTATAAAAATCTCTATGAATTTAATTTCTACGTCATACATAAGTTATTACATTTTGTAACACAACGTTTTCCGTCTAGTTCTTGACAGACATGAAATTAGAATAGATGTTTATCGTTGAAAGTGACTGTCAACGATACCACTCGCGTTATCATGCTCACATTAGCAATAATGCATTGAGTTTAACAGCGGCATAATGGAGGCTTGGTAGAATAAATTAAATTTCCGACAGGATTTTTTAGCCTTAATAAGGCTCCACGTTCCCAATTATGACATAATTTAAGTTCCAAATTTCTCTAACAGTATTGACATTGACGTCATTGTCTATGATACATACGTCATGGCCGCCATTACATGACTGCCGCTGACTTTACACATAAAATTCACTAATCTTTAATGCAATTTACAAATGTATTTTATTGCTACGTATAACTGATATAACTTATATTTTTATATTTTCTTGTAATTTTTTCATACTAAGTTACAGTTTATTAAAAGTAGATACTTGAACAAATAAATCAAAAACTTACAAAACTTAGGCCTGCTTGTATAAATACACATTCATACGTTCATTAATTGATTTACACACAAGTTTATATTCTTCTCTAAATATGATTTAAACATGTATTTACGTCATTAATTACAAACATCAATTTATGAGAACAAACAAATTAATGTATAAAGTTCAACGACTTCTATGTGTAGTAAAGTGTATGTTAAATTGAAAGATCCACAGTTACCCGGCATGGAGCTCTTGTCTCTATAGTCAATAACTTACTTCTCTCACTCTCTATGGTACTTGAAGAGAACCTGGATGCAATCAAAGTCAATCTGTACCAATAAAGCAAGATTGCCGACTTTGATTTTGTACGACTGTTGAATCTCTCCGCAGAATATTAATGCATCGACTAATGAAACGTTAAGAGAGTGGAGTATACTTTTGATTAAGTGATTCATCTTACCGCTTTATTGTAGGTAGTTGATATTAGAACTTCTTTAGTTTATGTTTCCATTTCACTGACAAATGTCACCATCTTCCATAACAGAAAGGCCAAAACAAACCATTGCTACATTTTTGTTTTTGAAAACTTTATGATTTCACATAAAAAAAAATAATGTTTGCTAGACGATATTAATTTAAATTCTTATAATACCTAATGCATTCTCTCTTTATTCATCTATTTTGCTTTGTAACTATGTTCAATCTACTAGCTTTTCCTTTCAACCATCAATCTCACAAACTGTATGCTTTCTATCGTCCGTCGCCAATACTACTCGTACCACCACAGCCAATCTGAGATTACAACGAAATAGACGCTACAATCGCACCGTTTAGAACATTACATATCCATAGAAGTCATTGATAACCACAATACAATGGAACTAGAGTCTAACTTACAAACTAATCTGTATCACATAACATAATATTAGTTTAAATTATGACTTAATTAATATTATAAATAATAATATCCGTAATATTAATATGGCAACGAAATATATTTACTAGCTAAGCACCTAGACCAGTAGGATTTCAGGTATTTACATATTCTGTACATAAAATCCTTAATTTTAGATTTATCACTCGCCTCTAATCGTTATACTTTCTTCTTAATAAAATTATTGCCCATCAGCTAGTGTTCAACAATGCTTAAACTTTTTCTCAAATAATTTATTATTATTATGACATTAAATTTTCACAATCACTTCGAAGTTCATAAATGCAGAAGTATAGTAAAGCTTCCATTATAATGTATATTTTCACCTAATTCTACGTATATTTCTCAAAACAAAATATTTACAAAATGAAGACTGATATGAACTGTACATTTCTGGGATATGTACTGTACATTTACAAACTTTTAGGAGTTTGAAGACTTATTTCACGGCTACATGTTTGAATCTTGATTTGACCCAAAATGTCGTCATAATAATAGAATATATGCTAATCTTTGTAATAGAAATAAACAGTCTATTAGTAGGTTACAATATTTTATATTTTCAAAAAATTTCGGCGGAAAATGCACTTGAAAATTATAAAAATTTATATCGTGTAAAAATGAATAAATGCTGTAATATCTTTCTCATAAATGCGCTTTGTTAGCTATATAAAGCTATATTATCAAACAAATACAAGTCCCTCTTGATGCTTAGCTTTTACCGGCGAATATAAATAATCATTCGCAATGCCAATGACATGTCACGCTGTTTAACCGCGTTGTGTAGAGGTGCTTTCAGTGGGTCTATCATAATTGAATTAATTATTATTGCTACCCAAAGATAGTCTATTGATCTCTCTTGAAACGATAGCATATATTTTGATCAAATTGCATACGAAATTTAAACTATAACCACATTTTCAGTCAAATCAACAAGATTGTAAATGCGTTCTTAACAATTATAGAAATTACAGGTGTTACCTATACCGTAATTTAGTATAAAACATTTTCCAAATATACTTATAAATACGCGGAAATCTGGATTGGACTTTGATTCTAACGTAGTTTGGGACTAGCTAGAGAACGAACGCACTAGATAGACGTCAGGGCGCGTCGTATGTCTTTTATAATCACTACAGTTTAGCAGTCAAACACGCGTTCTCGCACACATGATGTCATACAAATGATATGGTTATTCTTACTTGTGTTATGTGTCGCTTAAGTAGTGTAAGTGAGTGCGATATTAGCGACGAGTAGGAGTGTGACAAGTTGTGAGGGGTACAACGCGTCGCTTGAGCCCGTTCGAGGTGTCGATGTGTCTGGTGACGAATCGCTCGTATCGGTTCCGCTTCCTATGAAAATGAAATCATTAATTGTACAATTATTTTAACTTGATCTTGAATTAGTAACTTTTTAAGTTAAATAAATGCATTAATAATTATAATTTAGCGTTGTAGCGTCGTGCACACAAAGAGACTATTTTTCAGCGCCTACATAATATAATAATAATACATCACCAGTAACTAAATGCGAAATAAGAGTGACACTTGATTGACATGAGAAACACTCTTTTAATTCGATTCAATTAATTTTAACCGTTAATGTAAATTCGTAAAAACTTGCACTGGAACTCTGGATCGCTTGATCGACCATTGTACAAAATTCGTTAGCCGGACAAAATTTTACACTTATTTGAAAGTACATCTAAGTAGTAGTAATAGTACAGTACGTCTAAAATTTACCTAGATGCTGAATTCTAAATTTAAATTCCTAAAGCGTTTGAGTTTTTTTAATTGTCAACTAAAGTCGTAAAAAAAACTAATTTGAAAAAAGAATTCAATTTCATGTCAAATATATGTTTTACATGTAGGTACTTACGTCCTTCAATTTCGCCAGAGCCGTCGTCCCCGGAGCCCTCAGTATCGTAATCATCAGAGCTCCAGCTCCTTCCTGAACCAGAACCTTCCTCGCCCGCCTCGTCGCCTTGCATAAACGCTTCCGCTGAAGCATCGTTGTTCCGCGAGTAGGATACAAGTAGCTGTAGAAAGAGAACAGAGATATAAAACCCTATAAGCTGAAATAGCTAATACAGCAATTATTCTGTTTATTCATGTGCATTTAACATTGTCATGGCCGTCATTTGTTACTAGCCAGTTCCAATTCCAGGTGTAACCCATTTTGTAACTTATTGTAACTATTTAATTTGTACTATACATGTTGTAGTGGACTAGACTTATACATATCTATAAATAAATAAATAACTTGACACTTAAAACTATATAGGTATAATGTATACAGCCTTATACTGTACAATAAAGCAATATTCTACTAATGTAAAAGGGCTAAGACCTAGTTTCAAGTGCCTACTTAAGTTTATTAAAGCTCGTGTTTGTATCCTCAACTTATAGGAAAAATCAAATGACATAAACTGTTAAATACAGATACGAAACAAAGACAAACAGATAGCTATGTCGTTTAGTAAGAAGCTAGTATGACTAAATATTGTTTATAAAAAAGTAAAAAAACAAAAAAATATTTATACCAGTATACAAAAAAGGATACCTCTCGTAATCTCGTTATCTAAAACTTGCAACATTATATAACAGATAAAACCTTTTTCAGAAATTTCAAAGAACTTTAAGAAAAAGAGAAAAAAGTCATTAGGTAATCCAAATTCAAAATTGAATAATGTGTAGTAGTATGAAAAATACATACAGCTGAACATAGAACCTCTTCCTTTTTTTTTTTAAAGCAGGATCATTTTTCGTGTGAGGCGTAATGGCTACGGCGTTAGTCTTGTGGTAAAAAAGGTTTCCGGGTAACCCTACCTAGTAAATTATCAACGAGAACCCACTTCTAACACAAGCAAATTACTTTATTGGAGGGGTTCACTAGTACATTAGTAATGTGTGACCCACATTACTACTAGATCCAGTAAAAAAAAACTCCTTCAAATTAAAAAAAAAACAGAAGTAGAAGAAGAAGCGACATAATCGTTACATCACAGTAAGAGTCATTCAGACGGAGTAACTTACGCACTTTGTCGTTTTAACAGCATAGCAATCGCAAATCTTCAAAATATTCTATTTAGTTTAATGTTTGTCATCTTGTTATTCTTATTTTCTATTAGAACAAAAAAATATCAGTCAGTATAAGCTAGAGCTACAAACCTGTCGAGCCTGCTGAAGCCTGTCTGCTAAAGCCGTAACCCTCAAATCCTGAGGGGGGCTGCCGCTGATCTCAGGGTTGTACTTCTGGTCGCTCAGTGATGCTGATGAAACGAGAGGCTTCGTGTAACTAGAGGACAAAGAAATACTAGGTAATGACTTTTGGAAATACACAGCGTTTCTTCTATAAAATAGTAGTATGAAATTTTGCAAAAACAAATGACAAAAATTAAAGAAACAAAGCCGACATTAATCATCTGAAACTCTCTAAAGAAGTTTTTAAGGTATGTTTATGTAAGTTATGGTCTGTAAGTACTGTAAGAACGGTTTACTAATGTATGAGCAAAAAATTTTTAACAAAATATCACATCGCAAACTATTTTTCGCAAATTTTCATTTGGCAAAAAAATATTTATTTAACAATTAAATAATTAGCTAACTCTAATTTGGCAAGTAATTGATTAACAAATAATTACTTGATCATGTTTTATTTTAGCATAACATACTCTTCCAAAAATATTTCGTTCTTGGCGCCTCGCCGACCGCTGTCGGGGCTCGCTCGCTTCGCACGCTCGGCTCGCGCTGTTAGGGTCGCAGTTTTAACCTAACCTACTTTTCTGGCAGTAGTTCGTTTTAGTGGGGGTCACAGTTCAGTTTACTTAAGAAACATTTGATTTAATAAAACTTGACAAAGTAAAATGATGATAATTGAACCAAGTGAATAAAATTCGAAATGAAAATTTGCTAAATATTCATTTGGTAAATAAAACTAGGGCGATAAGTTTTTTGGGAAGTAAAATTTGACCAAAAATATTTTTTTTAGGATTATCTACAAACATGTGAAATATACATATACATTAGTTTCGTGGAGGCAAACGAACTATAAGCTCCGAAGAACAGAATATATAAGCTCAAACTATCAAATACTTACTCAGCAACGGCATTGCCATTCCAACAGCGTTCTGAACTGTCTTCTACTGCAAAGTCTGGCTGCTCACATAGTCTATCAGCAAGTCCAGCGAATAGTTTTTTTGTTGAAGCCAGGGTTGCAGCAAACTGCAGCAGTTCGGTATCTGGTGGTGGTGCTCGTAGGTTCTCTCTTCGGATAGAGCCAGGTGTAGGGTGTGGGGATAAAAAGTTGGGAGACTCCATCGTAGAGGGCAGACCGCATTCTTGGCGTACCTAAAGAACAAAGAAAATTGGATATCAAATCAATGAACAAAAGCTTATTATATCTAATCTTATACAGATAAGGAAAACCTGCAATTTTATTATTAATGTAGAGGGTTTTGTATACACTTTAAAACAAAGTTCCTAATAAAAAAAGTAAAAAAGTTTAGAAAACAATTCGGTCTTTATTTATGAAGATAAATAAAGATCGAATTGCTTTTTAACACTTTTAAATTGTTTTTTTTTGTCTTATCTTCTTATCTCCTTATCTTATCTACTTACATATAAAATGTAAGTCTTATCAGTTTCCGAATTTTAGTATTTACATCTTACACTAATATAATGTTTATAATATATAATGGTTTATAAATTTGAGTTGAATGAATAATCTTTGTATATATATATTTCATAATTTTAAACTCTCTTAATTTTGTTATTCTGGTAAAGAAACTATATTTAAAACGACAGGACAACCTGCCTGCTGACCCCCAACCTCAACCATTATAATAAAACAAATTTAGTCTTTCCTTTATTGCCATAATATAATATGAACAAGTGGTGTTTACCTTTAAGTAATTGCAACACTGTATTCTTATTATTGAATATATTACATTGTAAGTGTTTCTATGTGTAAGTAATTGTTGGTGCACCTTAAATAAATAAATTAAAAAATAAGCCCTGAATATAGCTGCTTATGATTGAAAGAATTTAGGTATGTAATTAAAAAAACTAACAAATCGCTAAAATTCACTGCTGCTGTTAAAATTGAATGGCCGATATGAAAAATTAGTGTCGCATTTCATTAGCTAAATAGCACAGTAAATAATGGTTTAATAAACGGCAAAATAAAATGGTTATTTCATTACTTCCGCATCTGCGTATCTTGTTACCAATACAATGTATTTTCTATGCGCTACCGCTACCTTATAAATAGCAAAAACAAGATGTAATCAGTTCTAGTAGATGAAGATTAATGATAATGTTGGAGCTGATAGTCTGTCATTCGTCAGGGTAAGGCCGCCGCCGGTAACGACATAGTGAATATGAATTGTCGTGCCAAGACTAGGTAAAGACCCGTTCATGTGTGACGTTCTCAACACGAACGCAAAGTATACTTGAAATCAACTCGAGGTAAAACAATCGCATGCTAGACGAATAGCGGGCGCCTCCTTGTCTGGGGTAGACTATAGGGGTATAATTTACTAAGGGAGCTTACAGTTAATCGCAGAGAGTTAGATACACAGTCTATTGTTATTCCATTCTTTTTTTGGTATCTATAACACATATTGACTATGCTTGTAATTATTATTGTTTTTCTCTTGTACGACATCCGATATAATTATTTCTATCGATCTAATAATTAATTTTTACTCTGTTTAATACAATTAATTGCTTTGATTTTATTTAATGTTTTTGCATGCCACTATTCTGGTCAAAATACTTGTATCTTGAATTTTCTTTATTGTAACACCACTTGTCAAAGTATTTTTGCAAATAAATATGATTCTGATTCTGATAATAAAGTCTGTCCCTATAATGGCCAACAGTGTCATCCTAACTATAACTTATAATCTTTTATATAAAAATTACTTGTCACGTTGTTTGTTCGCGATGAAGTCATAAACTAATGAACCGATTTTAATGAAATTTTGCATTTTGGATAGTTTTTTTTTATTGGAAATTCTGTAGCCACAGCAACGCGTGGCCGGGTAGCTAGTAATAAAATAAAAGCGAATATGAGTTTGTCTGTTATGTTTTCACGCCTTAATTATTAAACCGATCATCATAAAATTTTACATATAAGTTGCCAGGGATACAGAAAACGGCATAGAGTACCTTTTATCCAGAATAAAAGTACAGTTCCCTAGGGATATATGAGTTGACTGACATAATGTACATTAATGTGAACGAAGCCGCGGGCAAAAGCAAGTAGAAAATAAAATAGAATCGTGGATGTGAAGGAATGTATGAAAATAGGGTTGTTTTGAACCGTGATGTCTACTATATAAGCTGATATTATCATCTGTAAGGGTACGTTTAGCACCGCCACGTCTGCAACATACTAAGCGATTGAAATAAGAATAGATGCCTTGCGCCATATTGTGATGTTATAGCTGTCAATTCGAACAAATTAGGTAGGATGAGCAAAACAGATATTTGCGAAACAATCAATTTATTTACAAAAAATTAGAAAATACAAAAATATTAGATTTTTTTTCTATTTAAATTATGTGAAAACAGTAAAGGTATCCAGTATATATGTTGACCTGTCGTGTTACGAAAGTCAATACAATGACTGTTCAAGTTATACTGACTGTACTGTTCAAATAAACCAAAACATTCAAACTTAATAAATTGTGGTCGAATATCGACCAACAAGGCATCTCTAGTTATTTTTTAAATAATGAACCTGTTAATGTTGTTTTCGCAAGTTACTTTTGTGTGCAAACCGTGCTTTCATAGTGACAGTTGACAGATTAAGGTCATTGACGTCCCTATTCTTATTTGAAACGCATTGTATATTCATCGCGTCGCCTGCATTTTGTTCTGCAACTACAAGTGATTGTTCAGTCTTGATACCTGAGTTTGATTAAAAATATAATTCTATACCCTGTCCATATCACTACATATTATAAAACAATGTCCTCCGCCGGGTCTGTCTATCTGTTCGCGATAAACTGAAAAACTAGTGAACGGATTTTCATGCGAATTTCTATTCACTAATAGACAGAGTGATTCATGAGGAAGATTTAGGGTTTTGCTAGTATTGCTATAATACAACATCTGCTTGTGATACTGCTTATTTTTTTTCACTAATGAGCTTCAAAACTAGTAAAAAGAGATTAACATGTTAAGAAGGTAGTGACATCATTAAAGCCATTCTATTGCTAATGAGATTATAGAAGGTAAACACAAGCATTCAGCCCACTACGGTACGCGGATATCGCAGCTTCTGGATGCTTGCATCGCCAGGGATCTTAGGTATATGATTTAATTATAGCGATATTATTATTATTATCTTAGGCTTAAACCCTCTTATGCCGTTTTGAAAATAATAAAATACCATTGCGCGCATTCCACAGTACCTTACAAGGAATGTGATTCGTTGGAAGGGCCTTGAGGGTTGTCGAACCTATAAAGTCTTTTCAACCCGTTTTTGATGCAGTAATATTTGTAGTTTTATTTAAAAGTTCGCATAAATTACAGAAAACTACCGTATCATGTTAACAATGTGAACGGGCCCTCGTTGCGGGAATAGCAGAATAGTGTATAAAGTGCGGTGGGAGCAGTGGTCGCGCGTGCTCGTTCGTGTGAACGTCCTCATAGACGCGCGACACACGCAAATAAACCTCAACAACACAACGACGCAAATACTCACATAGCTACGACGCAATTTTTGCAAAAACCACCACATAATACGTCGCTCAATTCTATGAATTCGTTTTCTTTTGTTTTACGTTTAATGCATTCTTTATTTGAACAACGCTCAGAAATATGCACGCTTTGTATAAAGCCTTGGATACATGATCATTTTTAACTACTGAAGCGCGGATGTGAATATTAACTGGAGGTTTATTACAACGGATTTTCTGGGAAAGTATCTCTATTGTAAAGCAAAAAGCGGTTAGCCAGCAGTGCTAGCATACTGTTGTATTTTGTGCTGGCAGTTGCGAATTTTATAAGCAGTGGTAACAGTTCCTAATGGGGCAGGCGGTGTGCTTGTTCATCAACTGCATTCTCTATCACATGTATCATGGGGAGTGCTCCGAGGAATTGTTCGGACTTATACCGGCCGCAACGTTTCGCCATCGTTCAACGCGACAAAACTTTCATTCCCATCACCTGGATAATTAGCAATCCACCACTGTGCGGTTCTCCAGAATTTTTTTGCCTCGCACAACCAATCTCTGGAAGAAATTGTCGCCTGCGGTATTTCCGGACCGATATGACCTTCAAACCTTCAAGAAAAGAGTGTACTCCTATCTCAAAGGCCGGCAACGCACTTGTGACTCTTGAGTTGCAGGTGTTCATGGGCGACGGTAGTCACTTACCATCAGGTGACCCGCCTGCTCGTTTGCCCCCTATAATATATAAAAAAAAAACAACTAAGTTGCATAAAAAGACTTTAACAGTTGTTGTTGGTGATTTGTACAGATCCGACCAGGTGTTGGAGGCAGGCGAAATGAATAGGCTTTTCAACGTTCTCCTACTAATTTATACCCAAAAAATTCAAGTTAAAACCTTGAACATGTTACTAAATATAGCTTGGATGATAAATGGAGTTAAGTGAAAACTCTTTAAAAACTACAAGTACAAGATTTCGTATCGAACGATTTGCGTCTAAAGCTGAATTAAACAATTATCGTGTTTTGAAAAGACGGGAAAAGTAAATAGCTCTATAACTCACTGTTTGTTCTCTTGTTTACTAAGCCACTAGCCGCTTTAGGAATTGTAGAACTATTTCACTTTGGTGTCACTGTTCAACGTTAAATCGCAAAATCTAAGCAATATTTTAAAAAATGCGATCGTTTGCAGACTGTCCCCTATGCTAAGAGTGTGATGTTTTCCTTGTTTTCCAGTGCGTTTGTGGTATGAATCAACATGTACATATGTATATAAGTTTTGCAAAGTTGGGAAGTATATCCTGATCACTGAAGAACGCAAAAGTTTTATTACGGCTCTGACATCTGTCGCGAAACGTCGCAGCGAACACAAAATGGGTTAGTTCAATATTCCTGCTTTTATTAATATGAGATTTATATTCGAATAAGTCTAGTTTGAAAGTAGTCGAAAAACTGGCTTACACAGTACGATAAAAGAAATTATCAATGTTTGTATTATAAAAGAAATTAATATTATTAGAGCTCAAGAGTTAGTGCTAACGAACAGAATGAAGAGATTTTTTTTTCTCTATCAGGTGATTTATGTTTAATACTTGGATATCGGGATAAAAAGTAGTCTATGTGATAATCCAAGGGTCCAGCTATATACATACCAAGTTTCATCGCAATCGGTTTAGTAGTTTTTGCGTGAAAGAACAACAAACATCCATACATCGACACATCCTCACAAACTTTCATGTTTTTAATATTAGTAGGATATAAATTATATTAGTAACAAAATTATATTATATTGTTAAAGTGAAAAAAGATTTAGTCACGCAAGTGAACGCGAGCGAGCGATGACGAACAAACAAAAACACTTCTTCATTGTGTTTTTTTTTTGTTTATGACAACAAAAAGTAAATGTTAAGAAGAAAATTACTTTTGAGAAATTGCAAATTGCTTGCTTTGCTTTGATTCAGTTAAAATAATCATTAAACAGAGTTTATTCATTATTAAGTGCAAGTAACTTCATTTATTTGTTCGTCCATAATTTTTTTACAATTTTAATTATATTCTATATACAACTTAAACATTAAAACTAATAAAAAAAAGAAAAAGAAATGTATATGGGCTATTTACATGCATGCGTCATAAACTTCATTTTAAATAGTTTTGTTATATCAATTCTTTTTAAACACTCGAGTCGAACGACGAAGTGACTAAGTGGCGTACCCTTGAAGAAGATTGGTTTGTCTACAAAAAAAATAATTGTAAAAATGGTTATAACAATAATAAAATAACATTTTGTAAGTCAGTGAGATATTTGTCTGTTATTTATGTCATTTCAAGTAAAAGTTTCAGAAATGAGAAGTATTTTTCAATTACTCCTGGCAACCGCTTTAGGCACCCATAGAGATGCTATGATGATTGATGGGATGATATGATGAGATATAGTTTTCCGTTTAAAAATTGTATACTTATTGCACGTTTTATTAGCGTTTTTACTCACTGCGCCTGCTGAAGTCGCGGCGTGATAAACTTCGACAATGAACAAGGTAACGCGAAAAATATATTTGGAAATCGCACTTCATTGAGGCGTTGATAAGAAAAACAGCATCTTCTGTTACTTATAATTTATTTGCTAATATATGCAGGAAAAAATTTAATTACAATAATAAAATGTTATTATTGACTTGTATTATGTGCTAATTACTTTTTACTGGCCATAAGATTGGTCAAGATAAAACAGAAAGGGCCGACTGCTAAATATAGTAAATATTCATTACTTTTATAAAACCGGCTGGCACCGCCTTCGGTTTACTTACCAGTTGAAAAAAAAAGTTGTTTGGTAAAGGATTCGCTTGCCGCGAGCTCTCTGTAATTACTGTGCAAGAAACCTAATAAAGCAACCGATTTAATCTAAAGATACCGACAAAAACTTGTACTATTGTATTTGCATTTGCTTGCTATAGTGTGGGTGCTATTTGAGTTAAAAACTAAAGCTCATCACACACTATACCGTCACGGCTCCACCCCAGCAATTAAGTTGTCATTCAAATCTGAGCTTTAAAACGTGGTCGTATAATACATTTCATAATGTCAATACGCGCTTACTGCCCGCCGTCGACTTTTTCATATCGACATTATGAAATATATTTATTATACGACCACGTTTTAATGCTCAGATTTGAATGACAACTTTATTGCTGGGTTGAAGCCGTGCCGTTACCTTTAGTCTGTTCTAATTGAAGTTGTAGATAAAGGAATTCCCTGCAGTCTAGTAAAACTCGTAGATAAAGTAACCTAATATTTTATATAAATAAATAGGTAAACACCGAGTGTTTAAATGATTTCAGCGTAGAATTTTACAAAATTGTTTTAACGGGATTGGTAAGGAGATATCCTGTGTATGCTTGCAACACTAAGAGTACGTGATGCTCCTAGGCTTACAAACATACACAGGATATTGTATAAAAACATGAAATTTGATCTTGAAATAAATTATTAACATTAATACTTTAACCCAATTCTATAGAACTTGTGGGTAAAGCAATTGTAGCATTTATTGTTATGGTACACTGTAACATTATTAAACAAAAAACCTAACAGAGGAATTTTTAAGGAGTTTTGTTTCCAATTCCAAAAATCTTTTTTTTTTCAAATAATTTAATTTAATACTCTGTTTGCTTGCCATAGGTGTTGTGACTTTTATTATAGATACACTGTTCTATGGGGGGGCTGTTAATCTGTATGACAGGTTCTCCTAGTGCAGATACCAGTCTTCCCACAAAGGTCTATGCTTTTAATTAATTAATGTTAACTAGAGATCGTGTGGTGGTCGAATTTCGACCATGATTTATTTCATTGGCCAATATTACTTGACCTGTCATTGTATAGACTTTTGTACCATGACAGGTCAAAATATATACTGGACACTCATAGCTGTATGTACCCATTTTTGCATTTTTTTAAACTTTGTAGCAAAAATTGTTCAAAAATTTTAGCATTCGTCACTTCTTCTCTGTATAAACTATAAGTGTGCGAAATTTCATACTCCTCCGTCCGCCCAATTTTCGTAAAAAGGGATCCAAAATTTTCGCTTCACCTATTAATATATAGATAAAATAACTTTAAGTTACCTTTATGGAAGGAAAAAAATAATGTATTATTATTATATTATTGTGATAGCGAGCATATACCTAAAATTGTGCTGGGTATTCTTGGATATTTTTTCCATACTTCACCTTGCAGTATGACAACGTGCGTCCAAAACGAAGCATAAAATCTACAAAACGAAGGGGGTACTAAAGATAATTAATTAATCAATAGATTACAGAATTCTATTATCAATTTATACACCCTGAAGTGTTTTCATAAAACAAAATGGTATATTCCCGCTTTTATTGCTGTGTAGTAGCTGGAGCTGAGATAACAAATGTTCTTTACACGCGCAATAAGGAGACTTTCCAACTATCGTACTTTAAAGAGCACTCATCTCTTAGAATCAAAGTAAAAGATCCTCAGATGGATAATTTCTGAACAAACTATTTCGTAACAGTCATAACTTTGAAGTTGCAAAGTTTCATTACTCCTATCACTTAATTGCCGAGCTCTTCAAAAATCCCGGACACATGTATGAAATCGAGATTATTTCCCGGACACCTTGAAAAAAAAACGCCGATTCAATTTTTTTATTAAATTAAATAGCTTGTTCATCTAATAATTTTAAGTTGCCCCTAGCACAGAGTGCCCGGGTTTTACCCGGACACTTTTTGAAAACCCCGCCCGGACGCTACCCGGACGCCCTCTAAAATAGGACAAATCCGGGGAAACCCGGACGGATGGCAGCCCTACTCCTAGGTCATGCAACTTGCCAGCTTCGTATCGTTAATGCCGTCAAGTAATGGCAATTAAAAAGTTCTCTTGGAATGTCTGACTGGCCTGTTGGTCTAGTGGTTAGTGACCCTGACTGCTAAGCCATAGGTCGTTCGGGTTCGATTCCCACCCAGGATAAATAATTGTGTGATGAGCATGATCGACATACACATTTACTAATACCTGCGACTGCCCAACAATACTAAGATCTGCTCACACAAAATATCTGGGAGTATTTATTGACAATTTTATTTCATGGAAATACCAACTGACTAATATTACTGCCCGCGTCCGCAAGATGATATTCATTTTCAAAAAATTACGTTACTCAGTTGACTTTGACACCATGAAATTAGTTTATTATGCATTATGTCAATCTGTTTTAACGTATTGTATATCTGCCTGGGATGGAGCTGTGAAATCGTATTTTCTGCCCCTAGAGCGAGCGCAACGAGCAGTCCTTAAGGTAATGACTTTTAAGCCTTTTAGATATTCGACTGCTCAACTATTTCACGAATGTAAACTGCTTACTGTCAGACAGCTCTTTGTGCTTCAAACAATCTGCAGAAAACATATTAGTCTGGAATATGACATCCAAGTCACAAGAAAGCGCCGTGCACATAAGGTCTGCCAAGCCCAAAGCTTCAAAAGTGCTTTAGCAGCGCGCAACCACAGTGTTGTAAGCTGTCATTTATATAATATTGCTAATAATTATTGTAACATCTATACATTAACTAGATCGCAATGCAAGGAAAAAGTTACCACATGGCTCTTGTCCAAATCTTATGAAGATACGGAAAATTTGATTAAACTTAGTATATTATAATCCAAAATGCATCCCTCACACACATACACACACACACACACACACACACACACAAACACGCGCGCGCGCGCGCGCGCACGCACACACACACGCACACATACACACAGAGAAACAGACTTCCAATATATATATGTATACATACATATAACCCTAATAATACTATATAGGTGTATAATTATATTATTAATGTGTATATATAGGTTATTCCTACCTTCATTCATTCATGCATACTAATCTACGATACACTGCACTCTCATTAACAACCTGTTGCAAATTGAGTACGAGAGCCCTGGTACCCATACCACAAGTTAAATCTTATTTTGGGTACCAGTGGTCAACATAATTATTGTACATGTTAAGATTGTTATGATTTATGTGTTATTCCTTTGTATGTATCTGTTTTTGAGACAATAAATTATTATTATTATTCTCTTTATTCATCTTCTACCATATAAATTACATTTTTAAATATGTACATAAAAATATATATTTAAAAATATAAAAAATAGTACACCACCGACATCGGGTACAGGGACCAAGATACCGGTGGTTAGGGCTCCAAAGACAGGAACCTCCTCACTATACGGGCCGTGTCGAGAAGAACTGCCTTCTGCATCAGTCCCTTGATCCAACCGTCTAACGCGAGCCTCTTATTATTATTATTATTCTCTTTATTAACTTTTACAAAACATTTAAATTACATTTTTAAATACATTATTATATAAAAAAATATATATTTAAAAATATAAAAAACAGTGTCCCACCGGTATCGGGTACAGGGACCAAGCTACCGGTGGTTAGGGTTCCAGAGACAGAAACCTCCTCACTATGCGTGCCGTGTCGAGAAGGACGTTACTATTATTATTATTATATTATTTGTTTGTCTGGGTATAATTTATGTATAATAATTTAGAAATATATAAGTATATTTATCAGCAGTCTGGTTACCATAATACAGGCTCTGCCTAGTTTGGGATCTGACGGCCGTGTGTGAGATGTGTAAAGTTATTATTATTATTAAAAAAATATTTTGACTATAAATTGAGATAAAAACTACCATCAAGTTAGACCAAACTGCACAAGTGTGGAAATTTAATTAAAATCGGTTCATTCGTTTAGGTGTTCATTGAGGACAAACAAGGTGACTTAGTATACGATAACCGTCATTTTGGATGTGTAAACCTAATACATCTAATTCCGATTTACACATCTAATATCGCGAAAATTTAATAAATTAATTGTAATTTTTTTGTAATCTTTTATACAAACTGAGTTTTAGTTGAGTGTAGATTTGATGTTTAAAAAAGTGATTCTGTAACGGTTCCTGAGTGTAGATCTGATGTTTAAAAAAGTGGTTCCATAACGGTTGCTTTTGAGGAACGGAACCGTAAAAACTACTCCTCAAGCCGAATCAATCGAGCCAAACTCGACTGGTTTATCTTGTTTAGCTAAGAAGTTCCTATGGTCGTCTCCCGGCTCCATCATCAGAACATCTTTATGGTACCATATTATTGTATTGTCACCGAAGATACATATGTACACCAAATTTGAGCCCAATCAGACATCGGGAAGTGGTTCTAATTTAGCTACTAAGGTTCGTAACTTGTTCGTAGCTTGTAAAAACAACGGTTATTTTGTTTAATAGCTAAAACACTCTTTAACTACTTTATAAAAATATGCTTATGTTATTAAATTTTATAAACATAAAAGTGAAATGTAAAATTGTTGGTTGGCATCCGATTCAGCTAGATCAGAGTAGGGAAGATATTTTTTTACAGAACTAAGTTTTTTTGTTGCTGGTTGTTCACGGCTATACCAACCCCCAACACTAATGGTATCTTAGGCATTAGCAGCCCTGACCTTACCCTACCATGGAGGTTTAAAAACCGTATTTACCAGCACATATAATATACTCGCAGTCATGTGTGAAAAATCTGCTCTGGGCTACCTCCTTTAATCATCTCACAGGCAGTGTTGTACCACTTTTAAAATTAACGTATGCGACTTTCTTTAGCAGTTACGTGAGGCTTTTGATTCTAAGTCCATTGATAGTGAGAATTGACTTCCGACTCAGCCATAGCCATATCGGAAGTCACCTTTCAAATATTGTCAGGAGTTAAACCAGATATTTTACTTAAAATTTTAGATCCCTTAGAGCAGTGTTTCCCAATTAGTGGTACGCGTACCCCTAGGGGTACGCGAGGTTGCATTAAGGGGTACGCGGAGCAATCTCTTGACTAAGAAAATCAGTAAAAAATTAAGTAAATAACAATTGTCAAAATATCAGTGTCCAGTTAATTTGAACTAATCCATTTTTTTTTATTTATCTACCCTAAGGGGTACGCGAGTTTGAGATTTTTCTTGAAGTGGTACGTAGGAAAAACTAAGGCACGATGTTTATTTTCAGCTAATCTAAGTAGCTAAATCAGATTAATACTGTTTACATTGAAAGTCACTAAATCTACTTAATTGATGCTGCCAGCGAATGCAAGCGAGTTACCACAATGCGATGCAGTATCGAAGCAGTCAAAATAATGCAAAAAGTAGATAGTTTCCAGTGCCTTTTTCCACCATATATTATAAAATAAAGTCCCCCGCCACGTCTGTCTGTCTGTTTCTTCGCGAAAAACTGAAAAACTACTGAACGGATTTTCATGCGGTTTTCAGTAATAGATAGAGTGATTCATGAGGAAGGTTTAGGTGTATAATTTGTACCCGTGCGAACCCGGAGCGGGTTGCAAGTTTAACTATATTCTACACGGGAACTAACCATGATTTAAAACTTGTATTAAAAGTAGATTTAATCCAATCAAAACTAGGAAATTAAAAACTATCTATTTATGTAAAGATCAATAAAAAAGTAATGAAAGTTTATTGATTCCTTCTATTTTAGAAAGCTACGAGAAAGTCTAGTCCACATATTATACTATATCATTATACTCTACATACACGCGATTGATGATTGTGATACGACCTTATCTCTGTCACTAGTCTATCATAAACATAAACATCTACCATAATCATTCCATAATATAATTATCAAACGCTTTATGACTTCTGACAAATATTTCTTTTAAACGTTAAATGCCATACCATCTCGCTATTACGAAGTAACCATTCGCTGAGGAAAAGAGACAGTTATATCACTTTAAATTTTGCGTCACTTAAATCATGTTCATGCCTGATTAATAAAAAGGAGTTAAGAAATGACGAAATAAACAAATTTTTTAATGTATCCTCCTTGACAGCTTTCATAGATTAAAAATTTCTTTCATAAATTACCGTCTACCGTCTACAGATCTAGATTACCATAAATGTCTAGTGAGTAATATCGCCTACCAGTTGCAATTACAATTAAAATTGTGTCAAAGGTTCTTTGTTCATCAATGTGAATCACTAACAATGATAGTTTGTAAGGAAGTGTATCATATAGTACAATTATACAATAATAAAATGTAAGGATAGCTTTATTACAATGGATGTACGTTTTCTAAACATTGACAAAGTTATCTACGTAAACGTCTGCAATGATTTGTATGTAAATTATGTCCTGGTTAGTTTCATCACATACTAAGATTGAATCCATTCTTTATTAGTTTATCTTTATAGAGGTATAAAGTAAAACATTATTTAATAAAAGTTACATAAGGTCAAGTAATCTATGTAATGTTCATTTTAGTATATTAAAATAACAGAATACAGTACTTGACTTCTAAGACAAGTCAGTTTCTCTGAATTCAACTTCAAAACGGTAAGTACTGTAGAAACATATTTGAAATTAGAACTCGTGACGTCACACTTTCCCGTTTTATGTTTGATGTTACAATATAAAAAAATTAACCAACTTAATAATACGGAGGAATACTTTATCAATTAATTTCATGTGGACTGTTGAATAATTCATTTTAACTATAGGAACCTTTCCTATGGTCGGATTTGAAAATAATGAAATGGAATACTTCTGAACAACAAACAACTTGGCTTATCTAAGAACTTACCGAGTCCAACAAAACGGCAAGCAATATTATTTACGATATAGGTATCAAAGCGAAGTCGAGATGACCAATAAGCCGTGAGTGTTAGACTGCACTCGTTCCAAAGATACTAAACCCGGATGACAATAAAATGAAATAAGTAAAATCGAGTTTTCGTGCTGCAGTAGAATTGACCCCCCCCCCCCCCCCCTATACTTCTTTCTTTACTTTACTATAGTCTTATATATTTTGCATTCCTGGGGGTTGAAATTTATTTCACTGTTTTAAAGGACAAACCTGATAGTATCATCATCAACATCACCACTTTCTTAATGAAATGGATTTGTCTGGTTTAGACAAACACCTTTTGAGTTGTATGGTTGATTTACTGATGATTTAAATGATACGAGAGTTACGAATTAAAACGAATAGTATATTAGAAAAATAGCAAGTAAATATAAATGGTTATTAAAGTAAATCTTAATGGTTTAAATATAAGGGTTAGCTAAACTAAAATAATCTGATAATGGTTTGGTTGTTTATGGTTTGAGTTACGCGCGTACTGATTCAACCGCCATTCCGTAATGATTTTAATAATCTAAAGCCGCTGATGATCTGTTCGTTGTGATGCACCTACCTACTCCCGGGCCTGGGAAAATCCCAACCACAAATCCGAGTAAGTATCAATATCAAATTATTTACAATAATTAAAGGAAAATATTACAAAAACTTAAAGATAACAAAAAATGGTATAATACTAATGCTGTAAAATTAACAAAAGGAAGATAAAAAGTAAGTAGTCAGTCTTAAAAAACATTTTTCCTTATACGTCTGAGTCCTCCTCTGTAAAAATCCTTTGTTTTCGGGGGACAGGCACTGTGGCTCTGTCCCGTTTTGCTGAACTTCGCATAACACTGGGACACCATTGGGCCAGAACCGAACTTATAGCTTTATGTTCACTTTCACTTAGCTGACATATTGATCATTTTGAAAGACAATTTTCTAACTTTAGTTAATTTAGTGATATTTTAATTAACTTAATTTTTAAAACTATACTATTTACTACTATGCTAAGTGAAGCATAACAATAAAAACTAGCAAAACTTAAGTGTGATACCTCATCTTTTGACTCTACAAAAAAGTCTCAATGCGCACGTAGCACATGAATCGGAACCGTTTCAGGTAGATCAAAACCAACCTTTTTTATCCTTGACTCCTATCGATTGCCACAGATACAAATAAATATTTTTTATTGCCAGACCTTTTTATTTGCAGTATAATAAAATATATCAGGGTTGCTTTAAATAATTCATGTCGGCATTTGGCCTAGAAAAGCTGGAGCATTGGGTGTCAAGATACGACAATGAATTCAAATTGTCTTATATAAGTTTTCTACCTGTGACATACCCGTCTCAATTATTACAACATTTTATGAGAACGCTCGCTAATTGGCGGCTCGAAGGGTTACGCTTGCATGATGTACTCTGGCACCGTAAGTAGATTCATTTTAGCCACGCAGGGAGAATATCGATGTCAATCATTGTAAAAAGTGCTCTCTGGCGTAGTGATTAGGCACTTATTAGGGTACACGTTTGACATTGGGTTAGAAGTACATTATTTGTACATAATTGTTAGACCGCGATTAATATTGAAAACGATGTGAAAGTTGCTAAATTTATGTATCTTGTTGTGGTTTGAAATCTCTTGTACTAGAGATATAATTTATCTATATCTATGACTTATTATGACCTCTGTAAACGTCATAAAAGGTAGTAGATAAGGGGGCGTCCATTAATAACGTGAGGCGTTTAGGGGGGAGGGGGTCTAGCCAAATCTCACCCAATCTCACGTGGGGGATAGGGGGGCCTCGGCAGATATCACGTAATTTTTTCTCAGTAAACTCTCTCTCTTCTCAGAAACAGTGTAAAATTGCGAGAAAACTGAGTTAAATTAAATAAGAAATGTTTCTCCAGTAAAATAGTATATTATGTAAAATGTAAATAGTATAATAATGTAAAGTAGTAGGTAGACTCTCCCTACTACTTTACATGGTGGAGTAAATGACCATATGCATTTTGAAAAATCTCCCGTGAGATTAGGAGTGGGGGGAGGGGGTTGAGCAAAATCTCCCGACATCTCACCAAGGGGGAGGGGGGGGTCGAAAAATGGCAAAATCACCTCACGTAATTAATGGATGCCCCCCTAATGCACTATCAGTAACACTGTGATTACTTGCCACCTTGGTAGTATAACAAGGAATTTAATATTTTATGTACTCAGAATAGAAGAGTACTTATTACAGAACACTAATAAATATTTCCTAAATAAATATATGTGAACATTTATAAGTAGTTTTATTAGTGTATTTGAAATATGAAAGTACATTTTTAAATATTTGTCTTCCTACCACGACCGGAAAAACACATTCGGACTCACAAATCACATCTTAAAAATATTATTATATTTCTACTTTCTACCATATAGTTTTTATCACCATTTTTATTCTCCTACCTCTTAGAATATACTGTAAGAAATAAATAATAAATATCAGTTTTATACACACTTGAAACACGACAATAAATATTTTAAGGTTATATGTACCATCATTATATATACGGACGCCATAAATCCACGCCCATGACTCTAACTTCTCATGATAACTCTCACTTATTTCAAACGAATCTTTTAAATGGCACATTCTCGTAGGTTACGGCCCATCGTAATAATGTGATGACTCTAAATGTCGTAAAATTTATAATACGGTTAAGGTAATACCATCATAAGTATTTTTACTACTACCGGTAATAGATATTTCTTACACTAAATTACTCGATACGATCAGATTTATTGAAATAAACGCGGTTCCCACAAAAGTATAGCTTTACCATTCAATAGTTTTCCACACTTTATTTTACCTTTATCAAAGTTGTAAATACCTTTTGGCGTTTCCAATCCTTAGGGACAAAAATCTGTACGCTTGTCGGAAAATATAAAATGAAAGAACCTCTACAAAAATGGTGAAACTATTTTTATTTCGAACACATTTATTCGGAAACAATTGTGTAAATCATTCAGTGTCAAAAAACAAAACGCGAAAACTGGATTGGAATATATTATAGTAAATGCTGCAATGGATCTGTTTGACGTTGTTGATTTATTTTGTAAATTAAAAAACTACAAACAACACATATGTCAGATATATATTGTTATATAAATCAATTTATAATTCATATTTTACTATAAGGGGATATCCATAAATTACGTCACACGTTAAGGGGTGAGGAGGGGGTGAACGAAGTGCGACATTGTGTGACAAGGGGTTAAGGGGTTCATAAGCTTCGTGACGTCACATACGCTACTACACTTTTACTAAAAAAATTATAATTTTAGAACTGCTCTTTTCAGTTCTAGGTATAAAATTGCAATTGGGGTTCCACAACCTGTGACCACCTTTTTTTTTGTTTGCGTGTGGAAACCCTCTCGGGCCGTCATCCCACCGGGGTTCTCGGTGGGGCGGTGTGTCGTAATCGAACCGATTAAAACCACACTGTGTGCCGTATTGCGCCTTAAATAGGAGGGATCCGGGAACAGCTTTTACAACTGTGACCACCTGTGACAAGGACGGGGGGAGAGGTCCAAAAATCATGAAATTTGTGTGACGTAATTTCTGGATGGCCCTAATTAGAAAAAGAGAAAAAAATTAAATTTTGATTCTAAATCAATAAAATACATATAAAACCTATGTCTCAAAATGAGACACGATCTTGGAAAGATGTAGGATCCTAAGGTTTAATAAAGTACATAATTATAATACATACCGAAACCAAAACAGCGCTATCAATACTAAGCTATATAATTTAAATGTTACTAATATTATAGAGACCAAAGTTTGTGAGGATGAATGGATAGATGGATGTTTGTTACTCTTTCACGCAAAAACGGCTGAACGGATCGAACAGATTGAAATTTGGCACAGAGATAGATTATAGTTTGGAATAGCACATAGGCTATTCCAGACTAGATAGTGGGTTAGATTACACCTAAATTTCCACGCGAACGAAGTCGCGGGCAACAGCTAGTACCTTAATATAAAGAAACTAATAATAATAAACCAGACTTCAAAAATTTCCATAACAATAAATTGGTACAATAGGTGACAACCATAGCATCTGAGACAACAATGAAAAAACAAAACGTAATTCTGACGTCACTCTTTGTTACGATCAATGGTTTCGGGACACCCATTTGCAGGAAATGACGCAATTACAGCCGAAGAGCTCACCCGGAAGATTGCTTAATAGAAAATAGGAAAGTTTTCCTTCTCATTGCCCATTCAAAATTAATTAGACTAAAGAACTTTTCCTTGCTAATAATGAGCATTTTGATTCAGTCAAATGGTGTTAAAAGCGATAGAACTTTTAATACTTAGAGTTCATATTTGAGCAGTAGACTACAAAATTCGCATAAAAACATTGTCTTTTTTCAACCTACTTGTCATTCATGAATGTCATGAATATTTCTTCTAATGGTTATTTGATCACGTTTAACATAAACACTAAAGAAAATTAAGTTTTATTTGTATGTTGAAATGTTCGGACTCTTGGCGACAGGTCGATGTGAATAATTAAAAATTTCAACAAATACATATTATCAAGTTTACAACTATAACGGTGTTTTTATTTAATTCAACTGATCTTAAATATACCTTTAGTTGTTTGTATGCGACTCAACGAGCAATGATATTAATACCCGGTTTCTGAAAGGCTGACCAGAATATTATTTTGCTAACAGAGCTGTCAAGTTAACAGTGGTGTCAAATCAATTGGAGTTTCTGAAACATTGATCAAAGAAAATTTTACTAATTTATAATCAATTTCATTGAACATTCGAATGGCATTTGACATAAGATTTTGCAGTAAAACTTGACATTTGACATGAGCTTTGTTAATCTGATCCTTTGATCAAATCAAAGTGTCTAATTATACTTTTAGCAACTCAATAAATACTTAACAAGAGATTTGACATCCGATTAGTTTAATTTTTGTGTTGATCAGCCTTTCAGAAACCGGATATATCAAATAATGTCCAGAACATCTGTATGTTTAGAATAGTTCTTCGTTTTCTCGGTTCTCAGATGCGCTCACCCCTCATCGATTTTAGCCGGAGCGAAGATATCCACCAATGAAATAAAAGGAAGGACCTTAATGCTCCAATGATCCCTGACCACACTGATCGCTACATTCGCCTGGTACTTTGTCAATCCCGGCCCCCTGTCAATTATAAGGCAAATTCATATACCTCTAGACCAAAAGATTTAAGTTCATTTCACATTAAGCTTCGATTGTACAGAACGCAAATAGAAAAACGTGCCGCAGAATATTCAACACCGATTATCATCGTTTATTGAGTAAATAACATGTCAATAGGTTTTTATTTAAGTGCCAACTGTGAATAATTATTTAAGAAAGATTAGGTGTCAACGCAACTTTTAAAGCCATTAAATCAAATATTATTCTTTGGAAATTACGTTACAACGTCAACATTCAATTACTTGAATGAAAAACATTGAGGAAATCCGTTTTGACGTCACAACAGACGTTTTGGTCTTTGGCTAATAGTTTGTAGGGGGGCTAGTGTCGCCTAACTCAAATATTTGCAAATAAGGGAACGTACCCATAATACGTGACCCGTTCTGAGGGGGAGGGGGGTTTTCAAGATTCCACTCTTCCATTCCACACTTGACTTGACTCATTCCACTTGGTCACAGGGGCGGAGGGGGGGGGGGGGGGGGGGCTTAGGTTTTCGTTACGTCACGTTGTGTCAACGTGACAATCAATCGACGTGACAAATCAGACACATTTGTGTCTGATTTGTCATTTCACGCGTTCCTTATGACGTGACAGAGCGAATAGAAAATCGCGATAGAGTAAATGTTACGCATCTCCACATACACATGACACTCAAATCGCTACGTTCCACTTCCTCTTATTTTTATTTGTTTGATGGTAAAGACATTCCTGTAAAATATAAGTATTTATATCTTAAAGTGAACTTTGATTCATTAAAACAAAATGTCTGCATTACAAAAAAAAAAGACAACGCAAACAATAAAGGTCTGTCTAAATTCTAGTTATATTTAGAATTGTTAGACTGGGAAAGGTGTAGAAAGGAAAATATTGAACCCTTTTTTAATTACAGATTGACTAACTGCATAGTGCATAACTCTATGGTTGGTTACCAATGGAATGGATTGACCTATCTTATTACATATAAAAGAAATATGGCCCGGCCTGCCTTCCAGCATTCGCACCAAACAAACAACAAAGCACATGTGTCAATCTAAGTGCTTGTCTAGGAATCTGAGTTATCTACAAGTTATAATTTTTTTTACAAACAGTATCGAAAGCACCACAATTAAAATTAGCACAAGATGCAGTTTTATCACTGTTCTTCTCTGGAGAACTGGTACGTAATGTTCTGTCTTTTTCTGAGATAACTTTAGTTCAACCGTATTCTTATGGGACATTCTCACCAACCTTACTAGAATTGAAACAAAGCCACTCTTGTCTTCTCTAGCATTATAGCCGTCAGCAATTACCTCGTCCTGAAAGACTTTCGCTTCTGTGTTTTTCGGGGACCATGATGCCACCCTCTCCTAATAGCTTCAACACTTTTGTAGTAGCCAGTTATTTTTTCTAAAAAGTCATGAAAACTAAATTCCGAAATAAACGAAGTAGCTGAACTTATATACGAGTGTACAATCTCATCGAGGTGGCCACTTCAAAAAATCTATTTATCGTGGCGACTGAGGCAGACTTGCTCACGAGTTCGCTTTATGCGCATAATCAATGTAATCATTTCTTAAATTAGATACAATTCCTACTTTATTCAAACTAGTAATAATACATGTTAGTAGTACAATGAAATAACAGTATACACAATTAAACATATTCTTAACAAAAGTCTTCAATAGAATCATTAGTTTATATATATATATGAATACGTTATTGCGTTCCAATAAATAAGAGAGTTGTGGTCATTCATCAATGCACGAGATTGGATGTATCGAGGTTGTGTCGCGCCTACGCAGGCCGTGACCCAAACCACGAGCGGACCGTTCACTGTATACAGAACGCTACTTCACCTAGCATAACCTCCTTCTTCCTACTAGTTAAAATTTTGTTAATTACACAACAAAGTCAAACAAATTATCTCCTTGAATGATGTGCCGCTGCTCTAGATAGCCTTCATTAAAATGTGTGACCCCTGCCTGTGGTATATACGCCGCGCAGAAAACTCTTTTAATTTTTTATAAGCGGGAGGATTCTAATGTCTTCATAATTCCACTTAAATTCCACCTCAATATCCGAAGTAGCGGCAACTTAGATGAATACTTTCAGATGTTAATCTGAGCATTACTACTTATTTTTACTTTTTCAAATAAAACTACGTATTTTTCAGACATAGTTTAAGTAATTTGATGGTATCAAAAAGATCGTCCCCTTTGACGTTTGAAACGTCTAGAGTTTCATCACCCGTGCTTTATCGATATTTGTCAAACGTCTTTGTTTGTGTTCTCCGGCAAACCGATAAGAAGCTCCTAAGTTTTTAAATTTTGAAATTTATAAGTGCCAGCCATTATTATATTGAAGCAACAAAAGAAGTGTTAGTATTTGAAAAAAACTTAAGCGATTTATACGCGTATTAGATGTATAGTGTCCTAGATGTAGCATCAGTCGTGGACTCGTGGTGAATGGTGCAATTCGATCGAAGCGTAGGTAAAAAAAAGAAAAGGTATCGTACCTTATAAATATTTCTGCAATTAGGTTCCGGTTTTCAAATATAATATGAAAAATAAATGCCTTTATAATACTATAAAATATTGCGAGTAGCGAGCGGCCAGCATTATGTCAGTCCGTAGAAATGTTACTACGCGTAGGCGCATAGATAAAATGTGTTGAGAAATTAATATTAATAGCTGCCCAAGTTGCATGTTATCTTGTGTTGTAAATTTTTGGATCGAATTTCGTGACATTCGGCTATAAAACAGAAACTGTTCGTATTATCAGTTGTTAAAACATACTATAGTAGTAATATTTATGGTGTTCCGCACTCATATAAAAATGAAGAAGGCAGTGATTATTTCTATTAGACACGCAACGGAACTAACATTGATTTTGATAAATGGAAAATAATTCTGCCTTTTTTAACAATAACGTAACCAAAAAGCACAGTTCGTTTGAGGGCAATAGCCACCATGTTCACAAAATGTTTTCGTAGATTTGGACAAATTGGGAGAAAAAAAACATCTGTATCAGTAAAGACGAATATGGTGATAATAAAATTTCTAGATTTCAGATTTTTACCAGTCCAGCACACATTTTTTTTTTTATTCCTTCTAATCATTTGCCGTTTCTCGCAGTTTCACTTGTGTTTATGGTCACTGCTTTGCTCCTAAGGATCGTAGCGTGATTTTACACAGCCTATAACCTTCCTCAATGAATTATCCAGAAAAAAAAAATACTCAAATCGGACTGATAGTTCCAGAGAAGCGCGTTTAAACAAACAAATAAATAAACAAAAACACTCTTCAGCTTTATCTAATTAGTATAGATATTTGGGCATTATTTACTCACGTAAAGCTACGTCAAATACCTCATCAATAAAAGATAAAATGACCAAAACCGCTTTACTGTATAATATTAAATTACAATTTATCAACGTTGAAGGTGCACGCTGACGCCCACAACTTGGGTCGTAATTTCGCGAGGTGAAAGCACGGGGCACGCGTAGGCGCCCCCAGCTTGATAGAATATGAGATGCGACGCCAACTATGCTTGGCTCTGCGACTGTATACCTGTGCGTTTTACAAATAAAACCATAGACTAGTGACACACGTGGTGCTTTCTTCTCCAAACATTAAGTCAAAAATATATGATTTGATTCAGGACGTATTTCCCAAAGTTAAGGAGATTTTACTAGCGATATCAGTTTCAAAAATATTGTTTTTAGAGAATACGTCACACATTAAGTTATACATTTTTAAACCAATATTTGAAAGAGCGCGAAACTTGAATGTATTTTTTATGAGAAAATAATGCATATTTGGGGCAAGCGCAATAATTATGTTTTTAACTACACACTTCAAAGAAATAATAATATGTAATAAAAAATAATAATAACAGGATGATTAGAGAAAAGTGACCTTGATTCCTTGAAATGGAAAGAGGATCCGTTATTGAATAAGCGAGATAAAAAGCGCGAAAGCAGTGCGTATGGCAATGCAGTGGTTGCGTTTCACAAAATGGCTGCCGTAGTGACTGAATGATGAAAGGAGTTACGAGCCCCTTTGGTTGCAGATGTGATGTGCATACGATATCGTCCTACACAGGTAACAATGTACTGAATTGTAATAGCGTTTTCTAATATATACGTAGGTATGTAAGTTTTTAAGAACATTCAAGGTCATTTTGTATCGAGAAAATATTGTCTTACACAGTTCTGAAAGTCTAAACCAACAGCATTAAATTGTGGTGTTGAAGTGCTATTACTATTAATATTTTTTACAACATATATACCACACTATTAATTACTTCGGTATTGTAGCCTGACCAAGAATATAATTATGTGTTAGAACATAGTTAAGCAAATTATTCGAAAAACCTTTCTGCTCTATAATTTAAAATTTTATAACTCAGGCAATTTCAAACATTTGAATTTTTACATAGTTATTTAAACTCTTTGTTAGTAACGTATATATAACTAAAATCATTTCTAGTAAATAATTTGTTCATTAAAAAAAGGTGTAAGGTGTCTTTTGGACATTTGGTCGGGACGAAGTTCCTTTCGCTATATACAGGGTGTAAGAAACACCGTACCCAATATTGAAATAGTGTATTCAGACCATCATTCTGAGTCGAAAATCATTGAAATTTTCTGCCGGAAAATTGTTTTTTTTTAATTTTTTTTGGTTAACATTTTCCCGAAAAAAAATACCCCATACGGCCAAAAGGCGCATAAAAAGAAATAAAGTTATAGGTAGACATGAAGGCGTACCTACCTATATCCTACAATGCTATGATAGATCAAAAAACCAATCTGTAAACTTACTTTAAAATACATGAGTATTAAAAATATAGTAATGAAAACGGAACAACACGTCCGGCACTGGAAACATTAAATATGATACAATTTGCTGACACAAGTTTTATCCGTAACATTAAAATTATAGACAGATACAGAAGATAGCATAATGTACTACGCGATCGCTTTTTTGTAGGTTACCACGGTCTTGCACTTCCTAATGACTTTTATTTTATTACCTCTCGTATGTCCTACGCTGAAATTTTACAGGTATATAACTGAACTAAGCAACTAATTATTGATATATCATTTGGCTTATATATCCAGGTTTATCGGTGGCCAAATAACTCTGAACTGAGAACTGAATTTCATCATAATTTGTTAATTACTTACAGGATACTAATGAAACTTCACATACATTTGAAGGCAGTTACAAGCTATAAAATAACGTTTAAAGTAAGTCTTTAGAGCTCTTATTCAAAGAGTTAGGACCGATTGAAGTGTTTTTATATTTAATTAAATAACCTATGAACGGTGCATTATTTTTGTTTTTCTATTGCACAACTAATTCTTAAAAAGTCATATACCAAAGATGATAAGAATCCGCTTAACCGTTTTAGAGATTCGACAAAACCACAAACGTCACTCCAGCAGGATCTCAAATAACTTTGCAGCCGAAGTAAGAACAAATACAAGATAAGTTGCAATATTTACCTCGTGTAAACAACTAAGGGGGCGTCCATTAATTACGTGAGGCATTTAGGGGGGGGAGGGGATCGAGCCAAATCTCACCCAATCTCATGTGGGGGAGAGGGGGGCCTCGGCAGATATCACGTAATTTTTTTCCGCAAGAAACAGTGTGATATTGCGAGAAAACTGGGTTAAATTAAATAAGAAATTTTTCTCCACTAAAATAGTATATAATGTAAAATGTAAATAGTAAAATAATGTAAAGTAGTAGGGAGACTCCCCCTACTACTTCGCATGGTGGAGTAAATGGTACTACAACCGCAGTTGCTCCTACTACAATTTATTTTCCGTGAAGGTATGCATTTTGAAAAATCTCGCGTGAGATTAGCGGTGGAGGGAGGGGGTCGAGCAAAATCTCACGACATCTCACCAGGGGGAGAGAGGGGGTCGAAAAATCGCCAAAATCGGCTCACGTAATTAATGGATGCCCCCTAATTATATAGCTAATATTTATTTTAATATTCCTATTAAAAAAGAAAATGTATGGCTGTGGTAACCTTACCCCAGCAGGAAATGTTTTTTGTGACATAATTAAAACACTATAGTACTAAGTGCAACAAATTTAAAAATATGCACAACAATTTCAAAGCTGGGCAACTAATTATCTATGACATTTAAATTACTATTTTCGACATGATTTTGCTGGGGATGCACACGATGAATGCCTGTTTCCAGGAAAATAGATAAATATTTAGGAACTAAGAATTGGAATTAAATTTTTTAATACGCAGAGCATTAAGCGTCTTTCCACGGTGGGGTCTCCACACTAAAAAAAAGAGCTTTAAATAACTTTGTGTGCTAATTCCGTTGTGTGTGAAAGCATAGATAAGATAATAGTTACGTAAAAGCAGTTAAGTAGTTAGTGTTTCAATCAAGTGCGATTGTATAGGCTCTACCGCGCTTGCTGTGATCCACTAGCTGCCGAACTAATTAACCGCACTGCAAATTGGTTAACGTACAAGTAACAAAGGATCCAAAATGATGTTTGGTAGTTGACGTCAATAAATACCTTTGAAATCGATTGTAATTGAGACTTTAGGCGTTACCAAATAATTCATAAACCTATTTTCTTGGTGAATTTCAATAATTTTAGGTAGCAATAAATTAAATTTTGACGGTTCGGTCAGTTACAAGAAATAAGTAGGTACTAAAGGCGAAAATCATCTCAAGCTACAGTAGTATAGCCAGTGGTATGGTGGGTCCGCGATGTAAATTATAAGCAATCGTGAAATCCCGTCCTATCGTTACACTTTACTTAAATATGACAGTGACAGCATGAGACTTACGATGCGGCGCACGTAGCGTTGAGAATTCGGTCATAATAAGATATTGTATTTCGTAGTTTTTAAGGTTCTACAATATAATCGGATGTTTTTAATGAATTATAACATTTTTATTTCCTATCATAATTAAAGGAAAACATTTTTTATCTCGATAGTAAATGTCTTCAAAACTCAAAATAAAGTCAAGGGTACTATTATGTATTCTGTGATTCAGGTACAGATATATGACATAAAAACATTAAATTTCAAATTACACTCTTGTTAGCACTTAGTATCATACAATTTCATGAGAGATTAACATTTTTAAAATCTTTACGAAATATGTACCTACATATGTATAACTTATTATTCTAATGAGTTTCTTTCTTGCCTCTTTCTTTCCTCTAAAATTGTACCCACAGAATTAAGAAAAAGAAAAAATATCCCTACGCTTAGTTTGTACTGAGATCAGTGTCATACTCACACATTTAAACTTGAATAGTTATTTTCCAACACACAAAAATTATGATGTAATACAACGAGAAGCCAATAGCTAAACAATAAATGTTGTGGATGTCCGCATAATTATGACACACTAGCAATAGCCATGACACGTCTAACAATTTTTTCTTCAGTGATTGTAACTTAGAGTGCGAACAAGAGGTAGTTATGGGTAGGTACATAACGTTGTCAGTGAGTACCTATTTTTGTATATTTATCTTAAGAACGTTTATTGGAACGTGAAACAATCCCTTTATTTAACACATATGTATATTATTATCTTTATATATAAAAATTTTGTGACACGTTTGTCCGCGATGAACTCCTTTTTTTTTTTTTTTGTGCGTGTGGAAACCCCCTCGGGCCGTCACCCCACCGGGGTTTTCGGTGGGGCGGTGTGTCGGAATCGAACCGACTAAAACCACACGGTGTACCGTACTGCGCCTAAAATAGGAGGAATCCGGGAACAGCTTTATTAAGACATCCGGACCCCTCCTAGCGCCTGCCCGCAAAAGTGCGGGCACCACCTTCGGTTATAAACTCTCGCATAGGCGACGTCCAGGTACACGTGGACGACGCCTCCTCGCGGATGGCCACTGTAGCGGGTGAAGGGGAAAACCCGTCCCGTCCACCCGCGGCCACACTCAGGGCGGCATGAGGCGCTGGAAAGCGCGCCTCCGCCGCCCGGTTCGCCGGCGGCGAATTTGGTCCGAGTGGAGATCGTCCTCCCGGACCCGTTCCGCCGCCTCCTTCTGCGAGATGACGTCCTCACAGAAGGTTGCGACCGCGGTAAAATTCCTGTCGCTACCGGCCATGGAGCGTATGACGGCCGGTAGCGACAGATCCTCTCCGATGACTGCAATGAGGGCCCGACGTTGCACCGCCCAACTCGGGCAAGCCGCCAGCGTATGCTGAGCCGAGTCCTCACTGCAGTCGCAGTGGTGACAGGCGGGACTCAATTCCCTCCTAGCGACCGAGTGCAGGTACTTCCCGAAGCAGCCGTGCCCGGAAAGAACCTGCGTCAGTCGGAAGGAAAGGGTCCCGTGCTGCCGCCCTGCCCACTCGACGATGACCGGCTGGAGCGCCTCCACAGCGGCAAAGCCCGCACGTGGAGCCTCCAGCCGGGACGACCAACGAGCCATCGTGGCTCGGCGAGCGGCTTCACGCCATTCGTTTATCTCTTCGGGCGGGGGCCGACTGCCGCTTCCCGCCCGGAACTCAGCCGCCCGCCGATAAACTTCGGCGAGCACTTCCGCCTCCAAATCCCACGGGGGAGTCCCGGCCAACGCGCACGCCGCCTCCGTCGACACGGTACGGTATCCGCGTATGGCTCTAACCGCCATAACCCTCTGAGGGCGCCAGAGGCGCGCCCTATTCTGGGCGGTCAGAGCCTCCGCCCACACCGGTGCACCGTACAGTGCCATTGACCGGACAACCCCCGTGTACAGCCGTCTTGTGGCGACGCTGGGTCCACCCAAGTTGGGCAAAAGTCGTCCCAGGGCGGACGCAGCGCCAACCAGTCTTGGAGCAAGCTGCCGGAAGTGCTCGTCGAAGCGCCACCTCCCGTCGAGGATCAGGCCCAGATATTTAATATGGGCCTGAACCGGTACGAGGACCGAGTTGACAACGATAGAGGCGCCAGGGGGTGGACCACGACGGGGCCCATGAAATAAAAGGGCCTCCGTCTTATCCAGGGCCACCCGCAAGCCCAGCGCCTCAATGCGATCGACCACCAGAGAGACTCCCCTGGTGGCCAAGCGCGCCGCCTCCTGAAAGTTCACCCCCCGGGCTGTAACCAAAGTGTCGTCAGCGTAACAGATTACGCCCAGCCCGGGGGGGAAGTCACCGCGAAGGGCCCAGTCGTACCCCATGTTCCACAGGAGTGGTCCAAGAACAGACCCCTGTGGAACACCGCACGACATGGGCTGACGTCTCAAATTTTCATCTCGGTCCTCGTACATGACGGTACGCTCCTCTAGATAGTCTGCCACCAGCCGCCTCAGGTACCCTGGCACCCCGTGATAATGGAGTGCTTCCCTGATGCAGCTGAATGGCAGACTATTGAATGCGTTGGCGATGTCCAACGACACCGCCAACAGCACGCCGCCATGGCTCACTACCTCTTCGGTCACGGCCCTCAGGCGCAACACAGCACCGATCGTCGAACGCCCTGCTCGAAAACCGAATTGAGCGTCCGACAGATCAGGGCCAACCTCGGAAAGGTGCCGGACGATGCGGGCAGAGAGGACTCTCTCAAACAATTTACCCGCCTCGTCCAGCAACACGATGGGCCTGTAGGCCGCGACCGAGTCGGTAGGCCGTCCCGGCTTCGTTAAAAGGACCAGCTTCCCGCTCTTCCAGCATTCAGGAAAGTGTCCGGACGCCAGGCTAGCGTCGAACACCCCCCTGAGGTGGTCCGACATGTGGTCCGCGATGAACTCCTAAAGTAACGTACCGATAACAATTTTAATGAAATTTTACACACTGTGTTGTAGTTTGGTCCAACTTGAGAGATAAGTTAGTTTCTATCTCAATGTACAGTCATAATATTTTTTATTGCAAATTACTTAACCACAGCGGGGCCAGCTGGTAACAATTTAATTTACGTGGCCATATGGCAGAATAGGTATTGTACCGAGATCATTTCTTTATAACCGAATATAGAAAGTGTAGAAGTACATTTTTTATTGAAGTCCGGTACACCATATTTAACCCGTTATTTTCCTTGTTTCGCGGCGCTAGTCGTGGGTAGGATTAGTCGATGTTTGAAGAGAGATAGTATGCTGTACGACAAGTAAATTGCGCTCGTAGGAAGCACCGAGAGGCGATCATCGGATCAGTCGGACTTAACACAGATATACGTGACATCAACAACTCAGAGTGTGACTCTCTGAAGTACGAGAAAATGTCGTATCTATTTTGTTCTATTTCTTTAGATATAAGTATAGTTATATTAGTAGAGAGTAGTCCCTTACATTTCTTAATCGACTAATGTAAGGTAGCAGCCATTAATTAGGTGAGATATATAGTTGCTAAAGGATTAAATTTATTTTTATAATGCTGAAAAATAATACAATGGTGTAAGTAATATTGTTAAAGTTGACGTGAGAGTTTATGGGCCTCGTGATTCTATCTTAAATCTTAAAAAGACAACTCCCGCATTAGGAATGACTCCTGTGTCGCAGGGGACTTTACAAACATACAAACAACGGACACAAAGATCACCCAGACTCGGGTGGGAATTGAACCCACGACCTATGGCGTAGCAGTCAGGGTCACCAACCACTAAGTCAACAGGCCAGTCATCGAATTGATGAATACCTCCTAAGTACCGCGTTATAGTTATGCCTCTTATGTCTCTAGAGATATGTTATCAAGAATCCGATAATATTAGGTACCCGAGATATTATTATATCAAAGCTTTAACCACCTACTGAGATATACATAAAACAGATACGTGTCGTATCTTGTCTCTTAGTAACTAGAATATAACAACCATTCGTTTAAGTAGGCTTGAACGAAGTTCACATTATAATCTGTCAACTTTGTTTACAGTTCGCCAATTCAATTTGAGAGATTAGAGGGAGAGGCAGTACCTCCAGCTAAAGCTCGATTGAAAGTCAACAACCTCCAGCGTCGGACTTGGCTTTCAACTGAAATGTTTTGTCTAGGTTTGGAGTAATAAAAGTAAAACAATTTCTTATCCCACTAATATTATAAATGTGAAAGTTTGGAGGGATGGATGGATGGATGGATGGATGGATAGATGGATGGATGGATGTTTGTTACTCTTTCACGCCAAAACTAATGAACCGATTGCGATGAAATTTGGTATGTAGACAGCTGGAGACCTAGATCAACAAAATATCGGGATAAAAAGTAGCCTATATGGCTACTTTTTATCCCGATATTCTCACGGGATCGGGACTTACGCGGGTTAAAGCGCGGGGCGCTGCTAGTTATAAGTCTACTGAGAAAAGCCTCATAGAATATAAGGCTTTTCTCAATTAACGTAGTATTGTATTAATGTAGTATGTAAGATGGGTTTTCAAGCCAGACGCCATCTTAATGACACTTAACAGCTAGTCTTGGGTAGTACACGTACGATGTACTAATACGTACTAGTACTGGGTACTGTACTAAAAGTAATGGTTCCGAAAAGCAGCTGTTAGTATTTTTACACATTTTTTTTATTAGTACCTACACTATGTCTAACTTCAAGCCAGTACTAAAACAACCTATGGTTTACTTTATCTACGCTATTTTCGTTCGTTGTGCGACATACTAATATGACTGTTGATAAAATATCGATACATCGAAATATTATTATTAAAGAAATATAATTATTATTTGGAAATATCGATATTTATTACTAATATTTTTTTGGACGCTATATCGATAATTTAATATTGAAATTTACATATCGACATCGATATTCTTTTAAAATAAATTTTCATTTTTCATTTTTTCTCGTAAATTATTTAAATTTTATTAACACTATATTATGGTTTTCACCTTTCCCTAGTTTATTCATTTGTTTATTATGATCGAATATTGACGAGCGGGTGTACACCTGTATAATAAAATCTTTTTTATAAAATAAATATTCGGAAAATTACTTGATACATCGTAACTGTTTTTGAATTTTTTTTTTTTAAGAGGCAACTCCCGCATTAGAAATTACTCCTGTGTCGCGGGGGACTTTACAAACATACAAAGAACGGACACAAAGAACACCCAAACTCGGATGGGAATCGCACCCACGACATATGGCATAGCAGTCAGGGTCACTAACCACTAGGCCAACAGGCCAATCGAAATATTGAAATCTAATATTGTATATTTGATTTGAAGTCACAGTACAATATATAAGTGGCACCGCCATAGCGATGTTGTCATAAGTTTATTGAATCAGCCGTCTGTATACCGGGGAAATGATTGAGACCGAAATAAAATTACTGTTATTGGCAATATTGCCACGACTGATTACGGAACAGGAGAAGAAATAAAATATTTCCTCTTCAATGAAATATTCGCGTAAATAAAGCCATAGTATTTTTATTTGTTGTCTAAATTGGTCTGTGAAGTGGCTACCTTATGGAAAAATCACATTACATTGTAAAGCATGTTATGAACTTTTTTTCAATAATTAAATACTAAAATATTTTTCCTACTATTTTTACCTCATAACTGCTTAGTCGATAAAAGTTGACTTTCCATTATTAGGTACAACTAACAACTCGCCCCGGCTTTGCACGGGTAGCAGAGACATATTCAACAATCATCAACATATTTCAATCAGTTTACACAAAATCTTAACAAATTATAAACTTAAACCTTCCTCATGAATCACTCTGTCTATTGGTGAAAACCGCATGAAAATTCGTTCAGTAGATTTTCAGTTTATCGCGAACAGACAGACAGATGTGGCGTTCGGATTTGTTTTAAAATATGTAGTGATGGATTATAAGAATTCCACAGAAAAAAAGGTTTCAGTTTTCATGAATTTTCTTTAGATCAAAAATTATATTAAATGTATACACGATACAGCTGTTCAGTACCTACTGACAGACCTTTTTTTATGGTGATGATGAATATGGTCACCAGATCTTCACGGGAACGGAGGAAACACACAAGTGACACAGCTCGTGTTAGCGGATTTCATAAAGGACGAAAACAGGTAACAGGCGGCCTCCAGCGGCCTGCTGTTTCAATATTGCCAGTTTGCTTGTTAAGAAACACGTGGGAGAGCCATGCTTCGGCACGTATGGGCCGGCTCGACTCCGCTCGATACCACGGCCTCACAGAAAACAGGCCGTGAAACAATGCTTGCATTGCTTTTCGCCGCGTGAGTGAGGTTACCGGAGGCCCTAACCCTGCCCTCTCCCCTCTCCCCCCTCTCCTCTCCTCTAATCCCCCTCTCCTGTCTTCCTGCTCTTACCCTACTCCCACCTTAAAGGGCGGCAACGCACTTGTGACTCTTGAGTTACAGGTGCCCATGGGCGGCGGTAGTCATTTACCATCAGGTGACCCGTCTGATCGTTTGCCCCCTATACCATAAAAAAAAAAAAACAATCGTTGGCCAGGCCAAGGTTAATGCCTTGGTGGATTTCGACGCGTCCAGGAAGTCTATTCGACGTTAGATTTAGCTTAATTACAGACGAATGTATAGACGGTTTTTTTGCGACGGAAACACCGGCCTTACTTGTTGGCTATGACATAACATTCGATGAGTGATTACGTCACACTGACCATGAACTCATAGTTGTTTTACTTGTATTACTGTATGACTCAACGGGATGTCACTATGTGTACAAATTGTCTCGTCTGCATCATTCAAAAGTTTTCTAAACTTAATAAAGGAGTTAATGAACAACTTATATTTTTTTCTTTTTGGTAACGGGTTGGAAGATCCTCATGGATGTACTTCACCTTTGGTGGGAGGGTGGAGGTGGGTGGAAGGGATCTGTCAGACTCTTATCGACTAAAAACCAACCCAGTGTTACGCTGCTTGCCTGAAATCGGGGGAGCGAAAATCGCCATTGCTTTATTCTGATAACTTTGTTTTTTTTTATGGTATAGGGGGCAAACGAGCAGACGGGTCACCTGATGGTAAGTGACTATCACCGCACATGGGCACCTGCAACTCGAGAGTGACAAGTGCGTTGCCGGCCTTTACGGTTTGAGTAGGGGAAGGGGGGAAGAGGGAGTGTGCTGGCAAGGGGAGGACAGGGAAGGGTTAGGGCCTTTGGTAACCTGACTCACTCGGCGAAATACAATGCAAGTTAACCAATGGTTAACTGCACGTTTTGTCTGAGGCTGTGGTATCACTCGGGTCGAGCCGGCCCATACAAAAACACGTTGTGCACCACGTTTTCAAGTTTAAACAGCATCGGCACGGATACGGGACGACAAGCGGGCAAAAGGCAGATTATACAATGCAATAGAAATAATCATCATCTTTCACATTCTTTGACGACCAAGTTTAGTAACGCAACGTAATAAAATAAGGTAATAAAAGTAGTACAATATTACGTTGAACAGTAATCCCAAGCCATATCTGCAATATTAATATTCATGAGCGTGTATTATGCGATATTAAATACGGGTTGCACCAATCTATTTATAGGCAAAAGTTTATGAGGCTCGTTACTTCTTAGAAATCCTATCTGCGTGGATCTAGAAACTGGATAAGCTGTAAGATAAAATTTAAAACTATTTCAAATCACATTTGACAATTGTTTATGGTAACTACTGCAAAAAAGCAACACATTTTTTTAAAAATAATACTCGAAAGATTAACCAAAAAAAAAGCTCTTCAGGTTAATATATTAGTATAGATTAAACAGACTTGAAAACATTTAAAAGGTTTTGTTTCAATTTAACTAAGCAGTTAAATAAATACCTATAAAAAGTTATAGTAGAAAGTTTAGACCCTTAAATTTTTTTACTATTTTGTGTAAAAAGCCAATCTGGAGAATCTATATTCGTAAAACTAACCAAAATTACTGTGTAAATCAGTGCGTTTTTCAAATTGACTTACTTACAACATAACCTTGCTTTGTAATTTATATATCCATCGGGAATGATGACCTGTCCTGTGGCCGTGATAAAGGATGATTCACATTAGAACGAGCCGCGCGAGCGATGGCACGTACGAGGCACGGATTGCAAATGTTACACACATTTTACATAAGGTAATTTATGTTAATAGGCGCGGTGTCCGTGGCACGAATGAGCGACGCACGAGGTGCCAACGAACAACGCTGAGCCTCGGGTTTGACGGCTCGCACCCGGTATGGTCTAATGTGAATCATCCTTAACGTGTAAGCAAAATTAAATAATAATAATAATAATAAAGAAATAAAATATTTGAACTTAGCCCGCGAGATTGTCGACATGTGGGATGTGGATTCAGCAATGATTGTGCCGATAGTCATTTCGGCCCATGGGTTAATTGCTAAGAGGCCCGACCAACACCTTCAGAGGCTCACGTTAGGCAGCTGGATTAAGAGCCTGATGCAGAAGGCAGTCCTCCTCGATACGGCACGCATATTGAGGAGGTTTCTGTATCTGGGACCCTAACCACCGGTAGCTTGGTCCCTGTACCCGATACCGGTGGGGCACAGTTTTTTATATTTTTAAATATATTTGTATTTTTTTTATTGTGAATGTGTATATGTATATTAAATAAATAAAGAGAATAATAATAATAATAACTTGACACAACTCACACACGGTCACCTGATCCCAAACTAGGCAGAGCCTATACTATGGTAACCAGACTGCTGATAAACATACTTATATATTTCTAAATACATAAATATTATAGATAAATGACACCCAGACACAACAAATTATCGTGCTCATCACACCATTATTTGTCCTGTGTGGGAATCGAACCCACGACTGTTAGAGTTGTTAAGGTGTGAAAGCGCAACAAACAATAAAAAAGGTGATGGTGTCTTTCTGACACCCGGTTGGAACGAAGTTTTTTTCGCTTTATATAAATATAACTAATTTATTTACTTAATAAACTCTTTCAAAATATAATAAATATTGTAAAAATTCGAAATAAAAATTGCGTCATCTGTGAAAGTTACCCGTACTAATATATGAATAATTATTATACAACCAACATCAAATTACAGTACATCCACAGATGGCATAAAAAAAAAAAAAATTCGTGGTCAGCATTTTTCGTTGCGCTAACACCTTTTCCGTCTAGCCCCTATCCGCCAAACGTCTGAAGTGTAACAATCTCACATTCGCATTTATAATATTAGTTAAGATAAAACCATAGCATTGGTAACTCTTTTATACCTTTAGGTCTTAAGATAACGAGTAGATACAGTGTATGCAAAGGAAATTTTCTCTTTGTTGTCGAAAGCGGGCGCCGAAGCGATAGAGACGAGCCGCGACCCTCGCCCACAACTGACCCGTGCACTCTGCCTACGTTCCTTAACTGTTTATGACGTCGTAATATCTTGTAAACATTCAGTAAGATACCATATAACACAGACCTTCAAATACTCTTAACTCAACTGCTCTCAACCCACTAAAGTACAGACACGTAACAACTATCAGAAGATTGAGAGAGTTATACATACACATAAGGCTTGCTATTAACAAAGTGAAAATATAAGTACTTTTTAGTTGCATAACTTACATCATTTCTTGTTGCATGTAATTTGACTTTTGTGCTTAGTAAATTTAACCGGCGAAAAAAAATGAGGACCGACCGTATCTATATATATATATATATTTTTATGTATGTTCCGCCCTCTCTCCGTTATTTATGAACCGATTTTGATTATTCTTCTTTTGTTAGATAGGGTATACCTCAAGGGTGGTCTCATGTCAAGGAAGTCAGGATCTGATGATGGGATCCTGATAAAATTGAGATAAACCCTCGAAAATTGTAGGAACGATTAGTGTTTCTGTTTACTTTTCATTACTTTATCAGGTATTTGCGTTTAGAAATCATCACATCATGTAGCTGAGCTTAGGATGAAAAAAAATCACAAAATAAAAATCTTTTTAACAAAAAATTAAACCCACGAAAAGAACTAAAAAGCAAAAAATAAATAAACCTTTTAAGTCTTAAGTATTGAGCTTATTTACATAAACTATCAAATTTTTTATAAACTTATTTTGAGCCGGCGCCTTAAGAGGTTTATTTATTTTTGCTTTTTAGTTCTTTTCGTTGGTTCATTTTTTTGTTAAAAAGATTATTATTTCTTATTAATTTCGAGGTATTTTTGTGCACTATGCCTTATTAATCAATAATTATAATTACTCATAGGCACTATGAAACTTTATCAACGTGACTTATTTATTTCTTTTCAATTTCATTGTATTTTTTACCAAAATGTAAATCATAAATTGGTTATACTTCGATTGCGCTTAAATGATATAAACATATATTGTACCTTTTCTTTTTAAACCATATTTTTTTAGCCGCCATGTTTGATCCTTCATAGAGTATAGGGTACAATTTTAGTCATTGATAAAATAAAATCTCAAGATACTTTTTCGGATATGATATACCTACATAATTCAAGCAATTTGAACCGGCTAACCCGCTGCCATAAAATAGGTTAACATGCATAAAAAGCAAAACATACGGATGTCGGTAAACAAACTTAAAAATAATTTTATTATATATTATTGTAAGAAACAGTCCCAAAACCACTGATATAAACTATGAAAATCACTAACTAACAGTAACTACCAAGTTGTTCGTACCTCTCTTCGCACTCTCTCGCACACGTGAGTTCTCCACTTTATAATTCCTTTTATAACCCCACTATTCGTTAATATTTATCAATCGACCAATAGTATTGCGTTACCGGTATATCCAGTCAAAATAATGTCTATTAACTAATTTCTATTAAATAGTGAACTGTGTTGTCATCTATTATAGTTTGTCCCTATTTTTAATAAAATGAATAAGAGTTTTTGATGTGGCGACAACATTATATTGCTACATGTAAATGTCTACTTTAATATTTATATATACATCCATTCTAAAAGAACTGATATAATAACATATAGTTAGAAATCACACAGTAGCAGACGCATAATACTAAAAACACATGAAAAAAATGCGGTAACAGTAAATATAATTGATTTAAATGTATGACTAAACGTTTGGAAATTTGCACACCTTTGCAACACCTTTTTACCCATGTTTTATGCAAATAAATGATTTATGATTATGAGTGAATTTGCACCTACCTTGTATGTCTCTGACATTTTATACACAGAGTGTCTCCTTGATACTCTGTAGTTAACAACTTACACCTTCTTCTTTCATTAAAACATAAAAACGGAACTCTTGAAAATTCAAATAAAACTTAGTGTTTTTATGTTTCGCTCAGAAGAGAGTTGTAGCTAAGCTTAAATTACTTTAGCAAGATATTCAATGAAATTGAAACGAATAGGGATTTCCTTTGCAAGTAATTGAATTCTTAGAGTCCCGCTTTAAAAGTAGAAAGAAATAGACTTGTATTTGGGGCATTTAAGAATTACTTCAAACAGATTCGCCAACGAGAAAATATTATTCCTGTACATTATAAGGTAGGCACATTATAAATACAATTTTCATATGTAAATCATCCATTTCTGTTTATACAATATTATTGATTTCAAGCTGCTTTAAAATCTCCAGGCGGCGCCACGACGGAGCACGTGAGAAGCAATTTTCCTCGCAGATATATGATTTCTAGTAGATTTAAGTCTAAATTATTAGTTAATTTACATTTAACAGAGTATAGGTACCTACAATTAAAATATTTCCTTAACAAATAAGTTTCTAAATATTTTAGCATATGTTTATGGCACATATATATTATTGTCATTTACGCAGATATTATGATTCATTGTTATTTTCATCGCAGACTATAAACGTGAATATTTAACATTTTCAGTTTAATTACATTTCGCCATTGTATGGACTACTATGGCTATGACTATTTTGACTGGCCTGCTGGTCTACTGGATTATTATTAAACTTAAATTTATAAATTACATTTCTAAAAACGTACAAAACAAAATATATGTTTAAAAATATAGAAAATAGTTGTCTACCAGTATTATTATTATTATTAACTGCATCTTTAATTGTATAATCATAGACCCATGAATGCTTTTTGTGGACCTGGCTTTTTGATGTTGGGATGATTCATGAATAAGGTCTTTTGTATTACGATTATAATATTCATCATTATTGTAGAACAACGTTTAGAAAATAACGCTTTTCTAGATGATCTAAAAGAGGAATCGCTTTCTATGATCAAACGAAATGCACAATATCGAACCGGCGCGGGGCGTATAAAGTGTTCACCTCTTCCGTAACCTTAATAAATAAATATTGGCATGCAAATCTCTAAAACTTTCATTTCAACCCAACTATCTGAGGAATAATTGAAATATCTGAGTAGAAGTAGGTATTTGGACACGTGTGGCTACCTGCCAGCCTTTGGGCACCTACTAACTTCATTTTATTCCACTTTCAGCTAAATTGGAATATACTTTTCCGTTTGATTGCTCTATGGTAGTGGCGCGGTGAAGTGCGGTGCTACATTTCATAGCTCAGTGGTTGTAACAGCAATTTCATGCTAAAATAGCGTGTGAAATGTGAGAATTCTGTTAGTTGTAGCAGTGCACCAGTAAATCAAACCGAATTATGGTGAGTTGTGAATTTCGTTGTGATATTCACGGTTGAGAATTATTATGTTCTGGGATGTTATTTGGTATGTTTATTTCACGTTCTAACGAAATAACTTTTCAAGTAATATAATAAAATCAATGGTTCAATTTACTTGTTCACTTACGTCTTTTTAAATTTTTTGTTAATACAACTAATTTCTGAAATAAGCACAGAGTCTCATGGGAAGCGATTATCATTGCCTAAACACCTATAAATGTTCACGTTGTTAAATCTACCATAAAGAACTCTGGTAGTCCCGCTTACCTCTAGGAACAGTTATTAAGGTAAAAAGTAATGTTCTTTAGTTGGAGATTTCTGTTTTAAGGCAATATAGATATAGGTTCCATTAGCGATTTAGGGATTTCAATCGAAATAACGATAAACACAAACAATTATTTTTGGAGTTTACTCCTTAAGAATCGATTTTCATATAAGGCGCCCGGTATGAAAAAAATATGAAGAGTAAAATTTAGTGATCGGAGGGCAGCGTAACGCTTTAACGCTTTGTTATGCTTTTTGTGCTTTATTGGAGTTTACTCCTTATCCTCGACGCATGTAAGTAGATATGTGTATATACCTTTATGTAGAAAATATATATGTATGTAAATATATACACAGAATATATACTGTGAATCTACAGTAAATTGTAAACTCCAGTCGTGGGTCGGAGCTGATACACACCTTTTTTTATTTTCTACGTCACTATCTAGCGCTTTTTTTGTAGCAAGATAAAAAAGCTTTAATTTTCTGATACAAACTCATCACACGTCTCACAGTTAGGAACATGTTCATTTAGACAGAGTTTTCATCAAAACTGACCTCTCCAACAAGGTGTAATTACGAGCTGTGTTTGTAGTTACATCTTATTCTTCTTCTTAATTTAAAAATGATAACTTTTTTACTCCGTGTCAAATATTTCAAGAGTTGAGATGCGATATCTAATTTTGTTTCACTAAGGGCTGGTTGAACATTAATTTGATACCCTAACAGGAACTTATTCTCATTACACCTGACGGACTCGAGCGCAGCCACGTTTAGGAATATCGGTGGAATTTTGATTCCGGCTCGGCCACTATGAGTCTAAAAGCTTATCCGGACTATGAAATGACAAATTGAAAACAAAACCTCTTATTAAGAACTGTTTTCAGAGTCAAACATGTTTAATAAATCGTATTATCCGTATTCTGTAACCTAGCTTCTATATCTTTTTGGGAAATAATTTGTTTGCAAATTGTAATGAAAATACTCATCGCTATATTCATATTCGAATACTTGCACTAACTATAATGTTAACAAAGCCTTATCCGTATTTGAAACCGGTAAAATGATATACAGGGTGGAATAAACACCGTATCGAATACTGAAATAGGGTCAGATGTATCGATCATCATTCTGAGTCAAAAACCATTGGAATATTCTGCCAGAAAATTCATGATTGTTTTTTTTTTACATTTTTTGGTTAAAGTGTCACAATAAATAAACAGAACATTTTACTGAAAAAAAAAACAATAAATACCACATACGGCCAAAACTTGCAATGTAATCAATCAAACAACATTTAAACATTTTGTTCAATCAGCTGGTCTTGACGGCGCCGAACGTTTAAGGTCATTCACCGTATTTTATATTATGATAAGATTCCACAGAAAGACGTTTTTGTAAGTTTTTCGCGTAAACTTACACGCTGTATAATGAATCACACATACCTTATTTTCCGACACCGCTCTATTTTCAAGCGCGTACATGATAGCTTTAGACACTTTGGTTTCCAGCTCCCGAAGCGCGACGTCCGCGTCTACTTTTGTGAGTCTCTCCACACCCTCCACGTAGCCTGCCCAGGGTCCGTCTAGCTCCACTAGTAACGATCCAATGCACCTGTTAAAATATTTATTCTTAATACTGTTACAAAGTGTGGTAACAAAATAAATGTAACTCTAACCTAATATAATTAACCTAACAAGTATTATTATACTTATTACAACTGCGCATGATGAACAAATCACAACCTCACCTCGTGAGTAAAAGCAAGATCCTGGTAACTTCACCAAAATAATACTCGCCCGTAGTAATTTGACACATAATTCACTGTAAGTGCTAAGTGTGGGAAAATGTAGTTTTTGGCGATACATTGCCACATATTCTGTATTTTATTAACCCCCGACGCAAAAACGACGAATGTTATAAGTTTCACGTGCCTGTGTGTGTGTCTTGATGGGATGACCCGATTTTGATTTTATTTTTTTTTTGTTTGAAAGGTGAATTAGTTGGGAGTGTTCTTAGCCATGTTAGATGAAAATCGGTCCAAGATGGCCGCCGTCGTTTATAGAATGCACAACCTAAATCGATCGATCGATCGATCGATCGATCGATCCTATCTCTGTCTTTAGAAATGTAGTCTATACTAAGTGCAGAACTTTCTTAAAACGTTCTGAATGTTATATTCAATGATAATACCTATATATCATTATACTTCAAAAAGTTATAGATAAAACTATAAGTTATTAAAACGGGAAATAATAGCCTTTAACTCTAAACAAGTAGGTACAAGATTTCTGCGTGTATCAACTGTTTTTCCTGACATTTTTATTTACAGCAACAGGTTGACCGCACACAAAACACGAATCGCAATTAATTTGCGAACATGACTCTCCACACACTAGACGTAATATATTATTATGTATGTCTCGCTGCCTTTAATAAAGCTAGTTTATTGCTGGACTTTGTAAGCCTGCATATAATCTCGGGACATAATTCATCACATAGTTTAAAATTTGCCATTGGAATCTCTTTTTCATTTTACAGATTATTCTATTACTGAAGACTGTATCTCACATAAGATAACATGTAATTTCTCCCGTTTATATTTAGGAGCTCCTTTGCAGCAGTATACGCCAAACAAGGGCGAAAAGAAACTAGAAAAAGAATAGAGAGCTAGTAGCATTTTGTCACCCCGTAGAAGACGAACAAAGTAGTTCTAAAAGAAGCAGCTTCACGGCTTTTCTTTCTACATTATACGCACAGGTCCATTTGTGGAGCTAACAAGTTCTTTTTACACTTTTGTCTAATATCAAGAAAATAAAGACTTTACTTTTCTGGAGTTGGTGGCTATTATTAAAAACCAACCCAAAAAAACAGCTAAGCTATGCGGATCACCTTTACAATTTATCCCGCTGGAGAGGTCATAATAGCCATAATAGGAGATGCCACGAAAGGGACAATACTTAACTGGCATAAAGGACATAAGGGCCACTAGGTACACCAATAGGACATTTCTGTCTTATTCAACAACGCTAACCCATAGAGAATATTGCTACGCCATTATTATGTTTGAGTTAATTTTGTTACAGTGACCACAAACAAAGAACACAAACTATCCACCATTTGAATTGCCTCATTCAGACCTTGTCTCTTTCATGTCGCTTTCTTCTTACCATAACAGATGAACAAATAATATTTGAGATATAATGATATGTTTATAACGTACATTAATATTAATGAATTTTCGGCTACCAATACCGGTATCTATAAACACAACACCAGCTATACGGTATAGAGATACGCTGTTTCGAGGCGTATAGAGATACGCCTCCAAACAGAATTCTGACAACCCTATAATCCAGAACAAAAAAAAATGCTACGACAACAGTTCAAGCATAAATCTATTGTGTCGTATCTTTTTCGACGTGTGGAAACAACGGGTTGTCACCTCACCAGGAATAACGTCACGGTGGTATACCGAATTCGAACCGATTTAAACCATACCGTGGTCACTTGACTGGACTGGACTTGGTCGCTTATTGAATAACAGGCAAGTCCACCAGTGTCGGTAGGGCCTTGCCTTTCAAATTTATATATTTACTAGCAGCGGTCCGCGGTTTCACCCGCGTAAGTCCCGATCCGGTGGGAATATGGAGATAAAAGTGGCCTATGCGTTAATCCGGGTCTCCAGCTATCTACATACCAAGTTTTACCGCAATCGGTTCAGTGGTTTTTGCGTGAAAGAGTAACAAACATCCATCCATCCATCCAAACTTTCACATTTATAATATTAGTGGGATTTATTTTAGATCTCCAACAAAGGACATACACAGCAGTGTCACAGTATAATAAGCCATACAAAATTACGTGTACTCCCTCAATTAGTAGAGATATCAGCATGCAAATTAAAAAAATTACACAATAAGACAACACAAAAAATTATACCTTGCCATGAAATACAGACAGCATACCTACTACATATTATTAAAAAACACTACACATCCGATGATAGGTTTCGGCATCTACTAAAGTCGTGAATGTTTGTATAAATATGGCTATAAGTCATAGAACTAGCAGTTTGTAATCATTATCATTGCTATACCTAACTCTAATAACTGTTCTAGCCTAAGACAGTTCGTGTTCGTAATGACAGGTAGCTGTGTATAAATTACACAAGATTATACGTGTGAGACTACACCCTACATACGTGATAGAATACAGAGGTAAGTTTAACAAATAACTCTCATCAATGGGCAAACGTAAATGTATAATAATGTTGTCTTTTGGGTCCAATGAAGTCTTTCTACGAGCATTTCATTAAGACTTGTGGCTACAGAACAGATAGTAATTACATGATACACCATCAGAATTCTTTCCCATTATAGTAATGGAATATTATTTTATATAATATTCAGCTACATACATATTACAGTGTTTTCAAGACTATATCTACAAGTAAAATGTAACGCACATAGTTCAAACGACCTTTACCTGAAAAGCTGCAATGGATTTTTATTATAAATTATATGAATGTAAAAGAAAAGGAATACATAATGAGATGAGAGTGGGTTGGTGCAATTCACGCACGGCAAAAGGGATACTTCAGAAAAGTACCTACGAGAGAATGAGAAATAAAAAGCAAAATCAACACAAATAATTTACTAATGTTAATAAATTTAATTTTAGATAATTTATATAAAAGTTATTGTTCAAATTAACACAGATGTGTTAAATAATTAATAATTAATTAACCAACGAAATTTAATACGCAAATGCACAAAAATTACACCACGTTGACATTGACGCATTTTCCGAAGGCTTCGTAGTACGCAAGCGCAAAGACAAAGATAATAGGAAACACTGAAACTTGTATTCTATCTCATTCTCTCGCAGACTAAATCCTATTTATGAATGTTTGTCTCTTTTTACTGTGAGTTTTTCGTTTCATCGAATTTCAAATCACAACGATTCTAAAGAAGTTTCACTTTAATAATAACATACATACATAATTACAATCATAGATAAATAAATACGAGTATCATCAATCATTTTAAATCTGCATAATGTTTGTTTTGCGTGTAACCTGCGTTGCATTTGCATTTAACATCACGTAGACACCTGTTCTGCATAAATAAGAGCTATTTAGTATAAATTTTGAGAATTCAGTAATAATAACGGTGTAGATAATTAATATAGTAACACTAATAATATGTATATATAAATTACAGCTAAAGGCGGCAGAGTTTGAATACCATTCGTTACTTAAGTGTATATAAGAGGTCGTTTTAAATACATTTATATATGTGTATTAGATGTCTTTCATTAAATACATAAATTGTACCACAGGTAAATAAGTTTTAAAAAAAATTCCAATTTTTAAATTTTTTTAATACATGTTATCGACAATTGTCACATGGCTACTATGTAAAGTCATGACTGTCAAGAATGACTTGATAATAACCATCACTGTCGTTACCACACGATCTTTGTTTCGGTCACTGATATTGCTTATAGCGTTTTTAATTTCAGTTTTTGCGGCATCAGTTTAACTCACGTCCAAATATTATGAATTATGACTAGTTATTTATTACGGAATTCACTCACCCTCTAGCGACATTTAGGCAGTAATTTCTGCAAGGTGGTGCTGTATGTCCATGGCACCGCGAACAGCCAGCGGCGCGTAACAAGCGGTCGGCGCAAGCATCGCTGGCACTGGACAGCACACGATCTGTAGTTGCGAGCGCATCCGCGCCAACGGCTAGCATTTGTAGAAGCGCACGCGCTGCTTCCAGCGACCGGGATAGTGTAGAACCCAACTGGAGAAAAAATAATCGTTTGATAAATAATAAATGTGGTACTAATTGATATGTTGTATGGTACAAGACTAATCGAGATTTTTTTTATCGTCATTCTGGTAGGAATTAGATTTTTCTCAGAACGAAAATGTTTATGAAGTAAAATCAGTTTATTAACATCTAATAGATACAGGCACTTGTTTGTTAGCCAACATCATCATCATTCATCTATATTCGAGATTCTTTGTACTTTGGTGTGGAGGTTTTGGGTTTTACTGTTTTCAGAGAATTGGAAAAAAAAATCTGTATTCTGTGCTTGTTATGGTTGCAAGAGGAGTTTGTTGCATCAACATTCTAAGAAAACCTTTGCTGCTGTTGTAAACCATTATTGTCGCAATTTCTCACAGTATCATAATTTTAACTTCCGATCGGCAGATTTAAGTCACCAAAAAGGCATATAAAATGCTACACAAGTTGTTGTATCTCTAATACAAGCACCGACATATCAAACAAGTACTAATTTGTCGACCAAGTTGTAAAAATGAATTCAAAATTGATTTATAGCGAGCTTAGTAGGCGACTAGAGAATTCAGTGATATAAATTCTACTTTTACAGTTTACGGCCTGACCACCGACGCAATGGTGCTGTTTGAATTACGGAATGACCGCCATTCAGTTGTATATTTTATAAGCAAAATGACTTCCCGTTATATGTATTTGTAATTTGTATAATACAAGTAAGAACTTTTTACGTAGGCCAAAGTATAGATGTTCGTACACATGTATGCTTTGGCCTATGTAAAAAGCAGATATAAATCTTTTTATACTTTTAATTATTATTAACACGATTTTTTTAGCTTGATTTGTAACTGTATAAAGAAATCTTTGGAATATAAAGAAATCTCGGAATCTTGGTAAAGATAATCTGATGATGAATTGTGGAACTATTTTTTACTTCTTAATTCGGTTCGCTATTAAAACTTGTTTTTTTTTTAGTGTTATTAATATCATTAATACCTTTGATGTGATAAATTGTAAACGGATATTTTTTTTTCCAAAATTTTTATTGTAACTGCATGCTATACTGCTAGAGTCATACTCTTGCAGTGATTTAAGTAGGTAAGTGTTCCTTTTTAAAATACAACCTGTATATACTCTGAAAAGAAGTCCCAAAAATAAAAAAATAACAGTCAATCGTAGGACTGCACGTCAGAAGTGAAAACATAACTTCACAATGTATTTGAATATACATACACACACACATACATACATCTGTATATATATATATAATTAGGTTAAAAATAAAAAGTAGGTAATAACATATCTAAGTGTATATATATAGGGTACACTGGAAGTTCTCCGCTCCTGGCCGCTCATAAATGTTTGAATTTCGAATGTTATATTTTTTTTAAATATAAGAAACAAGTCTCCGTCTTACGAATTTTCGATCAGGTCACAGTGTCCAGACGCGAGTTTATAATTTTGTACCCACCCCAAAAAGTGCACAACGCCGCTAAAGAAGTTTTCACTTCAAAAAACAAAATAACCTTTGACAAAGAGGTAAAGTATAAATGAATATGATGCAAATGACTAATACTACCAAGAGACTACATACGGACTACATTCAAATATAAAATTAAGTCAAGTTATCCTAAGGGACCGACGTATAAATATGACAGAGCATGCAACGGTAATTTCTTATAATTCCTGAGTTATCTCCAAGTTAACCCAATTACGCCATCCCACCGCTTAAGTAAAGGGGTAACGCACCATAACATTTAATGACAGAACACAACCCCGAATGTTCAACGCCATGGCCCTTGAAAGTACTAAGGGCATTTTGAATTTTAAATTCCGACATTTTCGTTGTTTAGGTATACTCTTTAATAAGGTTGGCTGAAAATGGTAAAATAGGGTCTTTAAAGTTATGTTAAACGTAATTATGGCTGCCATCCGTCCGGGTTTCCCCGAATTTGTCCTAGTTCAGTGGGCGTCCGGGGAACGTCCGGCCGGGGTTTTTAAAAAGTGTCCGGGCAAAACCCGGACACTCTGTGCCATAGGACAATTATGGTTGTTAGATAAATCGTTAACAAGCTAAAAAATTCAATGGAATCGGTGTTTTTTTTAAGGTGTCCAGGAAAGAATCTCGATTTCACCCATGTGTCCGAATTTTTTTAAGTTTTTGTCCGGCGTTTGCAATTTAAGTGATGGCAGATCTAAACGTAAATAAAAATTAATTTAGAATACTGATTATAATTTCCGGGCATTCTATAGAACAGAGTCTTAACTATTTCGTGTCTATGACATAGTTATCTTGTTAATATTATAAATGTGAAAGTTTGTATTGTACGGGTGTGTTCCTGTTTGCATAACTTAGTGTATAGGTACATATTATGTTCTATCTTCACGCTGAAACGACTGCATAGATTAAGAAGAAATTCACAATACAGCTTGGCCAAATACAATTGGAACTGGGATTAATTAAGATGAAATCGACAATCAAAAAGCGGGTAATGCTGCAGGCACAAGCTAGTCTAAGCTAAAGTTAGAGATACTTAAGCCATATATAACCATACCAGCAGCGCTCCGCGGTTTCACCCGCGTAAGTCCCGATCCCATAGGAATATCGGGATAAAAAGTAGCCTATGCGATAATGCAGGACTCCAGCTCTCTACATACCAAGTTTGATCGCGATCGGTTCAGTGATTTTTGCGTAAAAGAGTAACAAACATCCATCCATCCATCCAAACTTACACGTATATAATACTAGCAGCGCCCCGTGCTTTCACCCGCATAAGTCGCGATCCCGTGGGAATATCGGGCTAAACAGTAACCTATGCAATAATCCAGGACTCCAGCTCTCTACATACCAAGTTTGATCCCGATCGGTTCAGTGGTTTTTGCGTAAAAGAGTAACAAACATCCATCCATCCATCCAAACTTACACATATATAATACTAGCAGCGGCCCGTGCTTTCACCCGCATAAGTCACGATCCCGTGGGAAATCGGGATAAACAGTAGCCTATGCGTTAATCCAGGACTCCAGCTATCTACATACCAAGTTTCATCGCAATCGGTTCTGGGATTAGTGGGATTATCTAATCAAATTATAGTTGTAGTATTAAATAAACCTTGTGTTACATCTAATAGGGTCCATTTATCTTTTTCTGCTAATAGCTGTGGGGGTGACGTACCCTTCGTTGAAAGGAGGGGAAGAATCGGGCCGGAATGTCGAGCTGACACACGTGGCTTGAATATCTTCTCAAATTCCTTTCTTCGCCGGTTCTTGAGTTGTATCACCACCAAGACGTTTTTATTGTTGACAGGGAACACTCGCGAGTGGTTTTATATTGATTTATAGCGATTTAATTAGTATTTATGAGCGTATTAGCGGGAACTCCAATGCGTGTGCGTCGCAACCCTTTTTGCGGGAGAGGTAGCGGAAGGAAGGGGGGGGGGGGGTGTATGATAGGAAGAGGTGCGTTATGCGTTCGGAAATGTGTAAATGAATGTTTGATGCTTATGTAGTATAACTTTATCCTATAAATATGTGAATAAAAATATGATATAATTATAGGGTGAATGGCGTTTGCAAACTGTCTTGTTTACTCTGCGACTTAAGAAGCAAGTTTTAATTTTGTATTGAATTTAGGATTTTTAAAAACTCTCACCTGTTGCGGTACATCACCAAATGGCTGGACAGCATCATACGCATCTTTTAAACATGCTTCATATTCTGGGGTGAATTGTTTCGAGTCCAACTTCAGAACATTATGATGCGCCACTGGAAATATGTCTCTGAAGAACTTTTTTGCACTGGCGACTAGATCTCTTGGTGAAGCGGTGCTGAAGCTTTCTGTGCTGACATCTTTATCTGAATTTGACCGGAGCACTATCCGGATGTCGTCATAAAGGGTCGCAAGAGGCTGGACCGTCCTCGCCGCGTGACCTCGGTATAACTGCGTGAACAACGTCGCTGTCTTGTTCTGTGATTGATGAGAAAGTCCCGTAAGGTGATCTGTATGGACAGAAATAATAATTTATTAGATAACGTAGGATCTATATTTCTTGGAACGACTAAATCTCAATAGAAAGAAAGAAAGAAAGAGAGGTATGTTTCAATTTTTATTTTACGACCGTGGTTATAATACAACGAAAAGTCAATTTCTTCTCATGTGTGCCTTTAAAAGTGTTAAAGAAAATTAGGAGAGAGTGAGTTACAAACAATCAGTCTCCCTGAACGATTGTATCCAATATTAGAGCTTCAATAACCTTCGAATGTAGAAAAAATTTAACCTCAAGGCTTCTTCTAAGAGGCGCCAGATTTTACAAAGTGTAAAAATAAAGAAATATTATGCGACTAATACAATTAGCGGCCTTATCGCACTGTGGCAATCTCTTACAGGCAACCACATTGTCATCAACGCACAACTTTACATGTGTATATAATAATAATCATAACTTGACACATCCCACACACGGCCGTCTGATCCCAAACTAGGCAGAGCCTGTACTATGGTAACCAGATTGCTGATAAACAAAACAATGTACATATGTAATATAATGTACTGTACTTGTGGTTTGGTGCAAAAGCTGTCGTTAAACAAAGATAGAAATAAATACCCCAAGTTTCAATGTTAATCTTGACTTCATTATGTCACTATATATTTTTGTTTGATTCTACTGTATGCTTGATCTATTGGAAGAAAGACACAGTACCGAATCCTTTGTCTACATACATTTCATTGTTTTCTGTAATAGTTTTAAAAGATGTAACAACTAAAGTAAACAAATTTAATAAGTACACAACAAAGTTTCGTAACAGCTGTGTAAAATAAATTAAACGTAAATGTTTAACAAGCCTATGTAAATACGTTTAGTTGTCAGCAAACACTGTCTTGTTTCTTATAGTTCGTGGCACCTGCTTAACGCTCAGGACTTCAGTATCAAGTGTTATCTCAACGGAATTCGAGGGCAAGGCTCCTGGGATCAACGCATTCCCACATTCCTCACAAGTAAACTCATTTGAATACTCAACGAATCCCCTTATCTTACCAAAATGAACACTGTGTATTTTTCTTCTGAGTTATTTTGAACAAGCTACTCTGGCGCTTAGTTCCCACTGGGCACAAATGTCACTGTCACTGTACTCTGTACACTGTCCACCCGTGACCACGATCCGTGCAATCGATCGAAACTTTAGGTAAGCAAAAGGTATCCTATCTTAATATATAATCGCGATTAAGTTCCGATTTTCACGTTTAATATACTAGCCGTCCCCGTAGTTTCACCTGCTTTTATGGACACTACTCCGCTCCTATTGGTCATAGCGTGATGTTATATAGCTTATAGCCATCCTCGATAAATGGGCTGTCCAACAGTAAAAACAATTTTCAATTCGAACCAATAGTTCCTGAGATTAGCGCTTTCAACCAAACAAACTCTTTAGCTTTATAATATTAGTATAGATTAGTTTACACTAGCAGCAGCCCGCGTTTTCACCCGCGTAAGTCCCGTTGGAATATCGGGATAAAAAGTAGCCTTTGCGTTAATCCAGGTCTCCAGCTATCTACATACCAAGTTTCATCATCATAACAAACATTTATCCATCCATCCATCCATCCATCCATCCAAACTTTCACATTAATAATATTAGTCGGATTATTTAAAAAAATTACGTTATAAGTACCAATTAATTATGTGTCTCTATGCCTTTAAGTATATTATTAACATGTCCATTAAGACGGCTCTTGACGCAATAGTATAAAGCGAGTCTAGTCGAATATAACATCACCATCGATACACTCAAGTGTGTAGTTTGTTTGAAGCAAAACAACTTAAACTACTTAGTAACTTCTAATTCCATATCGTGCAATGAAAGTTTTCGCGTCGATTATGATATTGTGTTACTATACATATAAGCCCATGTAGTGGGAAATCTGTATACATAGTAAGATCTACGAACATGAGTTGGTGATACAGGGTTTTACAAAAAAATTTACGCATTTTCGTGCTTTTACAATCGACTTTGGCAATGATGTAAGGTTTTATTAATGACATTCCTACTAATATTATAAACGTGAAAGTTTTTGAGGATGTTTGTTGTTCTTTCACGCAAAAACTACTGAACAGATTGCGATGAAACTTGGTATGTAGATAGCTGGGCACCTGGATTAACACTTTGGCTACTTTTTATCCTGATATCCCCACAGCATCGGGACTTACGCGAGTAAAACCACGGGGCGCAGCTGGTACTTTATAATTATGTAAACCTACAAGAATTAACGCGTTCACGTATTAGTTAATGCATTTAAATTGCCTGTCGTTATAATTATATGTATGTAATCAAGTGGCACGAAAGTTTAAAATTTAGGCATTAGTTTATTTTATAATCGAAACAATGAGTTTTATTAATATATAATATATTATGATACACTTATTAATTCTAGATATTATATAACATCATCACAACCTAAAGCTAAATAATTCACGAATAAGCACCTACTAATTAAGTAATGAAATAACGAGTCTATTAAAATTCGTTCCATTGTTTTCCTGTATGAAGATAAACAACAGACAGACATAAATAGTTGGTTATCGTGACAAAATATTTCAAGGTAGATAATTCTTTATCACTAAGACTTGTAAGAAGATTAAATAAGTAACATAAGCTTATTAAACAGTTTATAAAATGTTATCATAACGAAATGCTACTAAGCCCGAACGAACGTGTAATGTATGAGGAGTCAAGCTGTGCTCGAAGAAAGGCAGTGTGTATTTATGTTTGTGTAAACGAGGGAAGGGCTTTGATCTTGGGCTCGACGGAGAGCTTTTTAGCTAGTGGAGTTAACGACATACCTTTTGCTTGATATACTTTAATGTGAGGTTTCGCTGCTAAGGTTTATAATAACTTTTACAACATGGTTCTTATGAATCTTGCAATTAAAATTCTTTGCGATAAGATTGGAACATATATTGTGTATTTATGTCTACTAGAGATTGCCTGGTGGTCGAATTTTGAGCATAAATATGTCAATCAGTATTAAATGTATAAAACAAAACATTTAAAACTTAATGGCTTAGTACGGAATGTCAGCATTTATAGCAGGGCATTGTAGCTTTTTACAGCCGTTGTCACATAATTTTTCACGTACACACATATCGATTAAACATTAGCTTTCTATCTTCTATGTGTAAACTTTAATTATCCCAAATATGAAATTCCTCGTGAAATGTGTTTAAAAAGGTGTTCAAAAAAAATCTTTTTGCGTATTAATATATGTAATAGATTTTTTATAACAAATTAGTAATCATAGTATGTCGATATGTATGTATAATGTAATTAATATATGTGCGGAAAGTAGACAATTGACGGTTCCCCTTTTCTCAATTTTACTTGTACCATCAGTTTCTTTATTATCATTCACAAAATAGTGTTGGCCAGACCCCACATAAACGGCTTTTATCAAAATAATGTTAACATTGCGTTTAATTTTTTTAGTTTTCCATTTTTCGCAGCGTTCAATTTACTGCATCTGCGCGGCGCAAACGTTCAGCGAACGCTTACGCTGGACAAACGCTAGTGTGAAGGGGCCCTAACTGGTATGAATAAGGTCACAAGTGTCAATGTCATTCAAGTCAATAAAATGAAAACTAAACTACAATCTAAAACGTAACTGTAACATACGACGAATTAAAATGTTAAATGAAATATTCGAGTCGAATACCGCGTGGATATACAAAAACCTTGATAAATTGAATATACAGTTCATTTACGTCTACTATTCGCCAGACAATGTAAAGGGAGTATTAAAGTTTCACCTGCACACAAAAGGGGATTGATGATAGGGTACGGAGAATCTAAAATAAATCTCCTCATTGAGTGTACGCGGCGGCTTTTAGTGTTGCCAAGTTAAGAAAATTTTCCATAAAATTGAAGAAAGTTTTACCCACTTTTTAAATAAGTCTAGGAGAAGGACCTCAATATTGTCGTCGTTAGGTTATAGCTTAGATTTAGTTGTGTGTGAGTATAACCAAAACTCAGTGTTTTTTTATAAAGCGTAATAATTTGATCAATAGTACTTTGTACTTAGATCAAGTAACTTGCTATAAAATAAAAGTTTTAAATATTTTAAAATAAATGTCTTTTAAAAGCATGAACATCCTAATATTTATTCTGATAGTTTAAATTAAATTCCATCAGAAGTTTAATTATTTTGACGAACCTGGGAAAATGAATGATTTGAGAACAGCAACTCCGATGGTTCAGCCCACTGTGGGAAGGCGCGACGCCGCCACCGTGCGTCGCGTCGTTTCGGTTCAATAAAATATACTAAGTGCCATTCGTCTTTTCAGTGTAGTGAAAGACCTCCAGACGCCCTTTACTAGGGCCGCCAGACAGCGAACTTGCAAATTTTTATTCAGAAAATTTATACTGTTACAAAACATTTAATGAACCACGAATGTCCATTAAACATATCTCAGGGGTTTATTGTTTTTTTTAATCAGTATACCTACTGTGTGGAAATTTAAGCCTTTTAAATAAAGTAAATTATGATCGAACTAGGGCTTTTAGATGTGGCTTTAACATGCGCCGAACATTTTTGAAGTTACGAACGGCACTAATTACGCTGGTAGTGATAGTAATGAATGAAACAGTAATCTTTTATACTCACATATAATAGGTACCCCCGGCCGCTTAATTGAAAACACAGTAACTAAATAACTATTAAACCAAAGTTACTGGTTTCGATTACGTGAACACACACATTAACTTAGGTTAACAACTTTATTTAAAACCAAGGTTAAGTACACCGACTGACAGTAAGCGATTGCAGAACCCAGGGGGGAAGGCGTTCGGAAAAAAGCACGAAATATCACAAGGGGGGAGGAGGGGTTTAGTGAAATATAACGTGTATTTATTTTTTCGTAGAACGCGCTATTATATCTGTATTTAAAGATAATCTGTATTTTAAAAATTTATAATATATTTTGAACTAAAAAAAACACAAGTGATTTTGGCAAGGGGGGGGTGGGGTGGGGTTAGTCTAAAACCTCACCATGTATCACCGGGACGGAGGAAGGGGGTTTTAAAATGTTGCTAAAAAAACATCACGTGATTAATGGACGACCCCTTAGACGGACGCTCGGACTTTCCGGCAACAGCCAGTTCGAGTTACAGGTTCGACACTGACCAGCTCAAATTATTGCTCCCCAATCCATCCGTATAAACAATATCCCTTTCTTTCCATTGCCATTGAGGTTATTGAATGGTAAGAAGTGAACCTTTCAATAATTACCTCGTCCTCCATCTTTAATTCCCAGTGCCCGGTTAAAGCCAATTGGCTTTGCAAAATGTTACTGTGGAACCAAATCATCGTTGTTAAAATGTGGGTGTGGGACCAAATTGCCGTTGTTAAAATGTGGATGTGGAACTAAATCATCGTTGTCAAAATGTGAATGTGGGACCAAATCATCGTTGTCAAAGTGTTGATGTGGGACCAAATCGACGTTGTTAAAATGTGGGTGTGGGACCAAATCATCGTTATCAGAATGTGGGTGTGGGAACAAATTATCGTTGGCAAAATGTGGACGTGGGACCAAATTATCGTTGGCAAAATGTGAGTTTTGAATACGCCTTTGCCTACTCCTTTGGGGATACAGGCGTTAGTGTATGCACATAAGTACTGTACTATAATGTACCCTATGGACACTTGTCAACCCTGGGGTTTAACTTGTGCGTTGAGAAGCCTGTCCTTCAGGATCCGGGGATTTTAGGTTGTAGAATTAAGAATGCGCTAGTTGACTTTTTTCTTTGCCTACAAACTTTGAACGATGATTACTTAATAGTTTGATATTTTTCGTTAAATATTTTTTTCTAGTGTGTTTATACTCCTTAATACCCATTCCTAGTAATGAGTTGTTTATACAATTGTGATCTTAAATAACTCTGTAAGATAGTTATTTTAATTACATCGTGCTGTCTCTTGCCATTAATCTAACTAGATAACTTTTTTTATGGTATAGGGGGCAAACGAGCAGACGGGTCACTCGATGGTAAATGACTACTGCCGCCCATGGGCACCTGCAACTCAAGAGAGACTCAACTGCAAGAAGTGCGACTCACAAGTGCGTTGCCGGCCTTTAAGGTGGGGGTAGGGGAAGAGGGGAGAGGGAAGGGTTACGGCCTCCGGTAACCTCACTCACTCGGCGAAAAGCAATGCAAACTTTGCTTCACTGCCGGTTTCCTGTGAGGCCTGTGGTATCACTCCGGTCGGCCCATAAGTGCCGAAGCATGGCTCTCTCACGAACAAAATACTTATTTAATTATTTTTTTTTATGGACGGGGGGCAAACGAAGGTCACCTAATGGTAAGCGACTACTGCCGTCCATGGGCACCTGCAATTCAAGAGTCACAAGTGCGTTGCCGGTCTTTAAGGTGGGAGTAGGGGAAGGGGGGAAGAAGGAGAGTGCGGGTAGGGGGAGAAGAGGGAAAGAGGGGGAGAGGGAAGGGTTAGGGCCTCCGGTAACCTCACTCACTCAGCGAAAAGCAATGCAATTGATACTTTCATAAAAAAACACCACTCTGTAATATTTCTGACTTAAAAGTAGTTAAGTAAAAGAATCATAAATATAAATAAAATAGTATTACAGCGCAGCTGTGCAAAATTGCAGTGCGAATACTCCTCGGCTAGTGAACTAATTACTTAGCCATTCAAATCTAGCTACAGAGTTGTTTCAACAAATGAACTTCAGCTGAGAAATTTTTCCCTTTCAAACAATTTCATTTTATTAAGTCTTTGAGTCTATAACTGTAGTTATGAGACGGGTACAGTAATTTAGACAAGTGATGTCCCTGACAATGCATAGCAATATTAATATTAGTTAGTTAAATAACCTGATAACCTTGTACTAATGATTCAGCTGAAGCGATTATTTTTTTTTCTTGGTTGAACGCTCTAATTTCTGAAATTACTAGTCTATTTTTATATTATAAATTTTTGTTTGATAGCCCAACTCTTAATGAAGATTATAGTCCATATAATAACACGCTACGACCCAACGGAGTGGAACAGTGATCATAAATGGAGGTAAAAAGGTGGGAAACTGCTAGTTGTTGGTTATAAATGGTAAAAAACTCCTCACTCAGTATACAACTATGTACCTACAGGTCTACCTTAAGTGGTATTGGTATAGGGCTCTGTTTCCGCATTTACACTCATGGGCGGTCCATTATGCGTTCAGATAAGGCCGACTAGTTGAGCCAGCCTAGCTTCTTCCAGTAGCACAGAGGCCAGGCGTTCGCAGGCTTCTAGGAGCGACGAAGGATACTTGCCCGTTGTGTGGCCACTCTCTCACACTCCAGGATAACGTGGGCGCGGTTTCCTCCGCGTTGAAACATCCTCTGCATAGATGACTGTCTGTCGCATTGATGGTGAATAGGTGCCAGTTTAGAGCCCGGTGGCCCGTAATGGTTCCTACACCTATCTAGATGTCGAGTCGGTTGAGACTGAGCAGTCTGCAAGTTAACCGTGGTGTGACCTCCGTCAGCATCAGTTTAGACTGCCTGTCTGTGCGCCCGTTTAGACACACCACTACATTATGTGGTGTGTTAATACATATATTTAGCTTAGTTAAAGGGATAAGCGAGAATATACATATAATTCTAAATATCTAGTTAAATGTAGGTGTAACCAGTATTTGTTCCGGAAAGTAGGCTTAAAGAGAGTAAATACTGTCGAACGCCAAAACCAATCACACCCGTATCTTGCAGAAATACTGTGGAGGAAAAGTTCTTATATTGTAAGCTCCTTATTTTTCCGCCCAACTTTACCCCATGTAATTAAATTTCTAAGGAAGGGCTAATACTGTGTTGACTGGCTTTGTTTGGTATCCAATCATAACGATAATGATGTAATATACATGAATTGCGGACAGAGGAAGACTAGGTTTCTGTTACGTTTCTAAGTTAAAGACGAGAGCGGTGAAATGAAATACACTGTTTTAACGCTAAACAGGATAGCTAGGAATAGAATATACATCAACGTCGTTCTTTGGTCGCAATCAATTTAGTAAAATGTTTTGATATTTATTTTTATTTTTGTTTAATAGTCTCGTCATGCGACCAAGATTACACTTTTTTCCGTGATAACAAGAGTCGCTATTTATTTGTCTTCAGTGAGAGATCCTTCTGTACATAAACAAAACATTGTAATGTGTTATTTTTTATCACTACATATTATAAAACAAAGTCCCCCGCCGCATCTGTCTGTCTGTCTGTCTGTCTGTCTGTCTGTTCGCGATAACCGGAAAAACTACTGAACGGATTTTCATGCGGTTTTCACCAATGGATAGAGTGATTCAAGAGGAAGGTTTATATGTAGTATACATGCATATTATTGTAGAGAAAAGTCGAAAAATTCAAAGATTTGTAATATCATGTCGTAACAAACATATTTTTGTGCGCTTACATTACAAACGCTGGTTAAACCTTACGAGATAGATCAAATTAATGTACTACGGAATTGTATATCTTAAAAAGATCAATAAAAAAGTCCGCGATGGTATATATTTATCTGCTAAGGATAACCCACAGTAACCATTTTTACCTTTTACATATTACAAAAAAATTATGGGTTATTTATCAAACTATTTTAAACAATACAGTATTATTCCTTATCCAATTAAACACATTAGGTACGTTGTGCATTTCAGGTAGATCAAAATTGCCCTTTACAGCATATAATAAAAATGAATATCTTAGAAGATATCAGAGATTTAAAAAGCGGGGGCAGAGCGGCTGGCGGGCCGAACCGATTATTCTTTTTTGTTAGATAGGGTACCTCAAGGGTGGTCCCATGTCAAGGAAGTCAGGATCTGATGATGGGATCCTGATAAAATTGAGAATAACCCTCGAAAATTGTAGGAACGAATAGTGTTTCTGTTTACTTTTCATTACTTTATGAGTTTTTTGCGTTTAGAATCATCATCATATCATGTAGCTGAGCTAATGATGAAAAAAAATCATATTTTAAAAATCTTCACGACATATCACTACATATTATAAAACAAATTCCCCCGCCGCGTCTGTCTGTCTGGTCGCGATAAACTTAAAAACTAGTGAACGGATTTTCATGCGGCTTTCACTAATAGACAGAGTGATTCATGAGGAAGGTTTAGGTGTATAATTTGTACCCGTGCGAAGCTGGGGCGGGTTACTAGTGTTACATAATTATCCTCTAACTCAATTGAACTAGTTTAGTCAAAGAATAGATAGTACATAGTAGTAGTTTCATTAATTTTCTAATTAACAATGAAACGGGTTAATAGGCATGTTGGAAAACGTAACCTTTCATAGTCGATAAATCCCCGAAAGACCCTAGTGTTTATTCGTATAAACAGATAGGTACAGTACGTAATAAATTTAAAGTCATGACACCATAGAAATGCGCATAAAGTTATTTTATGATATAGGTTTGGTTAGGATTACATCCTGTCAGCGGCTATGTATCAATGTACACCGGCTCACGCCAATTTCCTTGCGCATCTCCGGGTGAACCCGTGAGCTGAACAAATGGGTATAGTGTAGGCGAGTACCCCAAATTTAGGTGTACCTGAAAGTACTAGGTTTATTCAAAGCATAATACTTGAAAAGTTATCTGATTAAAAACCACATTTTAGTCACGTGAAATGTTTGTTTTTACAAGAATGCAGTGTATGTACGCTTGTCACCGTTATTCTTACATTCACGCCAAAATATTATTAAAGAATTAATGTCGAGAGAGCCGGAATTAAGGACGTAAAGAGAAACGAAGATCAAAGCGAAGTACTTTAAATGAAAGATATTTTTTACGGCAGAAAAGGAAATTGAACCATTTCTCGCTGTTAGTAGGGCGATATGTTACTCAATCAATAAAAAAGGTAGAATAGATTATATAGGTACTACTGATAAAAACGTTTGATGATAGGTATATAAAAAAGACGAACAAAAAACTGAAAGAAAAATGAAAATAAATGTAATATTTTTTTTTTTATGGTATAGGGGGCAAACTGATGGTAAATGACTACCGCCGCCCATGGGCGCCTGTAGCTCAAGAGTCACAAGTGCGTTGCCGCCCTTTAAGGGGGGAATAGGGGAAGAGGGTGAGAGGGGGGAAGAGCGGGAAGACGGGAGAGGGGGTTTAGAGGGGAGGAGAAGGGAGAAAGGGGAAGGACGGGAATAGGGCAGAGGGAAGGGTTAGGGCCTCCGGTAACCTCACTCACGCGGCGAAAAGCAATGAACGCATTGTTTCACGGCCGGTTTTCTGTGAGGCCGTGGTATCCAGCGGAGTCGAGCCGGGAATTATTAACATTTATTTTAGTTTTTAGTTTGAGTGTAACGTTAACATAGTATGTTCAACATGTTCATGTAACAAGGTCCTTTATGTCAATCAGTGTAGAATTGTCTTAACCATGACATTGATGATGGATTTTACTAATGGGAATACTATTACTAGTAAAATAAACCCTTCAGCTTTTTATTGCGTAGTTATATAATAGTGCATGTAAACGTACCCCTGGTACTCGTCTATTCCCAAACTCTAAAGAATTCCTTACTAGAACGGTCCATGAAAGCTTCATTAATATTAAAAGAGCTATATTAACAGTAATGTGCGGTACCTTTATAAAGCACAAAGGTAAATTATTTTAGTGTTCTAATGAGGGTCCGTGCGTGTGGTCCCAGAGACCCTTAGGCACTCCCCGAACAATAGAATAAAGCGGAACCGTCCGCGTGAAGCACACTCTGATTATTTCCTCTGAGGAGCTGAGGGTTGGAAGTGGATCTCATTGTTTTATATTTGCTAGTCGAGAGGTCGTCGCACTCGATAATTTTTTATAATAATACTTATCGTTTACTGCTAAAATATGAACAAATGTCATCAATATCATGCACGCATAAACAATGATTAAATTATATTGGTATTATTGCCAGGTATTATTTTTAAAAAGCTTTGTCGGAAAACTAAAAAGAGGCTATAACCTAACTTATTCGTGTTGAGAACAGAACTGATTCTCAGTTCTGTGGTGTTAAGGATTAGGTAGCCAATATAAAAGCAGTTGGATGGAAATGTTCATTTGCATTACTATCTATTTAGGTTGCTAACCTAAATAGATACATACATACTCTTTATTGCACACCCTAAATAGGATACTATAATGAAATAGAAATGCATTAAAAACAGTAGTACAATGGACTGCCTTATCGCAGCCTGCAATCTCTTACAAGCAACCTTTAGATGGACTATACTAGGAACAGGTAAATATTACTATAGGTAAAAAGATTTCGTAGTTCGAAAATATTATTACAGAAAAGTTTAAACTAAAACATTGTCTCATTGTTTTACCTCATTATTTTAAAGTGTAAACTTCGTAGAATAAAATAAACTCGTCTCGTAAATTGCTGTCGTTAATGTGCAAGCGTGGGCCGTTATTACTTTTGTTTGGATCGGGTGTCGCCATGTCGATTACTACGATTACATTACCTGTTCCTATTGTAAAATAATTAATTATTACGTATCTTTCTTTAGTTTGGCACGCGTGGTAAGAAGGTTTTGATATACCTGACCTCGTGGTAGAGCCATGCTTCGCCACGTACAGGCCGGCTCGACCGAGGTGATACCACGGCCTCACAGAAAACCGGCAGTGAAGCAATGCTTGCATTGCTTTTCACCAAGTGAGTGAGGTTACCGGAGGCCCGAACCCTTCCCCCACTCTCCCCCTCTCCCACCCTTCCCCTACTCCCACATTAAAGGCCGCGAAAAAGGGCGGCGAAAGTCATTTACCATAGGTGACCTGCCTGTTCGTTTGCCCACTTAGAGTCTAAACCATAAAAAATAACTATTCAATCTACGTATATGACATGGTTAAGTATTGCCATTCAGTAATTTTCTAGGTAGACTACAGTGCATACAATAGTTTTCTACGTTCAGTAAAGTTAACAAAATATTTGTAGGTATAGTTGCGGTCTCATTGTCAATAACAATTTATTACTGTTGTTGAGAATTGATACCTTTCTTTCCTTACAGTGTACAGGTAATGAATAAGGTACCAAATAATAAAATACAGACTTAGAGAGCCCGGATTTCACGGCAGTAGCCAGTTCGAGGTACAGATATGTGACCCCGATCAGCTTGAACTCACCCCCCCCCCCCCCCCTTCCCAATCATCACCACGTCCGTATAAGCAATATCCCTATATTAATTACCTACTTTTCGTTTCATCATCAACACCTAAAACACACGGCAGTCTGATCCCGAACTAGGCAGAGCCTGTACTATGGTAAACAAACTTATACTCGTATATTTTAAATACATACATATTATAAATAAATTACACCTAGACACAACAAATGATCATGCTCATCACACAATCATTTGTCCTGGGTGGGAATCCAACCCACGACCTCTGGCTCAGCAGTGAGGGTCACTAACCACTCGACCAACAGGCCAGTCAAATAATAATACCTAATATATTATTATACTAAGTAATATATTTAATAATAAGATTCTACAATATGTACCATAACATCACTAATACATATTATTACGCAACCTCATAATACGGTCTTAGTACACGTTAACGTAGCTTGTGTGATATTACTGATATTACTAATGGCTTCGTCAGTAATAATTAATCTCATTTGACATCTAACTGACTCAAATATTAATTTTCAAATATATTATTCACAATTTTATATTACGTAGTTTGTTGATGTTTAGTATAAGAATAAAACAAAACTTAGACGAGCATCAATATTTCATCTGAGGGCTGATTATTTATTTTATAAGATAATCTTATCCCTATGTAGTGTGTCTTAAACATACTAGAGAACTAACTCTCAACACAAATATATTATGTTACTAAAAATTAAACATAATAATAAGGTAGTGTATAAATATAGCCTAATTCTGTAAACATGATGTGTAAATAGACTAGCTGTACTTAAGAAGCTGTGATACAACTAATGTAGTGTAATTGTAGCCGAACTGTAGTTTAACACTACACTACATTTTACACTATGTAAATGTAGTGTAGGTAACTATAAAATTTAGGAATAGCAGAGCGGAAGTTCTACTCGAATCTCGACCGCCTTTTTGGGGGAAGCAGCTCAATCCTACAGAAAATCACAAGCCCCGTAGGGTTACCAAAGCTATTCATAGCAGTGGATTGCATTCTTCAACTGGCCCAGTTTCTTACAAATAATAAGTATATATAGTATAGTCTATAGTCCCTCTAGAAATTAGGCGATCGCTGACCATAAGACCGATCCATATTCTTTAAAAAAAAAAAACTAGCTATTCCTCGCGTGTATGGTCATTGCTCCGCTCCAAAAGGTGGTAAGTAATGTCAACCAGTGTATAACCTTCTACAATGAATACTCTACACAAAACGAAAATAATTTTTCGAATCCGGCTTGCAGTTCCTAAGATTAGTGCATTTACCGGAGGCCCAAATAATCCCCCCCCCCCTCCCACTCTTCCCCTTCTCCCACCTTAAAGGCCGGCAACGCACTTGTGACTTCAATTGCAGGTGCTCACGGGCGGCGTTAGTCATTTACCATCAGGTGACCCGTCTGCTCGTTTGCCCCCGATACGATAAAAAAAAAAAAATAATAAAAGATAAACAATCGCACAATAAATCTTCAGCTTAATTATATTCGTTAGTTTAGATTTATTACAGAAGTTTGCTGCACAACGATATTAAACTGCACAAAAGAAACCTGCTTCGATGATGTAAAATTTTCAAAGAGAACTTGTAGTATCTGTGTGCAACATACAAGTAAATATCTTTTAAATAAATATCATACAAACATTAAGTGTTGCTTTATTTAATTACACATTAAACGAATGTATGAATTTAATTAAGTTTTTTGATAGTGAAAGCGGACGCTTTGCTTAGAAAACACATAATATCTATTTATATTAAATACATTTACGAGCTTTTACGAGTGTATTGCCGCAGATATAGAAGCCGTTACTTTTTATGACAAAGTTTTTATATCAATTATGATGCCTGTTTATATTTTAGAAATATATCTTAGAAGGCTCGGACCAGCTCGGACTGCCCGGCAACCAGTTTCATTTCCCAGTCCATCCGTATGAGCAATAATTATATTTCCCGTTTTACCTTCCCTCCTAAATTGGGAATATATTAAAAGAGAAAGGTAACTTCCCTTGCAATATAATCCCAATATATCAAAGATTTGACGCCTTATACGTGAATGGAACCTAATTATATGTAGTTGTTAAATTGTGGAATCTTAACACGACTCTGCCTACCCTTTGGGGGATACAAGCGTGAGTCTATATATCTGTTATCCTTTTTTAATGTTTATAATATTTGAATTATCAAAATACCTACTTAAATGTGTCTTTTAACTATGGTGTACTTCTAACCGCGAGAACCTTACTAGATACTCCGCGGTTTTAGAGAGTTACTTATAGTGCAGTAATAATATCTACACGATTACTATCTGCAGGTACATAAGTATTATTTAAAACAAGTTTCAAAGAACGATATAATCAACTATTATAACCGGAAACTAATAGTAGCTATTTAATTTAAATTGATATAAATTAATAATTTACACGATTGTCATATCCTGCAATGATACCTATATCTGAAAAAAATACAAAACGGACCTCGAGTAAACAATTTTCATTCATTCATTTATGCTTAAAATATTCCAAATAAATTATTTACTTACTATTAAAGAGAATATATGCATGGTAATTTCATTAATGAGACTATACATAACCACGATTTAGTTACAAAAGATGTGGAATCTAATTCGAGAGTGCTATTTCTATTCATCTATATTCAAAACACGACACGACACTTTATGACTATGAGAATTTAGTTTTTATTCGTATGTTTGGTTGTGGATACACTACAATATTATTTGTCGACTATAATACCAGTCCAAGAGGCCTGAAGAAAGGGCCTCTTACACTGATAATCTAAACATCTAAAGACCCACCAGAAATATATTTCTAAGTAAACCTAAGCAAGGAACAGTTACTTCTTGTATTTAAAACTGATACAGAAGTGTACAAATATGTTGTTTAATAATTGAGGGATTATTACGAGATACTAAACATCTATGCCGATGGACGCATAGCATCGGTGAATCCTACTCGTAATTCGAGCACCCAGAGATATAGTATCTAGGTTTTTACGACGATAATTACTCTTTACGCAGTTTACGCCAACTATTACAATATACTGTGAGATATATCTCAGAGGTATGCCAATCTCCTGTCATTTATCAGCATGCAAAGTATGCTAGTTTACACCGCCAACGTGATGATGTAATGAAATCTCCCTTTAAACCTTACCGCTTCAAACCAAACAAGTAAAAAGTACTAGACTGCATGGCTCCGAGCCTAATTTGTTGATATTCAGAGAGTGTTATCTAAACAAGAATAGTCCGAGCCGATACATGAAGGTATTTGTTTTTACAAGTACATTGTAGTGACAGAAGACTACCGTGAACGTTGTGGTGCGTCTGCTGACTGTATCAATTGATCTACTTGTTATAATAATCATATCTATGCTACATATCTTTCAATGACGTCTCTTTTGTACGAAACACAATGAGCCTACAGAAATATGATTGTAGATATTGAATGCACGAGCACAACGTAAACGCATCAGCGATATTTTTAGACGTGTTAGCTAATGCGGACAATGAACAGCGTGAGGTGGTCAAATTTGTATGTACATCATTAACAACACATCATTGTGGATAAAACACATATAAATTAAAGGGTACTTCTCCAATTATATAATTATTTTTTATATTTTATAGAGGGCAAACAGGCAGACAGGTCATCTGATGGTAAATGACTACCGCCGCCCGTGGGCACCTGCAACTCAAGAGTCACAAGTGCGTTGCCGGCGTTTAAGGTAGGAGTAGGGGAAATGTGGTAGAGGGGGAGAGGGCAAATATAGATTAGGAGAAGGGTGGAGGGAATGGTTAGCGCTTCCGGTAACCTCACTCACTCGGCGAAAAGCAAAACGTTGCTTCACTGCCGGTTTTCTGTGAGGCCGTGATATCACTCCGGTCGAGCCGGTTCATACGTGCCGAAGCATGGCCCACGATTAACTATATACATATTATTAACTAATGTCAGAATTTACTCATTTTACATTTAATTAAATGGAAGTTTACGGTTTTCGTGCTGCGGTGTTTGACACCAAGGTATTAATTTATCATCGCTTTACCCCGTGATAAAAGGAGTCGAAAAATAGTAGGGGTTCTGTGAAATACACATGACTCTACAACAAATTGTTTATTCAAAAACAAAATCTAATAACAATCTCTGCAATAGTTAAACCACCTATATCGCACCCGACTCTATTCCTAGATTGTGCAGCGTCCAGCGTGTACTTATAGCGGAAGCTTGCCAATTTATTTGATGCAAGCGGTGGCATGGCATAGTTTAAGTCCAAGCTCTTTGATCTCCGCCGTTTGATATTCGTCAGTCGCGTTGCTGAGAAATTTGCAACGTCCTATATTACAAAGTGCGTTGTGAGTTTGGCGAAATTAACAAGCTGTCGGTATTTCTATTGGACGATATTGAATTATAATTTACTAGCAGTTCCCCGCGGTTTTACCCGCGTAAGTCCCGATCCCGTGAGATTATCGGGATAAAAAGTAGCCTATGCGTTAATCCAGGTCTCCAGCTATCTACATACCAAGTTTCATCGAAACCGGTTCAGTGGTTTTTGCGTGAAAGAGTAACAAACATCCATCCATCCATCTATCCATCCATCCATCTATCCATCCATCCATCCATTAATGGGATTAGTGGAATTTATAATATTAGTGGGATTGGGAACTACATTCGGGTGAAAATAGAAGACTAACAGTCACTTCAGGAATAGCGTTGAACTATTTTCATATTATTTATATTTTCATTATATTTCATACATAGTTGCACTCATTCATTATCTTCACTCCATCACGATTGGTGCTAATTTAGATGTGAACAGGCAACAAACATTTAATGGAAGTTAATTTTATGTTATTTATAACATGTTATTACATTTTTAGGTTTACGATATGAGTTTCGAATATTTTTTTTGGCATGTGGAAACCGAAGATCCGTAGGACAAGTGTTTGGCGTTGCCATGAGTCGTTGATGTCGTTTGGCGCAGTGGCTATGACGGAATCGAACCGAATAAAATTTACTAAAATTATAGTCTATCCAAGTGTTGCCTCTACTGTATTTATTGTTTAATCCATCTATTTACCTTGAAGTGACCGCCTCGTAGACAGCAAAAGTTCAGCCGTCCGCATGGTGGTTGCAGCAGTGCTAATCTCTGCAGTTCGACGTAGTGATGACCGCAGTTTCACCTCGCGCCCTCGACCGCAGCACTGGCCGCCACATATTGGACCTAATGACAAAGAAAAAAGAAATGAACTATAGTTATGAGTGGGTGTAATTTGTTGAATGAATAATACGTTTATTCGATCCGTACAAAGAACAACACAAACAAGCACACGGCAGATCTGATGACCTCCATGTTTTCATTTTCCAAACGATTGCTGTGTTTTGCTGTGCTCCTAGTAAGAAGCCAGGGTTATCCCAATAATTTCCATCCCAGTCACATCAATGATAATGTAAATTTAATAATTAAGAAGATTAAGATAATTTGGTCAATATTAAATTTAAAACATTATATTAATTTAAAAAATAAAAATAAATTCATAAATTGAACTCGTTCATAAAACTTATATTCCCTGAAATTAGTAATTAATTATTTAAATTCTCATTAACAAAGTTTACTGATTAAATTGCAAAGAACTGATTTTATTGTGATAAACGATTTAAATAAGATTAAATCAACTAAATGTCTATATTTTTAATCTTAACTTTGGGATTTTGTAAATTCATTTTTTTTAATTTGGCGGCGGTAGTCACTTACCATCAGGGAACCCGTCTGCTCGTTTGCCCCCTATAACATAAAAAAATCTTGCCTTGAAAAGGACATAGGGGCCTTTTCCATTTTTCATCCAGAAAAAAGAACTAAGGCAGAAGTAACATATATTTGAGAAGAGTAAAAATAAAATATTATTTAAGTAACACTATATATACATATACACATATAACATATACTGGTACACTTTGCTTTCTGCAATATGTGTATTCTGCATATATACTTGCACTATATATCCACATATTATTATACTGGTACACTTTACGCTGTATCTGTTAAACACTGATCATGATGCTATTGCTACCAGTATAGGGTATTTTAACGGGCCTGTTGGTCTAGTGTTTAGTTACCCTGACTGCCTGCTGAGCCAGAGGTCGTGGGTTCGATTTCCACCCTGGACAAATATTTGTGTAACGAGCATGATCATTTGTTCTGTGTCTTGTGTAATTTATTTGTAATATGTATGTATTTAGAAATATAAGTCTGTTTATCAGTAGTCTAGTTACCATAGGCTCTACCTAGTTTCTAGTTTGGGATCAGGCGGCCGTGTGTGGGATGTCAAGTTATTATTATTATTAATATATGCATGTACTATATATACACATATTATACTGGGACACTTTGGGCTATATCTGTTCAACGTTGATCATGATGCTGTTGCTGCATTTTTAGGGTTCCGTACCTCGAAAGGAAAAAACGGAACCCTTATAGGATCACTCTGTTGTCCGTCCGTCCGTGGGTCTGTCTGTCTGTCAAGACCCTTTTTCTCAGGAACGCGTAGAGGTATCAAGCTGGAATTTATATCAAATACTTAAATCTACTGTCCCTTAGAGCTGTGAAAAAATCAAACTTCTAAGCCAATGCAATCAATAGATACAGCCGTTTATGCCGCAAATTTCCGCAAATTGTCGACACTCGTAAGGGAATCAAAACCTACAGGATACGCAACGTCTTATAGCACAGATAAAGGAAAAATTGCGAAAACCGTATATTTTTAGTTACATCATATAATAAAATAAGGAACCCTCGGCCTCGGTGCGCGAGTCCGACTTGCACTTCGCCGGTTTTTTTGTATAGGTTTTCTATCTTTCTTTAGATATTTATTACCTAGTTTTAAATCAATGCGCTAATATTACAATAAATTCGTTTACAATATAACTTTGTACTCAAATCTGCTCTTTGTAGAGATTACTCATATTTCTTGACGCATACTGTAGTAGTACACGTATGTTGAAAAAGTGGTCGGTAACTTGGACTTATTAAGGCTACGGGCCCTTAACAAATGATTCCAATTACCATTTAATGTGAGGTCAAAGGTGGGTTGTCTGAAGTGGGGTCACGTGACATGTGTCACCGTGATGAGGGTACACTCCAGTTAACACGCTTAGAAACACTTACCTTAATCACTCGACTATCAGTAGGTAGATCAAGTATCGTGGAGATGGGGGTAAGTAATAATGAATGTAGAATAAAATATTTGCCCTATTGTCTCTAGAGCTTGGTTGTATAAAAGATTCCGATGTTTAAGGTTCTTATTTTAAACTAGCAACCCGCCTCACACTTCGCACGGGCAGCAGAGACATCTTTAACAATCATCATCATATTACAACCAATTTACACGAAACCTTAATACACCTAAACCTTCGTCATGAATCGCTTTATCTATTTGTGAAAACCGCATGAAAATCCGTTCAGTAGTTTGGAGTTTATCGCGAACAGACAGACAGATAGACGTGGCGGGGGACTTTGTTTTATAATATATGTTCATAATATGTAGTGATAACACCCCTCATTTTTATGTCGGGGATTAAAAACTTTACTCAATGATAAATTTGATTTATATGGTATAGATTGAGAATCCTCGGTATCATTACTTCATTAATTGATATTTTAAAGTACTAATAAACATAATTTTTGGCACTTTTAAGTGGATGGATTGAACATGAATATTTAAAAATAAATCAAATTCTAAAAAACAAAATGTAATTTTATTCTTAAAGTTTTGTCTATAACAGACAAGACTAACAAAAGTATTTTTATTAAACTTTTATAATTTTGTAAACAGTTGAATAACTCATCTTTCGATACTTTACCTAACATTTTTTTGTCTTCTTTTTTTTTGCAAACGAGCAGACGGGTCACCTGGTGGTAAGTGACTACAGCCTTCAAAGCGGGAGTAGGGAAGGAGGGGGGAGGTGAATTGTTATAAAACAAAGTTTAAATTACCATTTTCTTATTGTATTTACCACGATTTATTTTGACAGTAAATCTGGCTTCGTATATAACGTGCAAAACTTTAAATAAACTAATAAGATTCGGTACTAAAAGTCTTATAGTAAAATTGAAGTATGACGCAAACATGGCTTACGTTGTAAATAAGTCTAGTAAATAAATGTTTCGATATCAATAACGCACTAACGAGGTACTAATTTAAAACTATCGTAAGATACCAGTCGCGTGGTATTTCAACTGTTCTCTTTGGCCCTTGTCCAAAGACTTGCCAAAAGAAGATGAAGAGCGCGGGAAGTGTTAGCGTCGTCAGGCTAGCTGTAGTATGCCATCGTATTTATAGGACTACAAACATTGGTGACTATTCTGTTGTCATAACAAATACATTTTCGATTAAGTCGTTTCCTTTATCGAACGGTAGAAAAAAATCGATCGAATCATCATCGAATCGATGATTTATTAGACTTATATTATCCTTTTTTTTTAATTACAAATATTTTTATTGATAAGGTAAGGAACCCTTAATTTGGTGATCAATTGTATCACCATTGCAATAGACCTGCGAATAGGTAGGTGGAAGATTATAATTACATAAAGTCATACCTGTTGCCCACGGGTCGGAGAAACATTACCGCCGTCCAGTCCCTGATCTGACTAGGTGTGGGTCGTTACGTGAATTTCACGAAATGTAACGTGTCTAGTTACTTTAAAGGCGTCACTAGTTACGAGTACGCGTGATTTTTGTAACTAGTCTCATCTCAGTGTGTAGTTACTTACTTATTACAGCTACGCTACGCACGGAACGTAATCATGTCGTAACTCGTAACGTCTCAAGTCGAAGCTACGGTTTTGTGGTTATAGTTACATCAGTAAACGTCTAACTCAAATGGACTTCCCTTCCTAATTTATTCAGGCTTAGGACTGACTGTATAATGAATCGTAAATATTTAAAATATCTATATATCTGTGATGCGTATACCAATTACACCTGAGTGTGAAAGAAACAGCAAACGTTTCGCGCAACGAATTCTCATTGTAACGTACCTACGTTAACTTGAAACTCCGTTTGTATGACACGTTAACGGAACGAGGTCTCAGCTTGTATCAGTCACTATGTCGTGTGCGTTGTAGTGAAAATAACCTGTACACAAAAATCACTAGTGTGTTACTTAGCTTGACACTCGTTACGCGGTTACATGTTACATACGTAGTTACTGTATCTAGTGACGTGAAATAACGCCCACACCTAGCTCTGACCAATATCACTGATAACCCTGTAAGTGGCATTAGTAGTGGAGCAATTGATATTTGACCAAAACTTGATGCCAACCTTGTAACATAAGGCCAAAAAGGAAAGAAAGAGTGACAAACTCAAAGTTGAAAAAATCTATAATTGATGTACACCGCATAGAACAAGTTAAGGAAACACTTGGAAGCGTTTTTGATTTAACGTGTGAGATGCAAAGTGCATGGCAGTTTATTATATAAAAGTAATAGTAATGTAGAAAAGAAAAGTTAATTAGGTCATCCTCCGCGCCTTTTCCCAACTATGTTGGAGTCGGCTTTCAGTCTAACTACGACACGGCTGAACTTCGATATTTTACGTGAAGTGACTGCCATTGAGCCTCCACAACCCAAGTACTAGGCGATATCGAAGTTCTATAGTTAGACCAGGATGTCGAAGTTTTTAGGGCTTCAACTACTAGTAACGACTTCTACAAATGTTCGTATGACGATCGACGACTTAACGTGCTCTCCGAGGCACCGAGAGGTCTCAATGTGTTAAGAATGGTCACCCATCCTAAGACTGATCTATATTAGTATTAGGTACTTAACCTTGTAATGTGCTAACCTGTAAATCAGGTAATAGTGGTAATAATCAATGTCACATTGAGTACTGGAGCCACTTATTACACTACTTTACGTTACTATTACACAAAGTATATATAATTAGAACGATCGTGAAATCAGATGCCTGTCAATTTCTATTTCTTCTCTTTTCATTTCAATAGTAGCTCTATAACCATTTTTGTTCACCTTTTCATTAATAGTATCTAGTATAATCTAATATACTGCATCCAAATTATATTTAAAAGCTACACCTACGTGTACGTAGTTTACTTTAGGCCCGTGTTATTTATAAAGGCGTACTATAAATAGACTGTTTAATTATTTTTCTGCTCATTGAGAGTAACATTTTTTTTCCTCTTACTATAAATGACATGCACTGAATGTTTCACAGCATCTCTCGTACTTTTAAGAGGTATATCTAATGGCTGCCTATACCTTTTAAAATCTGTGACACATTCTTACTATATATTCCAAGACTACAATTATTACTACGACTAATCGACCGATTGCCATAGATAGATATACTACATCATGCATCCATAAGGTCTGTAGGTAGAGCAGTAATTTTAGCGTGGATGAAACCTCGCCGCACAGTTAACAAACTGTATATTTTTAGATTTTTTCTGCGACTTTTCTTGAGAATAATGTCGTACGGTTACGATTAATGTCGATATACAACAGAATGAACACCGCAATTAAAATAAGACTAGAATACTGAAACTGGGTAGTAGAGATGTCTAGATATTAGGTTAATAACAGGATGTGACTAAGATATATTTAATTCCCAGCAAACTTCGATAAAATACACCGCGCGCGGTTCCAATTTCGTTGAATAAATTACACATCAATCTACATTTAGAATATACCACGCATGAATTTAGTACACCTAAATGTAAGGCCACATCAACCAGCTATTATTTACTATAATACATATTCTGACGTCCACACGTCATAGCTAATCTAGTAAATGTAAGTATATTTCCTTCGGTACATTCTAGACTAAAGTAAATGAAGTGCTGTGTTGAGTTGAACGCTCTATTGATTTCTATTCCATCGGCAAGAAACCGTTTATTAAACTTTACAAGAATGTAGACACAACTATACATAATGTGGTAACAGATCATGTTCGTATCACTTGTAACTGTAAGGACTTGATTATAAAAGAATTAGATATATTAAAACATTCCAATAGCGAAGCCGTTTCCAAAATCTTGTACCTAATTCTATCTGAGATGGTGTTCAACGGCATCAATTACAGAATATGACTAAGCAATTGCAGGAAGACATACATAGTACCTACCTAGTTAATTTAAAAATATAGAAAGATTTTTTTATGAACTACATAGACTGCACTAAAAGTATCGGGAATGGAATATTTCCACTATTCCTATCATATTAAAATCTTTTTAATTGAAAACTCCTTGGTTTTAAAAATCGAATACCATTTATTTATTTAAAAAAAGATTCTCGGTCTTCTCACAAGGTCTTCTCAAACTTGTTTAGTCGTTGAGAAAATGGAATTGACTCGAGAAAATTCAAGGGCGATGATTTATTATGACTTTCGAAGCGGTTTAACACAAAAACAGTGTGTTGACCCATCTAAAACCACAATTTATCGCTGGTTTGCTGAATTTCAACGTGGACGTGTCAAGCTCAGTGATGATCCCCGTCAAGGTCGTCCAAAAACTGCAGTCACCCAAGAAAACGTTGATGCTGTGCGTAAGCTGATTGAGGAAGATCGACATGTGACATACCGCGAAATTCAGGCAAATTTAGACATTGGCATGAGTCAAATACAAATAATCTTGCATGAACAATTAGGTGTAAAAAAGTTGTTTTCCCGATGGATACCGCATTTGCTCTGTGAAGAGCAAAAAGCGGCTCGCGTTTCTTGGTGCGTCAGAACTCTCGAAAGATTCCACGCAGGATCCTCAAATGCTGTATACAACATTGTATCAGGTGACGAATCCTGGATATACGCGTACGAACCCGAAACAAAAAACCAGTCACGAGTTTGGGTGTTCGAAAATGAGTTAAAGCCAACTAAAATTGTTTGTTCACGGAGTGTTGCAAAAAAAATGGTGGCCACGTTTGTCTCCAAAACCGGCCATGTTGCGACTATTCCTCTTAAGGGACAAAGAACGGTTAATTCAAAATGGTATGCTAGCATTTGTTTGCCACAGGTCGTTTCCGAACTCCCTAAAGAGAACTGCAACCGCCGCATCATCCCCTATCACGACAATGCGAGTTCTCATACCGCGCACAGAACAAAAGAGTTTTTAGAGCAAGAAAACATAGAATTATTATACCATCCGCCGTACAGTCCCGACCTAAGCCCTAATAATTTCTATACTTTCCCTAAAATAAAGAATAAATTGCGTGTTCAGAAATTTTCATCACCTGAAGAAGCTGTGGACGCCTACAAAACGGCCATTTTGGAGACCCCAACTTCCGAATGGAATGGTTGCTTCAATGATTGGTTCCATCGTATGGAAAATGTGTAAAATTTCGCGGAGAATACTTCGAAAAGCAATAAATACATTTTTAAATAGTAATGTTGTGTCACTTCCTTGATTCCCGAAATTTTCAGTGTAGCCCTCGTTAGTACCTCAGGTAACAAAAGGAAGACGGAAAGAATCGTCTTATAAATTATTGTGTAATTTCAGTGTTAAAGTCCCACATCTATCATAATTCATTACATAGTTGTCTTTAATTTATAACTGTTTCGTGGGGTTTCACGAATAATATAAAGAGGTGAGGAGGATATACAGTTTCTGCTTGAATTTGAATAATAACAACAAGGCAGAATGTTCCTCTACTTAGTTTGTTCAGGGAACGCTGTCTCCCTTTGTATTTGTGTGTGCGTTTTCAATTGCGAATGTGTGAGTTTTCACACATTCATAAATAAAATTACTATATTTCAATGCGCACAAATACAAATATACTCTCACATACATATTACAACTATTTCCACTAAAATTTATGGGTCAATTTAAAACGTTACTAATCGTTTGGAGTAGCTTCATTTCAATAATATTGACACAAATTAGGTTGATAACGAAATAAATAACATTCATGGAACAGAATCGTAAATTATAAATATTTATTTGGAATTGGTCCAGTTGAAAAAATTCTACCTCAGCTGGGTGTTGAAAACGCGAATGTGACTAGTTTACGAGGTAGTGTGTGGGTGCGTCTGTGTGACTCTATATATGAATGTACAGTTCGGAACAAAATTTGTAAAACAAAACTAATTAAACAAAATGTCCATATATATATTAGACGTTTCTGGAATCCGTCCAACAGCAAATTCGTTGCAGTCGTAGAAAAACGGCGGATTTGATTTTTTTGACGATTTTTGTTTCTGACATAAGCCTACTGAAAACATTATACTTTATTTTAAACAAACCATTTTTCAAAGGTCATACACATAGTAACATTTTCAGATTTTATTAACAGAACAGCCTTTTTCAAAATAATACGTAAAACATTACTTGAAAACTTTAAAGTGCTCTCCTGTAAAATTACTAAAAATCAAATCCGACGTTGTTCTACGACAACGACGAATTAAGAGTTGTTCACAATCCAATCGTCCAAATCAAATGTTTGTATGTTACGCTTTTACACCTTAAATATTAAACCGATCATAATGAAATTTAGCATACACGTTGTCAGGGTACCATTCATCCTGTTCCTGAAGAATAGAAAATTAACTTTAAAGTGAGCAAATCCACAGGAAAAAGCTAGTTATTTCGAAATGTTGAAATCCATGTGAACTGATAAAAAAACTCATTGGCTTTCGAATCCAATCTTCATGTAAAACCAAATAATGACATCACTCGCGCAATAAAGATGAATATAACGACATTTCATTTTTCAAATCGATTCAGCCCTTTAGTAGTTACGAGGGAACATAGGGACGGATATACATACAGGTCATACTTTTAACCCTCCTTTTGGGCTTAGCCGCAGTGGAGTAAAAAGTAAAGAGCACCCGTAACCGGAAAGTGGGTATGAAAAGTCTGATGAATGTGGATGACATGCCCAAACTGTATGTCAGGATAGTGGAAAATGGAGCTCTGTCATCTCTGCTTACCCTGGCAGGGAATAATAATAATAACTTCACACATCTTACACACGGCCGTCTGATCCCAAACTAGGCAGAGTCTGTACTAGGGTAACCAGACTGCTCATAAACATACTTATATATTTCTAAACACATACATATTATAGACAAATTACACCCAGACACAGAACAAATGATCATTCTCATCACACAATTATTTGTCCTGGGTGGGAATCGAACCCACGACCTCTGGCTTAGCAGTCAGGATCATTAACCACTAGGCCAACAGGCCAGTCCAGTTGAATAGAGCGTGAGCTTATACAGAGTATAATATTAGATAGATATATTCATCTATTCTAACAACAGACGGACGCGCCAAGGCGGTGTAATAGTCACGATTTTTTAAGCACTTTTAGGTTATTCGCAAATTTATATGTGTTTTTGCATTTAGTAGCAATTTCCGTTGATGATTTTTGTCCATAGTATTATAATTATTACTTTTGGCACAATGTCGTGAGAGCGTCGCCCGCTTAGCAGGTTCAAGGTTGCGCCGGCGCATTGTTGTGTGACAGCTAGACGAGAACATACAAAGGCCGCCTGCTGAATACCATTGCCACAGTTTTTCTTATTTGAATACAAAAAAATAATTAAATCTATTCTGAGAAGCGGTTTTCGTGTGTATCATAGATATATAACTATAAATACACAAATAGTAATTATTATTGTAGAGATTCTTGTAAAAGAATAACTATATATAAAGACACACAGAAACTATATAAAAAAAAATATTTTTTCTGCTTCTGTATTAGACTAGAGTAGTTTACTCACCTACTCCTACTAATTATTACAAACGTGAACGTTTGCGAGGATGTATGAATGTTTGTTACTATTTCACGCAAAAACTACTGAACCGATTGTGATGAAACTTAGTAAGTAGATAGCTGTAGACCTTAGACCTTGGATTAACACATAGGCTACTTTTTACCCCGATATTCAAACGGCAACAGGACTTCGCGGGTGAAACCGCGGGGCGCAGCTAGTTAAGGCTTGCTCAACTTTTTAAATTATATGTTTCTAATAAACCTAAGAATGGTTGTAACTTTATTCGTATAAGTTTTTGTAAGAGCCTATGTTCTATGTATGATGACGGGGATAACACGTACGAACACACAATATAAGAAAGATCTGAATGAAATCCGTATAAAGTACCTCAGAATGCTTTTACCTCAGAATGACACTGAAAGGATCAGTTACCAAAAACATGGAAATTGCGACACTAACAAAAGCATTTGTGACCATATTTTATGTGGGTGTGGTGGAAGAAATTGACGTCGAAATAAATTACCAGTAAGTTAAACTGTAGATCGTGATTTAGGTAGGTAACAATATAACTATTAGTAAAGGTACTAATAGCGATATTATTACCATAATCACGTTGGTATTCGGTATAATGGCGAGGCGTGTAGCGACAGCTGTAACAAGCGACTACAAGGCCACGCCAGTAGACAGAGCGGTGCCTCAGTCCCCCACATCTATATAATCTAATAGGTAAATTGGTTAAATAATGAGATCCAACAGTTTAATACCTAACACCTACACATTAGATAAATTACGACAAGAGATAAATGTTTATTGGCGGTTGAAAGTTCTTCATAACAAGCTGAATAAACTGATGTTATGGATATCAATAAATCAGAAATATATTGATCGCATTATTTCTGATTATAGTCACTATTATATTTTGTGTGATGTGGGTGTATATTTTTTTAACGTCCATTGCAAACTTTATTATATTTGTAAACTACTTTTACGCAACATAATAATTAATGTAGACGCAACAATACCAGCGAGGCGGATACAAGATTTTTTAAGCGCTTTTAACCGCTTTTAAATTACACACAGATAAAAGAGTATTTACAATTAGATTTTTGAAGTGAAAATTCTTTAGAATCGTTGTGATTTGAAAACTCGATGAAATGAAAAAGTCACACACACAAAAGAGACAAATATATTCATAAATAGGATTTAGCCTGCGAGAGAATGAGATAGAATACAAGTATACTGTGTTTTCTTTAATCTTCGTATGGTAGCACGTGTCTTTGCGCCTGCATACTACGAAGAAAAGAGACAAACAAATTCATAGGATTTAGCCTGCGCGAGAATGAGATAGAATACAAGTATACAGTGTTTCCTATAATCTTCGTATGATAGCACGTGTCTTTGCGCCTGCGTACTACGAAGCCTTCAGGAAAAGCGTCATAGTCAACGTGGTGTATCACGTGTTTAATTTTTGTGTATTTGCGTATTAAAATTCTTTGGTTAATTAATTTATGTTAATTATTTAACACGTCTGTCTGAATTTGACGAATAACTTTTATATGTATATATAAATTATGTAAAATTAAATGTATTCTACTTTTTTGAAGTTTCACTTCTGCCGTGTGTGCACACACACTTTTTTTTTTGCTACTTAATCACACATATTTTAATATTTTGGAATAAAATTTACACGTACGCGTGTTCTTAGATATAATTGTAAGAAACAGTCTCAAAACCACTGAAATAAACTATGAAAATCACTAACTAACAGTAACGGCCAAGTTGTTCGTACCTCTATCCGCACTCAAGTGATCGTTCTCCACTTATTCCTACCCTACCCTTTTATAACCCCACTATTCATTAATATTTATCAATAGACCAATAGCATTGCGTTACCGGTATAACCAGTCAAAATAATGTCTATTAACATATTTTATTAAATAGAGAACTGTGTTATCATCTATTATAGTTTGTCCCTATTTTTAATAAAATAAATAGGAGTTTTTGATGTGGCGATAACATAATTCAAAAAATTCTGTTCAGCTGTTCGAAGATCATCAGCTCTTTTCTAATAGTTGAAGAAATTTTAAATATTTTAAATTTATGATTATTTAAAACGAAAGCTTAAAATAAATGCGATTAGAATACAACAGCATAATGTGAATGCAAGTGTGTTATATCCTAAACGGTAAGTAGTTTCTTCAAACTTCTTTGAGTCCAAACAGTGTTGAGAGCAGGGCAAGCGCAGTTCTATGGCGTCCATTAGACGCTCATGCAGACGTTAACATTACCAAAAGTCATGACCGACGGATATTCGTTGGTGATTGAAATAATATCGACATTAAAATCTCATCACGCAACCGTCAATCACTGCATTAGACGATAGGTTATTCGTCAATCACCGTTTTGATTGTGGCAAAACTGACAGCAAAACCTACTGTGTAATGGGCGCCTATGCCCGTTCCTTTAGATTTGCCATTGTTCTTGTTAATTTAGGCTCTTTGCGGGTCAAATTTTCCCTGATTTTAAATCACCTTCTACTAATTAAACTTCTTAATTAAAGTAGTTTTCCCTATTTTAAGAGGTTTTTCGAATAAAGCCTTTACGTACTTTAGCAAATCTGCTCTGAAAAACTTATTCACTTTAAATGTTTCGATACAAAAAAGGTACTAAAATAATCCTAATAAAAACAAATGACAAGCGATTAGTTGAAACATAGGCTAACATGAATATTTGTCAACTAATTTTACGGCCATTTCGTTTGCCAGCTATTGGTATAAAAAAACGGCGTTTTAAAATTATACCGAAGTATAATTGAGTCATAAATCCAGTGCGCCATCGTCTAAGGCAATATTACTATGTAATAAAGATCTCTCAGTAAATTGCCGGGTTAGTACAAACAGACTGGTCAATCAATCATTCAAGAATATAAGTGGCATATAAAAAATGGTATTATTCAACAACAACTGCTGACACAATAATAGTGTATTGTTACACTTAAATAACTACCCAAAAAAGGTAGATTTTTATATAGGTATATTAAAAAGCGCCTTTCTTTTTGGTTATTAAATAAAAAGTATTTAAAAGTATTAAATGTCTAAATCGGGTACGATACTTTTTTTTTATCTGATATGTTTCAATCGAATTACACCCATCGTTATCACGGTGAACTCTTACGAAAGATACATCATAAATATTACATCTAAATAAACCGCGATAAAGTCCCGATTTTCACATGTAAGTCGCGAAAGTTAGAAAACAATTACTTTTAAAAATACTTCTAAAGTGTAAATACTTTAAAGCCCTGAACTGAATGGGTATTCCCTAAAGTTAAATATATTTAAGTTTATGCCTAAAATTAATGGCTTTCTTTATTGCTTATATGCTTATGCTTATGGCTAAATACCAACCTTGCGAGGAGAGTATAATAACTCTGTCTTCGAAAAGATCATGTGAATAATTAAATTTTTGATTTCGATCTCGTCGATCTCTTACACAGAAATAAAAGGTATAACTGTAACAGAATTAAGTTACAAAAATGAGCTTAATGATGATCTATTAAAACAAAATTATTGAAATGGAAAATTAAATAACTAAAAATTGTTACACATCAATAATAAATAAATAGTTACAAATTTAACTATTTATTTATTACAATAAAGCTCCGACTTTCTGTCCGTCCATCAATGTCGATTGACTATTTAAATTATAAAATGACCTACGGCTGTATTTGAAAATGTATTGATGTTATTACAAATACGATATGAATTATGATGGAATTCAAAATGAATAAGTTTATTTGGAAAGGGGTTCCGAAAAAATCAAAAAAATATTCGAAACATTTAATTAAATTATTTCGGTGTTTTAACTTATAGAAAAACGCAATACGTATAATAACTTTGCTGGCTTCGGATTTTGAAGCTCCATATGAAAGATATTTATGTAGTAAAAACGATGTTATCCAACGTATAGTGTATGATTTATAAATATTATCAAAGATTGTCTTCAAACGCTAAAAAATCAAAAAGTGTCTGTCATACAACTCATACATCCTTCAATTTTTATATATATATTTTTTTATTTATTAAGAAACTCAATAACTTATTTTATGATTATTAAATTGTATCACACGTTTCGTATATTACAACTACAAGGTTTTAACTGCAAAGTTATGTACTAAACAGTATTTTTTCAGAGAGCAGGTGTGCCGAATCAAAAGTAATAAAACTTTTACAATATCTAATTCGTGTCGAAACTGGTCTAGATAAAAGTTAAAAAGTCGTCTATTTAATTTACACCTCACAGAGCAAGTTTTTATCATACGAAACTATTAATTGATATAATAGAGTTTATTGACTTATGCAAATCGTTGCGATAATTACTTTACCGCTATTACTTCTACCGATAAATATGGAGTATCTGAAGTGGCGAGATAGATATATGACTTCCGGTGGAAAAAACCTAATTTTCTCATAACTGTTACACAGTTTTTTTTAAACTAAATTATGTCTTATATGTATCTATGTAAGCTAAAATTTTTTCTCGCTTTTACAATAACTAAATACCTAAGTAGCGATATTGGTTATCTTATAAAGGTAACTAGTTTTACATACCCCTAGTGATGCAAGCGTAAATAAACTACGGTGATTGCTTAGCATCAGATTCGCCGTTGGCTTTGCCATAATATGTAGAGTGTATATAATTTAACTTGAGTATAAATGACTGTTCACCCCTGTTAAAGTTCTAATAGCTCCATTTTTACGATACCCGGCAACTGGTACAGCTAAAATGGAGCTTCTAGTTTTCTTCGATCTTAAGCGAAATTACGTGTTATTATTAAATACTTGACCATTTTATCATAAAAATAACTAGATGCGGGCAGCGCAGGACCGAACGTTGCGGCTATATTTTGGCTAAAATGATGATTAAATCAATGCCTTTATTTATATTAAGTGTCAACACAATTGTTTAAATAAAAAATCCTTATAAATACATATAGTAAACTCGCTTTATAATTGATAAATACTACATCAGTTATAAATTTTTGATAAAAACTTATTGATTTATGAATAAAAGAAATATAATCAAGAAAGAAAAGAGAGCTATTATTAAAACCTACAAACTTTCATTAAAAACGGTACTCGTTCCGATTAATTTTTTAAGTTGTATCAACAGTGTAATGAATGCTAAAGAATGATATAAGTAGCAAAGCCCTCAAAACAAACAGCACGTGCGAGAACTTCATTCCCCAAATATTTAAACACCGTCTAGTTAATGATAGCGTGAAAAGCGAAACGTGTTGCCGGCTCCAACCAGAAATAACGATAAATACATTTAACATTAATTAAAACCGAATATAGTTTCTACTGATGTTGTGGACTTTTTGTGAACCCATAGAAGTAATTAATTTGTTTCATTGATTGAAAATGTAATTAATTAATTATATAATTTATTTATACAGTTATTCATTCATTCCTTTTTAACTTCAAAAACGATAAGGTTGTCAATTCGAACGTGTTTTTTGGCGTATAATTATCAAATACAATGAAAAGATTTTATTAAATGAAATATTTTTAAAAGATAGTTTTATGGGTAAAAACATATCACTATACAAGTAACGTAGTGTTTAACAAGTATCTTCTGTAGAATAGATATATGTACTACTCTAATTTAAAAAAAAAATTGTTTCTTAGAAAAACAACAGAAACTAGAGCCGATCACATTCCGACATCGTTTTTATTATTAAATGGACTTTATATTTTAATAACTCAATGTGTGGTTATTTGTCACAACACCTTGCTTAATTAATTATATCATTTGTAAATATTTTTATTATAATTAATGACGATGAGACACATACATATCATTCTCCGCGCCTTTTCCTAACTAATTTGGGTCGGCTTTCAATCTAACTACGATACGGCCGAACTTTGATATTTTACGTGAAGACACATACATATAAGATTACATAATAAATTATACACGATTAATTTTTAACATTTATAGGGTTCCTGGTTTATTTAAAATAAGTCATAAATATAAATTGCGCGTTGATGATACAATATGGCGACTAACTGTTATCTATAATTTTTTTATTTTGTTCGCAGCGCGGTCAGTGCGGGAAGCGGTCAGAGGGCGTGAGTGTCGCGTGTTAGACTTGTGATTGGCCGGCTACTAGGATAAGGAGTTACGTATTTTAATTTTTAATTCAATAATATTACGAATTCATTTTATTTTTTTATTTTTTTACCTTTACAATTTTTACATATTTTATTACAATTTCATCAATTCTTTACGTTTGCAAAATATGCAGTACAAGCTTTTGGCTGCGGCTTCGCTCGCTTTGAGGTAGATTTTGTCAGTTAATCTATCCCTCAGAAACAGTTTATTTTTTTCTGTACCTCTAAGTAACTAACTATTTCAGTTAAGTAGTTGTACGATCTCGCTATCGTAAATACAAATAAGTTATACTTTTTACATATAGATCATTTTGTGCACACGTTGCGACCTTTTGGTTGCGCGTTGTTATTGTTATAAATACATTAATTAATACTTTATAAGTGAGTACGCTACCAACTATTATACCTACAAGCACAAAGAAAGATTCGCTACCCTATACATTTTTAAATACTTTTCTTGATTGAATTGAATTGAATTTACGTTTGGCTGTCTTTCCTGCGTACTCAATTAACTACTAATTTAACTACTTAACAACTATCCTACAGTGAGCAAGCTATAACTGGCCTGTTCAGTAGTTAAGGTGTGAAAACATAATAAACAAACAAATAAATTCACATTTGTATCCCACTAATATAAATGTGAAAGTTTGGATGGATGGATGTTTGTTACTCTTTCACGCAAAAACCATTGAACCGATTACGATGTAATGTAGATATGTAGATAGCTGGAGACCTGGATTAACGCATAGGGTACTTTTTATCCCGATATTCCCACGGGATCGGGACTTACGCGGGTGAAACCGCGGGGCGCTACTAATTTATAATATTACTAGTTAAGATTTGTTACAGTCGGAAATAGCTGAAAATTGTATATAGAGATTATTACTAAATTATCTACATACGTACAAAGTGTGTGCAAAACGCTAATATGGAGCATTGGTACCTACCAAATTAATTTGTGTGACGTTATCAGTCAAAGTTATCAGTAGTAAATGATCAACGCAAGCATGTGTTACCTCTCTCAGCAACACCGCGGTAAATATCAACACAACCAACCGATCCACGTTATTTGTGCAGTGTGTACACCGCCTATATCCGATACACTACTAATTTTAACTGAAACAACATCGCTCAGTGTTATGGCTATCCCAGTCATAATATTTGGCTATCGAATTGTAAAGATAGACTTCAATTTACTTAGGTACTATTCAAACAAGAGAACAATGTTTTACTGTGATTAAATACTTGACCATTTGATCATAGAAAATAACTAATTTATGGTATTTATTTATAATTACTTTGTTGACAATCTATCCCACTAATATTATAAATGTGAAAGTTTGGATAGATGTATGTTTGTTACTCTTTCACGCAAAAACCACTGAACCGATTGCTATGAAACTTGGTATGCAGATAGCTGGAGACCTGGATTAACGCATAGGCTACTTTTTATCCCGATATTCCCACGGCATCGGGAGTTACGCGGGTGAAACCGCAGGGCGCTGCTAGTATTTTTATAAGCTTTTGTTTAAACTTTGTTTGTTAGTATCGTCAAACCTTGCAACTGTTTTTACCACTGCCTCAATACTGATAAATCTTTAATTTTAAATCCTACTATAATATTAAAAACGTGAAAGTTTATGAGGATGTACGGCACCGGGACTTACGTGGGTGAAACCGCGGGGCGATGCTAGATTATTATAAACGTGAAAGTTTGTGAGGATGTATGGATGTATGGATGTTTGTTACTCTTTCACGCAAAAACCACTGAACTGATTGCGATGAAACTTGGTATGTAGATAGCTGGAGACCTGGATTAACGCATAGGCTACTTTTTATCCCGATATTCCCACGGGATCGGGACTTACGCGGGTGAAACCGCGGGGCGCTACTAATTTATAATATTACTAGTTAAGATTTGTTACAGTCGGAAATAGCTGAAAATTGTATATAGAGATTATTACTAAATTATCTACATACGTACAAAGTGTGTGCAAAACGCTAATATGGAGCATTGGTACCTACCAAATTAATTTGTGTGACGTTATCAGTCAAAGTTATCAGTAGTAAATGATCAACGCAAGCATGTGTTACCTCTCTCAGCAACACCGCGGTAAATATCAACACAACCAACCGATCCACGTTATTTGTGCAGTGTGTACACCGCCTATATCCGATACACTACTAATTTTAACTGAAACAACATCGCTCAGTGTTATGGCTATCCCAGTCATAATATTTGGCTATCGAATTGTAAAGATAGACTTCAATTTACTTAGGTACTATTCAAACAAGAGAACAATGTTTTACTGTGATTAAATACTTGACCATTTGATCATAGAAAATAACTAATTTATGGTATTTATTTATAATTACTTTGTTGACAATCTATCCCACTAATATTATAAATGTGAAAGTTTGGATAGATGTATGTTTGTTACTCTTTCACGCAAAAACCACTGAACCGATTGCTATGAAACTTGGTATGCAGATAGCTGGAGACCTGGATTAACGCATAGGCTACTTTTTATCCCGATATTCCCACGGCATCGGGAGTTACGCGGGTGAAACCGCAGGGCGCTGCTAGTATTTTTATAAGCTTTTGTTTAAACTTTGTTTGTTAGTATCGTCAAACCTTGCAACTGTTTTTACCACTGCCTCAATACTGATAAATCTTTAATTTTAAATCCTACTATAATATTAAAAACGTGAAAGTTTATGAGGATGTACGGCACCGGGACTTACGTGGGTGAAACCGCGGGGCGATGCTAGATTATTATAAACGTGAAAGTTTGTGAGGATGTATGGATGTATGGATGTTTGTTACTCTTTCACGCAAAAACCACTGAACTGATTGCGATGAAACTTGGTATGTAGATAGCTGGAGACCTGGATTAACGCATAGGCTACTTTTTATCCCGATATTCCCACGGGATCGGGACTTACGCGGGTGAAACCGCGGGGCGCTACTAATTTATAATATTACTAGTTAAGATTTGTTACAGTCGGAAATAGCTGAAAATTGTATATAGAGATTATTACTAAATTATCTACATACGTACAAAGTGTGTGCAAAACGCTAATATGGAGCATTGGTACCTACCAAATTAATTTGTGTGACGTTATCAGTCAAAGTTATCAGTAGTAAATGATCAACGCAAGCATGTGTTACCTCTCTCAGCAACACCGCGGTAAATATCAACACAACCAACCGATCCACGTTATTTGTGCAGTGTGTACACCGCCTATATCCGATACACTACTAATTTTAACTGAAACAACATCGCTCAGTGTTATGGCTATCCCAGTCATAATATTTGGCTATCGAATTGTAAAGATAGACTTCAATTTACTTAGGTACTATTCAAACAAGAGAACAATGTTTTACTGTGATTAAATACTTGACCATTTGATCATAGAAAATAACTAATTTATGGTATTTATTTATAATTACTTTGTTGACAATCTATCCCACTAATATTATAAATGTGAAAGTTTGGATAGATGTATGTTTGTTACTCTTTCACGCAAAAACCACTGAACCGATTGCTATGAAACTTGGTATGCAGATAGCTGGAGACCTGGATTAACGCATAGGCTACTTTTTATCCCGATATTCCCACGGCATCGGGAGTTACGCGGGTGAAACCGCAGGGCGCTGCTAGTATTTTTATAAGCTTTTGTTTAAACTTTGTTTGTTAGTATCGTCAAACCTTGCAACTGTTTTTACCACTGCCTCAATACTGATAAATCTTTAATTTTAAATCCTACTATAATATTAAAAACGTGAAAGTTTATGAGGATGTACGGCACCGGGACTTACGTGGGTGAAACCGCGGGGCGATGCTAGATTATTATAAACGTGAAAGTTTGTGAGGATGTATGGATGTATGGATGTTTGTTACTCTTTCACGCAAAAACCACTGAACTGATTGCGATGAAACTTGGTATGTAGATAGCTGGAGACCTGGATTAACGCATAGGCTACTTTTTATCCCGATATTCCCACGGGATCGGGAGTTACACGGGTGAAACCGCAGGGTGCAACTAGTACATAATATATGTGTGTAGGTTTCTTTGGTGGTATTCAATCACATATTACCTCCACAGGGATTTGGTCTCCTGAAGGCAAAAGTGGCTACTAGTGCCTATAAATACCGTTATTTGAATTACCTGACGTCTCGACCAGGTTGCACTGGCCGTGGTATACATAATTATATATCATGGAACGGGAAGTTTAAAAAGAAGTGTTATTAGTGTACTGCAATAGGTGGTACGTCAATAAGGGCATTAAACACGTATTGCAAAATCCATGGGTTATGGTGAACGTTTGCATCACTAAGAATAAAATCAAGAGGAAATACCAAACGTAAGAATCGTAGGTGTTGCAATTATGCGGAGACATTTATACCATCGCGATTGCGCTAAATGATTTAACCTTTCATTATTTTTGTTGTGTGTGTGTTATTGTGTGTCCGCTAAACTCTAACGGACGGGACGACGGTCCCTGTACTAACTAAAAAGCCTATTAAAACCTATGGTTACTTTTTTTTTAATGCAACTCCCGCATTGGGAATTACTCCTGTGTCGCAGGGGCCTTTACAAACATACACAGAACGGACACAAAGAACACCCAGACTCGGGTGGGAATCGAACCCATGGCCTATGGTATAGCAGTCAGGGTCACTAACCACTAGGCTAACAGGCCAGTCATACTTATTATTACTAATACACCTAAATATGTCTTAGTAAAAAACTGAACACCATACAAAACCAACCAATAAACTTTTTTTTTTATTTTTTTTTTATTTGGGTCAACAAACAATTGTACAAAAATGCTTAATACAAACTTATGGTACTAATAGATAAGTTTTAGGTAAATGTACAACCAACATCGTTGTCCACTACAAAACTTCGACGTTATAACACTGCACTCTATTACAATTTGCACAAATTTCTAAATTTAAATACCAGAGTATTACAGAAATACTTCGTATTTTAGTTACATAGTATACTAGTCAAGGTTAAACAAAGTCACCATAAAAAGTAAATAATCTTGCTACAATGGGCGCTTGCATGGCTTTCCACTTTTATAACGCTATTGCGAAATTGCAATGCGGCATATCGTAACACAGCAACACTGAATAATAGCTTATTAAAAACCTCCGTAGTATTTCAAGCCTTATCCTACTGCGAACAGAGTCTACATTACCATATAGTTGCATAGTAGAATGCAGTTGGGGTAATTGACACTGTTGTCTGACTAGAATTAAATGTAATCTTCGTTTAAGCAAACTACAGCTTTTAGTACGGGGTGTTCTAATTATTTATTTTCTTAATTTAAAATATAACTCAAAAGGAAAAAAGGAACCCTTATAGGATCAGTTTGTTGTCCGTCTGTCTGTCCATCGGTCTATCTGACTGTCTGTCTGACTGTCAAGCTTTTTTCAGGAACGCGAAGAGTTTTCAAGTTGAAATTAACATGAAATTCTTATGTCTGCGGTCCCTCATAGCTGTAAAAGAATCAAGCTCCTAAGTCAACGCATTCAAAAGATACGGCCATTTAAATATTATATTATATAAATTGAAATGTGGTAATAAGCAAGGTCTCATGGCACAAGTAAATAAAAAAAATCAAAAGTAATTATTTCGTTGTTATATCACATAATAAAAATATTTTTTCGATTACAAACTTACATTTTGCGGTTGGAAAACTGACTGTGACGTACATCGATGTATGGAAGAGTATCTCTGTAACTGCTAAGGTAAGTTTGTCTTTCAATTTCCAAGATGGATGTCCTATCTACACACAAGTTTGTTTGCTTACGGAACCCTCGGTGTGCGAATCAGACTCGCACTTGTCCGGTTTTTTATGTATCGGTCAACAAGCACGCGGCCGGCACGCTGACTTTAGTTAGATTATATTCCTTTTATGGTGTTTTTTTTCTCAACCTTGTATTCCTTTAGTTTACCCACCCAAATAGATACCCTAATTAAAGATCTATAAACGAACGAAAACTACATTCATTAGAAATATGTAAATTATTTTTAAGAACCATCTATAATAAAAACACTCAATATTATCACATAACAATAAATACATTTTTTTTTTAACTTAAACTACAAAAATCTAAATATATAAAAATTAATCCCTATTTCCCTTGGTCATGGCATCACGCGTAAACGGCTGGACCGATTTCGAATTATTCTTTTTTTTTGTTTTTGTTATTGTCCGTAGAAGGTTTTCTTATGAAAGAAAAAAATAAGAAAGTTGAGCGGAAAATTTGAAAATTTAAGGAAACTTAACGAGTAACTTACGTGGATGAAACCGCGGGGCGCAGCTATTTAATTATAAAAATGAATGTTGTTACTAAAACAGTCCATGGGGTGTGAATTATATTTTTTTAAACATCACTGTTTTATATACCTATCTTAAGTTTATAAACTTCATATAAAACATTAAGATTAAATAAGGTTTAAACTCTTAAGGTGGAGGTGACATTGAACAGAGATGGCCAGCCTGAGAGCCTCGTTATGGCAAGCCGTCACTCTTACAACAGCAGGCTGAAGAAGGTCACTAGCCCAATGTGTTCCTTCTTAGACCACTTTCCAAACTTTGGCCTTATCTTTTGAAGAATTCAGTAAGTTATTAGACAAACTCACCTTTAAAAAAATTACATTATCTACATTCCGACAAGGCCATTTGACAGGCCTTTATGGCTTGACAGGAGTTCCGTTGCTTCCGAAACTTAATTTAAGTACTAATCTCTCATATAAGTCCACATGGACACCGTGTAATTTAAGCAGTTGAAATCCGGCATAACAACTTAGCCAAACAATTGGAAAAGTAGTTAAGAATGTGGTTTTCACGAGCAAAAAAATGGTAAACAATTCTAAGAGTCACATTTCAAAGTATTTATAGCCATTAAGGTTCGATTGAGGCCGCTTTGTCTCGAAACACATAAAGACGAGGAATGCGGTAATAAAATGTGCGTGGAGCATAAGCACCTTTATATGGTGCAGCTAGCGAAATCAATCATCGTAAACAGACTGTATTAGAAAGAGCATTTCTTCGGATGAGAAATGGCCATGTACCGTAGTTATGATAATATTAATATCCTATTGATGATTAACGTACATAGCTTGCAGGAACAAAAACACTTAAAAAATAACATTTTATTATGATAAGATCTTGACAGATGCTTTGTAAAAATAAAGCAAAAGTTGGGTAGTCACACATAACATTTCTTTACTTATGATATTTTGTGCTTTTGACAGGTAGATCCCAAATAAACATAATTATATACTGGTGGATGGAAATCTACCATATTACACCCGCTATATTTTTGGTCCCATATTATAGGTGGCAAGTCTGTTAATTGTCACTTTCAGACTCCGTGAATGTCTTGAATCCTGACTAACGAGATAAATAAGCCTTTTAAAAATGTGATGCGGTGTTTAAACTTTAAGCCACAAATGATATCGTTCCAACAATTATTTATCATCCCATTATTTCCAAAAGCTTTTATTAATATCTACACATATCTAACCTTCCATATCCCATAAAATCAACTTGTACCATAATAACCGAGTTTATGTTCCATAGGAAAACGGCTCTGTAATAAATTCTAGTCCTACACGTATGCAAATCATAATGGCATTGAGCTTATGGAACAAAACACTGCATAAAACTAGTCGAACCAAAAACAATGATTAAGATCACGCGTTGACGCGATAGTGATGTAATTTATAATTAATGTGTGTGCTTATCGCTGCACATTTGTACTCCTTTTGTGTGTTGGATGTATGAATGTGTACTTTGATATGTGTGTGGTCGTTTGTGTGTATTTAAGTGTTGCAAATTATCACGCGCTATAGTGCATGCGATACATGTCTGTTTAAAAATTAATTCAAAATAATATTCGTATGTACGAGGTTCATTTAATACAGTTTTACCACTTAGAGATAAAAACTTCACCGTAGATAGCAAAAAGCAACTGGAATTTTCTTCTTTTTTTATATTTATAATTTCATCAGTATTACACTGATGAAATTATATATAAAAAAAAGAATCCGTTAAGTAGCTGCTGATAAATTGAAGAATTTACAGGGAAAAAAAGACACAACATAATACCTTCTTCTTTTTTGGAGCTTGGTAATCTATATAAATATTACAAGACAAAGTTCAGTACATCTTTCTGCTTTGTTTTGACAAGTGGCAAACAAGCAGACGGGTCACCTGATCGTAAGTGTCTACCGCCGCCCATGGGCACCTACAACTTAAGAGTCACAAGTGCGGTGCCAACCTTTAAGGTGGGAGGGGAGAGAATAGAAGAGGAGCAGAAGGTTGAAGAGAGAAGAGTTAAGGCCTCATGCAAAATTCAACCTGGAAGAACTTAGGCTACTTTTTATCCTGGAAAAATGTACGGTTCTCGTGCGATACATTTGAATTTCCACGCCAACGAACTCGGGGGCAACGGCTAATAGTAAAATACTGACGGAAGTGCCTGATATTCTAAAATACTCCAAGCAACGGTATATCTAGATATGCGACCTGGTCCGCCATCATTTAAACTAGCTGTAATATACGACGACGACGCGACTTCACCCTCAAACTATCCAGTCTCTATAGCTCATGGCTTATACACTAACTTGGTACACAAATGCGTCTGTAACGGCTCCCAAGTTATTACTGAGCTGAATTTACTTAAGCTGTTTACCAATGTACTGTAAGCCAGTAAGCGGCGATCAACTACCTTGGTATAATATTATGTTGGTTCTGGTATATTCGAGTATAAACTGTGGGTTTTTAAAGATTATAATAATAGGTAATTGTCGGGTAGATTTCCTGCCAAGACATATAAACAAAGCTTGTAGCAGCACACATAATGTAAGTCATGTTACTCTGACGTCAATCAATCAACCGATTAGCCTATCGCAGTCCACTGCTGGACATAGACCTCTCCCAATGCACGCCACAGCACCTGATCCTCCGCCTTCCGTAACCAGTCCATCCTAAGTTCCAGTTACTTTCTTCAGTCCACCGGGATGAAGGGCGTCTTACCTTGAGTTTACCGATTGACGGTCTCCACTCTAGGACCAGTCTGCTTCAACAGCCATCGGTCCTTCCGTAGACGTGACCGGCCTTTACTCTGATTTATTTAAGAGGACTGGTTAAAAGAAATCATAAAAAAGTACGGCTCTGAACTACCCAAAACTACAACCTTGATTCACAAAAAACGGCACAGTTGAAAAACTAATCTGGAAGCACGAACATATTCCCATTTTCTATCAAATAATTCGGAAATATCGTGTATTTTTTGTCACGTTCCGTAACAAAATCCCAATTCACAAATCACTGCGGAAGGTCGACATTGAAATGGATGTGGCGTCACATGGAATGGGCAGAAAGTGATAATACGTTTCCCTTTAGACGACCAAGAGGAAATGGCGGGTTTTTCTAGCCCTAAGTACCTTATTCATAGAATTATTTTTTAACAATCTACCAAACGAAGGACTAGTTAACATCACAAATAGATAGATAGCTGATCTAAGCAGGATTGAAATACATTCACCGTCTTCATCATTTGACGACTAAGCAAGCAAACATGTGAAAAGCTCCCACAGTAACTTCTAGTTGTTTGCAACACCAAAGTTTCTACCACGACTTCTTCACTGTGGGAGAGCCATGCTTCGGCACGTATGGGCCGGCTCGACCGGAGTGATACCAAGGCCTCACCGGCAACCGGCAGTGAAGCAATGATTGTAGCAATTGCTTCACTGCCGGTTGCCGGTGCCGGTAGCAATGTATTTCGCCGAGTGAGTGAGGTTACCGGAGGCCCTAACACTTCCCTTTTCCCCCTCTCCCCTCTCCCTCCCCTTCCCCTACTCCCACCTTAAAGGCCGACAACGTATTTGTGACTTATGAGTAACAGGTGCTCATGGGCGGCGGTAGTCATTTAAAATCAGGGGCCCCGTCTGTTCGTTTGCACATATCGTTTTTTTTTTTTTTATCACATAAAAAAAAACGACGTTGCTGAACGACTGTAAAACTTTCTTTGGCTTAATTTCGTTTAATATAAACATTACTATTAGTATTATATATAACGACCATTTAAATAAACTAAATCCTTGTTTTAGGAATGAATTCGTAAAGAGTAGTAATTGGCATCAGCAAAAAATGACTCGGAATACAAACCAATTTATATTGTACAATTATTTATGTTCTAAAGAGTTAAATATATAGGAAAAAAGTAGTTATTTCAACGAAAAATCAAAAACAAAGAAAAATACACCTGACCTGAAATTCGAACCAGGACCTTAGAATAAGCAAACAACACTTAAGATCGAGTAAATTTTTATCAAGATGTGAGATAGCTGCTATTCGCTTAAAGTTGAAAGGTCCATATTATAGCAGCCTGTTCGTAGTAAGGCTTTGACTGTTCACCTTCCCGGTAGTCTAAAAACAAAATACATAATAACGGTGGTATTATCACAGTACGGTAATCATATTATGTATTGGAGAGGCTGGAAGCTGTCCACACACTGAATATAATTTTAAGAACAGAATTTTGCTTTATCTGTAACTGGTGGTTATGTGTTTAAGTTAACTGGAACTATATTACCACCACAAAGTCGAAGTTAATATTCAGAATATTTTATTTTTTATGTCGGGACATCCAGTGAATTAGTGTTTCAGGAAGTCAGAAACACAGAACAGTGATATACCAGTGATAACTCAGACATACAGCGAAAGTGGTATTTTTAACCCCCGACGCAAAAACGACGGGGTGTTAAAAGTTTGACGTGTCTGTGTGTGTGTGTGTGTGTGTGGCATCGTAGCTCCTGAGCGGATGAACCGATTTTGATTTTGATTTTTTTTGTTTGAAAGGTAAATTAGTCGGGAGTGTTGTTGGATATAATTCAAGAAAATCTGTCCGAAGATCATCAGCTCTTTTCTAATCATTGAAGGGATTTTCGAGTCGGGGGTATTTTAAATTGTAAATTTATAGTTTTATGCTATAAATGAATCAATTGAATCTGACCCTTTCAAGGAGCAAGCATGGTCTCTCGTTATAATTAGCCACGACAGTCGTCCGGGATTCAATTTACTTTACAAAAGTGAGTATCCAACTTGCATAACTTTAAATATATTATCCGCACAAAATATAATTCCATTTAAAAACTATGTATTTTAATCGATTGTTAACGAAATTTAATTTGGCTTTTAATAATGTTGTATATGATCTTGTAGTGTTTGTATATACTCTTTGTATAGTATAATCAAAATGTACAATTAAAACCATAGACAAGCTAACAAATCCCAAAGTGACTAAGAGTAAAAATTTGCGGAGGATGTAAAGAGGTGTTTTATTTTTTAAGAAAAGACTTGGCAAATGGCAGTTTGTCAACAAGATTCTGTCTCGCAAATTTTTTTTTGCATTAATTTTTTATGGTATAGGGGGCAAACGAGCAGACGGGTCACGTGATGGTAAATGACTACCGCCGCCCATGGGCACCTTTAACTAGAGAGTCACAAGTGCGTTGCCGCCCTTTAAGGTGGGAGTAGGAGAAGAGGGGGAGGGGGGAAGAGAGGAGAGGAGGGAGAGGGGAAGGACGGGAATAGGGGAGAAGGAAGGGTTAGGGCCTCCAGTAACCTCACTCACGCGGCGAAATGCAATGCAAACATTGCTTCACTGCCGGTTTTCTGTGAGGCCGTGGTATCGAGCGAAGTCGAGCCGGCCCATACGTGCCGAAGCATGGCTCTCCAACGTAAAAAAGTATATGCTAATATTCCCATGTATTTATTCTATATTTATTTACTTTTTATTGAATATATTCATTTCATTCGCCTAAATACGAAACTTTAAGTCAAAATGGGACCAACAAGATATGTCAACTACGTATAGTAGATAAGACACTAGATTTCATTACGCTATGTTAATTCAATTTCCCAATTAAGAATGTCTTGACGAAGGACCAAATTCTGTTGTAACAGGGGTCTACCATAATTGGACGGTACGTTCATATGTAGCACACTATAATTATATGGTTCAGATATTGTGCTTGACATTTGGTTGTAACATGAATGGTATTTAGCATTAGCTCGAAAGAGCGGGCTATTTGCCAAGCTATGATATTATTATTATATCGTGTTTAATTTTGTATCTTGAGTTATATGTAGATCGAGGGGTCATCTAGGTATGGGTTCTAGGATACAAAAACAATTACTTAGACATATGTATTTTGTTACAACGTACATATTTCTTCTTTGATAACAAATCCGATACCTAAATGATCACTCTATTACCCAAATCATTAGTTGTTACTTCTTATATTTTTACTAATACTACGCTACTTCATTTAAATAGTAATATAGGAGGGAAAATCCTCCACCAACCCTTGATATGTTTGTGCCAACGATGACAACAGCCAAGGATAAATCGCATCTATTTGCCATTAATAAGAAGGCAATCCGAACTCCCTCGACAGATCTGCTTATTAAGTGTGGCAGGTACCTACCAATAAAGCTTAATGCGCAATCTTCCAGTAGCACGAAGTGATACTTTGGACACATGTTTTATTCGAGAAGAATAATTATATATACCTATATTTATAAATAATTATGTATCATGCAGTAGCAGTATAATTATGTTCATTTGAAATATGTGCAGTGGATCTGGAGATAGCTGTCCACATATCGCCACCCGGCTAAAAAAGTGTCATATCACAAAAAAAGTGTCATATCACATGTTAGGTACGTTTTGACATTTTTATAGCATTGAATAACAAATGTTGCATTTGGTGAGCTGTAAAAACATCGTTATTAGCTCAGAGCTGTTTTGTTAAATTCACCGGCATAAAAGTAGTGTTTTCTCGAAATAGCTGTTTTTGAATTATGACATTTTTTTTGCCGGGTGGCGATATTTTCGCACTTGTTCTTATTTACATTCTGTTTCATTTTGATTACACTGATATTAGACCAAATGGACGTACTATAAATGTTATAGTTTCCTTTCTACTTCACTAAATTCGTAAAGTAATTACGATGACAATATTGAACACTTATCTGAGAGTTGTGGGTCCTACGTTGGCTTTTGTTGAAGCCTTGTCAGATATCTCTTTACGATGCATTGGGATACCTTTAGACAAAATCGGATTACTTTATTCAGCCGTAAATCCGGGTGATAAGCAGGTAGGGGGAAGATAGAACCGCCTTAGACACGATATTCTATGATAATTGATATATAGTGAGAATTTATCTGTTTATACAAAAAAAAAATACATTCGCAGAATAAATGTAATTTTTAGGGTTCCGTACCGCTAAAGGAAAAAATGGAACCCTTATAGGATCACTTTGTTGTCCGTCCGTCCGTCCATCTGTGTGTCTGTCAAGACCCTTTTTCTTAGGAACGCATGGAGGTATCAAGCTGGAATTTATATCAAATACTCAAGTCTACTGTCCCTTGGAGCTGTGAAAAAATCAAACTTCTAAGCCAACGTAATCAAAAGATACAGCCAGTTATGCCGCAAATTTCCGCAAATTTTCGACACTCGCAAGGGTATCAAAACCTACAGGGTACTTCCCGTGAACTAAGAATCTTGAAATTTGGTACGAAGCAACGTCTTATAGCACAGACACACATTGTTGACTTTGTCATACATCGCAACCGCAAAGTTAAGTTTGTCTTTCGAAAAAGACGGGCAAAAGTCTTTGAAAATTGATTCCCGAGATGGACGTTTACAAGTTTGTTTGCTTAAGGAACCCTCGGTGCGCGAGTCAGACTCGCACTTGTCCGGTTTTTTTTAGGGTAATTAGATTTCTGCTTAGACTTTGGCAGTATAGAAGATCAAATCAGATCTACAGAAAACCGAGACTAAGGCGGTACTACTAGCTTATCTTTGACTTAATCGTAGTCAAACAAGAAACAAATAAAAATCTATTTAATAAGTTCACCATCATGAGTTCTAAGCATATATTGTACAACTATTATTGTCTTATCGAAACATGCGATCGAGACAATAAAACATCAAAAAACGAAACATGCTAACTTCATATATAAACAAGTTTCAGCAATGCGCTGCTTAAATGAAATGTGCATACTGTAATGACTCTTGCTGCTATCATTATATGAGTTATAATCCCACGAAAGTTATAATGCCGTGTTAGTTGATGATAAGATCATGTTGGGATAGCATTATGTATCGAAAGAAAAGGGTTGGCCGAAAATACGTGCTCTAGAAAATTTTATATAACTTCGCAATTATTGGTTGTAAAATAATATGCTGGATTTCCTTCAATGTACTAAGGCGGCCCTGACATATTTTCTTATACATTTTTAATAGCAATTAGCCACGCCAATTTCCCTTCATGAGGTACATTTCACTCTAGCCATTATACCCCGCAAACAACGAAATATCGCAATTAAGTGTATTTGTAAGTAGGAGAGCCATACTTCGGCACATATGAGCCGGCTCGACGTAGTTAAGCAATGCTTGCATTGTGTTTCGCCGACTGAATGCGGTTACCGGAGGCTCTAACCCTTCCCTCTCCCCTTTCCCCCCTCTCCCATTCTTCCCCCCCTTCCGGCCGATAGGCCGGTAATGGACTTGTGACTCTTGAGTTGCAAGTGCCCAGGGGCGGCGGTAGTCACTAACCATCCCCGTAATCTGTCTGCTCATTTGCCCCCTATCCCATAAAAAAGTCACTCCTTATGTGACATTTGTATGGTACAGGTATGCCTAGGATTGCTAACATCAGTAATGTAGTTAAAATGTTTTAAATCTTAAACTGTAAAAGTGCCCATGTGCATTTATTATATAGATTACACCTCCACCCAAGAGAAGACCGGTTTTTTTTAACGATTGCTCCCGTAAGGAAGGTGATTCCTCTGTCGCGGGAGACTTAACAAACATTTAAACAATGAACACAAAGAGCACCCAGACCCAGGAAACTATTTCTGGATCACACCAATGTTTTTCCTGTGTGAAAATCGAAGCTTGTGGCTTGGCACTTGGCACGGCGTAGTAGCGAGCCACTTTAAGCATTGCGCCAGGCAGACAGTCTATCAGTGCTAAAAGCGTAGTTTGTCTGACTGCTGGTAAGTAGGTTTGAGAGCTGTTAGAGAAGCTGCTAGAGAAACTCTGTGTATATTTGCCAACTAAAATGTATCCGCGCCATCATAGAGCTGTCTTGAGCATGGTCGCCAATGCTTCAGTGTCACAATATGGCGAGTGTTTATAAGCATCGGTAACAACTATGAGACAGGCCGGTAAAATCAATATATGAAAACCATAAACTTAGTATATTAGGCTAGTATACCAAGTTTATGATGAAAACACAAATTTTATTATAAATATATTTTATCTCGCTATTTGATACGAGCACAATACGGAAACAGGTGTCAAATAACATCACTGTCAAATAGCCCTAAAATATGATCCATGATGCTTTGAGTTCTAAATAATGTTTCACAAAGTACAGATAAAAAGAGCGATTCTATTGAAATTTTGAAGCATTTGGCATCATTATATTAATACGTGAAAAGAAATCTTTGTACCTACCCCTTTTTAAGAAAATTTCGCGAACGTTGTAACGTGAATTTTGGAACATTTTAGTTTATTTAGTTATTTACGGCTTAATGAAATTACACGAGTCCAGTATATGTAAGTCTATACAATGACAGCTCAGTTATACTGGCCAAAGAAAAAACCATGGTCGAAATTCAACCACCACGCGATCTAAAGAATAAATCTGTGTAACTTCGCTTATCATAGGCTGTATCTGGGGCGGTTGATTGCCATATTTATTGTTGGAATCAATGTACACGGACCACGGACTCAAATGTTATGGGTTTTAAGGTATAAGAGCCATAACATTTGAGTCCTGTCCTGTGTGTGTTCTCTCTTTTTATAGGCCGTTTTGCTAAGGGTGAAGGGGCTTTTATGCATTTGCACCTATTTATATTTTTGTTATTACATTCGGGGTTAAATTCAAGACATTTTCCGACGAGTGTTATGCTCCATCTTTTCGTCGGTCACTTGCTTTAATCCAGTCGAATAAGTCGAATTAAAAATATATGTGGTACTAAAATAATAATCTTAAATAAAATTATATACATCAGTCAGTATAAATCAAAAAACCTCATGTACTTTATAAATAACTAGCTACGCACCCCGGCTTCGCACGGGTAGCAGAGACATTTTCAACAATCGTCATCGTATTTCAATAAATTAAAAAAAAAATTACACAAAATCTTAACAAGTTATACACCTAAACCTTCCTCATGAATCACTCTGTCTATTAGAGAAAACCGTTCAGTAGTTTTTTAGTTTATCGCGAACAGACAGACAGACAGACCAGGCTAGGGACTTTGTTTTATAATATGTGGTGATGTATGAACACCGATTTCCCAAAAAAATATCGGTAACTTTTCAGTTTTATTTTTATCAAATGTTACCTTTCAAAATGGTCCCATACACATTATATTATAGTTTCAGTCCAACTAAATTAAATTGAAATCACGTAAACGTGCCACTGGTTGTAAAATAAAAAATACGATATTCAAGCCTCGATGTGTTAAAGTTACAACTGAACTAATAGCTTTAAGATTCAATTTTATGAATACATAAAACTATAATAATATAATATTAAAGTTTTATCAGTCACACAGTCTCGCTCATTTCAATCTCAATTCAATGCTAAAATGCTTCACTAAGAAACTAAAAAAAACTCAAATATTTCCTTACAGAAAATGACGGTTAATTCAATTCAATTCTTTACTATGCATTCCAAAATGTTTACAAAGGTGTAAAAAACTTAAAAAATTAATAGTCTCAATTTTGGACCCTGATGGGCACAGCGTATTCATATAACAATAATTAATTTTAACAAATATTTACTTTGGACATCATTTTAAATTAAATTAACTGTTAACTATATTATAATAAAGTAACCATATTATAAAAAAAAATAGATAAATATTTAAATCTATGTTAATATTACAATTAAAACTTGTCATTTAAGTACTCATCTAGACTATAATAACAGTAATTTATTAAAAGAGCGAAAGAAAGACTAAGTTTATTCATAAATCTATTATATTTATGGATTACTTTTATGAGTTCTGGCAGTTTATTTTATAATTTGTATACTAAGTACTAAGTTAGCACACAGCACGTCTCATTTTTAGCGGTTGTTGAGTGCGTAGAAATGCTCGCAATATCGGTGGTGTTCATTATTGTGCACTGTTAACTCTACACTCTATTATCGCCATACCTTGGGGGCTATAGCGAATTAGTGACAGTATTATCAATCATTAGTAGTAATATTGGTAGTACTGTCGTCTAGTTACGGTCTTCTGTAGGAGAGAAGTACCTTAGTAGGGACTTAGTAGACTCAAATCACAATAATTGTGATTTGAGTAATTCTTATACAATTATTGTATAAGAAATGTACATTTAAAGAGAAAAACGACGGGCGACTACACAAGACCAAGCAAAGAACATGTCGCTTTCAGATATTGAAATATCAAGACAAGAGATGGGAAATGTACTGTTGCGAAGAAAATTGATATCGTTAGATATAAAAATGACATGAAATTGTAATAGATTAACGCCTTAAGGGCGATATTATGGTTTTAGCCGAATAACGTTGCAATAGACTGAAATCAATGGAATATGTCTCTTTTCATATAATCGTCTCTTATTTGTGGACTATAGGTTAGGTAAAGATCTTATAATTATGTTATATGTAAATGTACACTATGCTCTAACACATTAAATGATGTACAAATAATAAATTTGTTGTTTTTTTTGTTATATTTTTTCACCTGATATAACGCTCGTTTGCGACAATAGCGACATAACTAAACATTATTAATTTTAGAAAATGGCAATGTTCTGTGATTTCCGCTAGAGTATTTTGTTCTAAATATATAATGAACTTGTCGCTTTCTCAATATTTCGTCGTAATATTTCTCAAAATTCTCGTCTTATAATATCAAAGATTTATGATCGTTTGGCATAATTAGTTCAATTCGGCTGAATTTTGAATTATGTCGATATTCTCGCAAACTAGCGAATTAAGTTAATAGTTTAATACCGCCGCTTACGGACACCTGCAACTCAAGAGTCACAAGTGCGTTGCCGGCCTTCGAGGTGGGAGTATGCTCTTTTCTTAAAGGTTTGTCTGATTACTTACATTCCTATAAAATCAATAATACATTAATGATCTTTAAGTAAGGTAAACCTGGCTGATAAATCTACAATAGCACAAATCCAAGTAATAACATAACGTGTTGTCTGCTCTATCACGTGTATAGCTCAGATCACGTGTTATATACACGTGATCTGGTTAACATGTGGTTCCTCGTAACGCCCAAAATGAAAATTCACCAAGTCATCACCGTGTACGTAAATACATCGGAATATGATCGAATTGTTGTGACAACAATAAATATAACATACTTGGTGAATTTTCCCACACATAGGTGCATCTACTGTAAAGTATGTACATACATACCTACGCAAAAAAGAATTATTAAAGTGAATCCACATTCCACCATGTTATAACAAACGCAGCTTTCACGGCATAAAATAATCCGGAAGAACATGAAAATATAGCCAGCACTTCACCATAAAAATACTTGATATAATTTAATTGAACTCTCACAGTGACCTGAAAGCTTTTAAAACTGAAACCTGCCTGGAGTGGGTAGATCTGTTTTCCAAGCTAATTTTTTTTTTATCAAACGGGGAGATTGGCCTAAAAATATTGTGGAATTTGTTTTATAAAATGTTCACGTATCAGTAACCCGAACACGAAATAGACTGTAAATTAAAGTTTCGTTGTATCAATAAATACAAGTATAAATTTAAATTAGCCCTAACTCAAAAATCCAACGATTAGAAAATAGCTAATGATCTTCGAACAGATTTACTTGAATTAGCTAAGAACAATGTCGATCAAGCCACTTATCAAACAACAAAATTAAATCTAAATCAGTCCAATAATTTCGGAGCTATGATCCCACAGACAGCCACATAGATATACAGACACACAAATACACAGATACATACGTTAAAGTTATAACACCCATCCTTTTTGTGTCCTTTTTCAGGGGTAAAACTTACAGTTGGTTTTTTTTCTTGCAATCAATTTCTATAGTTCAGGAGTTCATGTCTTCTTAACTGGTCCTTTTGACATTAAAAAGTAGTCAACTCACAACGAGAATCAAACTCGCAACCATCCGTTACTGAGAGGAATTTGTGCTGACTGAACTACCTGAGACCCCTCATTGTTTATTAAAATTTCAGAGACATAATAACGTTATTAACTCTACCCGCAGTGCGAGTTTAATATTTTAGTAAACGGCAAAGCTTGGAGGTTGGCTCACACAAAAAGCGTCCTTAGAAGTATTTCTGGAGGAAAGATTAAAAGGAAAGCTTTAAGTTAATTTTTCTATGAACCAATTTCTCCAAAATGTTTCCACTACTCCACCTACTTTAGAGACAGATATGCCATCAACTTATTATTACAACTGAACATACAGCTTTGGTCAGTATTAACAAAACTGACGTTGATAAAAAAAAGTAATTAATTTAGAATAAAATTCCAATTAAGTTTCTATGAAAAAGTCTTCAAAATTCTCAAAATTAATAAAATTTATTATCATGTTATTTTTATTTTGTAAGTAAATGGTTTCTCAGAAAATCGAACTCATTAATGGCCATGCTTTCAGTATTCTAAGCAGGGCTGCCAATTTGTATAATTGGATACAAAATCTGTATAATCTTTATATTTACATTTCTTCTGTGCGTGTGTATGTCATGAGCTTCTCCTAAACGGCTGGACCGATTTTAATTTAAAAAAAATTGTGTGTCTTCAGGTGAATTCGAGAATGGTTTAGATTTACAATGGGACCCGGTATATGGCGCTGCGATAGGGTTCAAGGAATAATATTTTTTACGTTCCGGCAGGACAACGTCTGTCGGGTCCGCTAGTATTCTCATATTATGTATCCCGTTAGCATAATAGATTCCTTTGTTTAATTGAATACAATAAATTATCACACACATTTAATGTACAAGACATCGAGATTCAAAGAAATATCAGGGTCATGTGTTAAGTAAATTGCGGAGTCATTATAATATCAAGACATTAGCGTTAAGTTATAATTCTTTCAAAAAAAAAACCGACTTCCAAAAAAAAACTATTCCATAAAAGACATATATGGTTTTCTCATGGATGCCGTTGTCAGAACTGGACCAAATTGAAATGGGACCACACAGGAAGCACCAGTTTTCAAATAAAAAAGAATTATTAAAATCGGTTCACCCAGTCGAAAGTTATAAGGTAACAAATATAAAAAAATACAGTCGAATTGAGAACCTCCTCCTTTATTGAAGTCGGTTAAAAATTAGCTTTCAATCTTCAATTGTTTATTAACCTAGAGCAAATGCTGGTCAACACTGGCTTAGCATAATATCTAGTAGTACGAATTCATTATGTTTCGTTTCTATAAATAAAATGATTCTACTCGCAGCCCTGATTCTAAGAGTTTGTGAAATATTAAATATACCTAAGATTAAATCTTAAAACCAGTTCGATTGAGTTTTTTTCTTTATTCACCTAGTTTTTTCGGCTTCAAATTATTTACTATCTGAAATAACGAATATATACGCGATTAAATCTAAGTTTTTAATAATCAAATATTAAACCTCGTTAAAAAAGTATAATCATTTAAAAAACACTAATATTTAATGTTTTTGCACTAAGACTGGAGTATGGATTTAAATAATTACAGATACAGATATTACAGATACATAATAAAACAAATAACAAGAAAAATTGTAATAGATTTTTTTATTACAAATATATCTGTAAAAAAATAAACAACGATTTCATGGAAACTAACATAAAAATTGATAAACCGTAGCTTAGTTTACAAATATTATTTTTTATGGCCAAACGTCCATTTAAAAAAGTACCTAGGAGACCAAGCTTTTTTTTTTTTTTTTTGTAAAATTGCGTTTTTACAGGTAATACAACTATGCAATTGAACTTAAAATGCAAAACTGTATCTGTATACAAAATTTCATCGAAATCGTTAGAGTCGTTTCTGAGATACCCGAAATATAAATACATACATACAAGAATTGCTCATTTAAAGTAATAAGAATATATTTTTGGATTCTCTATGGACTCACGCCTCTATATACCAATCTCAAATTGGTAGGTATAACTCTTATTTTACACACTCACATTTCACCACCTATATTTCGGTCATAATTTTCATCTAAATAGTCACCTTTATCCTATGCTTTGGTAATACGGGAGAAGCCTTTTGGAGTCGGTCAGAAACGAATTTCCGAACAGAATACCCCAAAAACGATATGCCAGATCTAAAATTTCACGATCGCAAGCAAAACCTAGACACCAACTTGTGACTTGGGCCAAACGAGACAAGTATTTAATTTGCAAAAAAAGAGCCCTAAGGTAATTTCCAATTGTTTTTCGATTGCTAACAAACTAATTAATTGTGTATGATTTCTTTCAAAGTGGAATAATTAAAGAAGAACGGCCCTGTTATTACGCAAAACATTTCAATAACGGCAACACTGTTAAAGTGAAGCTTGGAGCTTGAATTGATTGGAGAACAAATTAATCGCTCCTACAAAGATGTATCTATCTATACATAACTTATTGATAATTTGTTTGCATATACACTATGAGTGTCCTCTTTTCAATAAACTTAAAGTCTATTTAAGCAGTAAAATGAAGAGAGAGGTTTCAAGAAAAAAAAACGCCATGACAACTTACCCAAGTTAAATTTGTAAGTTGCTAAGGCTGCACTCCATCAGACGCATGAAGGCGAATGATTGACTGAATAAACTGTTAACTGTTTAAGGACTATCCATAACTATTGCCAAGATAATAATAAGAAAAATTATAGCCATAGCATAGTGTTACACTGGCGCCCAACGTGGGGCAAAATGAAAAGTTTTATTAATGAAATTTTTTTGTCTTCCGTCTTTGCTTATGTCTTTGTTTATAGCTTTTGAAATTAAATATATAAAGTTATCTTTTGTATAATATTCTTAGGGTGTAAAACCGAACTTTCTAAAGAAATAATTACTCGAGCCTGTGCAAGCTCAATGTGGCAGTATCTTTACCACCGATTAGGCAGTTGAAATTAGTTTGATTGAGTAAACTCTTCTATAAAGGGAAAGAAGCTTTAAGTTATGGATAAAACTTATAGTCACGAAATAAACAGAAATACGTTGTAACTAACCCAGTTGAAATCAGAGGTCGTGATTTTGGATTTTTATTGTTAGGTTATTTTCTACTAGCAGCGCATCACGGTTTCACCCGCGTAAGTCCCGATCCCGTGGGAATATCGGGATAGAAAGTACCCTATATGTTGATCCAGGTCTTCAGCTATCTACATACCAAGTTTTATCGCAATCGGTTTAGTAGTTTTGGGGTAAAAGAGTAACAAACATCCATACATACATACATCCATACATCCTCACAAACTTTCACCTTTTTAATATTAGTAGGATAGTATTGCGGACCAGCTTTTGCCTGCGGCGTTGCTTATGTGTTATGCTTATCTCTCGAGAATAGTAGTTTTTTCTAGAAGAAAGGTACTCCATGTCTTTTTATGATAGATTGAGTGAACGCGAAATAAACAAACAATCTTACTTTCACATTTATGATATTATTTAGGATTACAACTGTTATAGATGGCGACTTCCACATACAGATAAAACAATCCTGCATGGCGCAATAAAATTTCTCGAGCCGATTAGTATATATATATACAATTTCCCAACATCAACCGTAGGGCCGCGGTCCACCAGCCACGGTCACATGGTCGGATGATCCTCCCTTTGTGTTGGAGGGACATAACACCCGTTCCTCAACAACAATGAATAACGCTCACAGAAGTTATTATTCTACTTGAATCTAGATGCACTTTTCGTCAGTCGTGTATATCGTTTCAAAAAATCGTTACATTCAAAGCCGATTGTGATACCTTACCCCCAAGAGTATAACAATCAGTTTGTATGTCACTACATATTGTAAAACAAAGTTCCTCGCCACGTCTGTCTCTCTGTCTGTTCGCGATAAATTGAACGGATTTTCATGCAGTTTTCACTAATAGACAGAGTGATTCGTGAGGGAGGTTTAGATGTACAATTTGTACCCGTGCGAAGCCGGGGAGGGTTGCTAGTATACACATATAGAAAATGTAATTATATTCATGAAGGAAAGTGGTTTCATTAGATACCATTTATCATAATGCAATATTTGACTGGCCTGTTGGTCTAGTGGTTAGTGACCCTGACTGCTAAGCCAGAGGTCGTGGGTTCGATTCCCACCCAGGACAAATAATTGTGTGATGAGCAACGATAATTTGTTCTGTGTCTGGGTGTAATTTATCTATAATATGTATGAATTTAGAAATATATAAGTATGTTTATCAGCAGTCTGGTGACCATAGTACAGGCTCTGCCTAGTTTGGGATCAGACGGCCGTGTGTGAGGTGTGTCAAGTTATTATCATTATTATCATAAATTCAAGACTTCAAGTATCAGTGTTTATTTGAAGTTCATCTATTCCAAATATCCATACCTTTATATAAAGGATAGGTAAGCCTGTTACTCATAAATTTGGTACGATCAAACGAACTATAACACTCTAAATGACAAACGACATAGGACTTTTGACCGTTACAAATATAATATTAAAAAGGTTAAAAAGTAATAACGAACGTTATTATTATAAGTGCGTAGCTTATGCAAAGAACATTAAGAAGCCCTCAAAGTATTTAATTCTATTAAGTGCTCTAATTTTTCATATTTTCATTACTTAAGAGGCTTTAGTAACGGATAATTTTTAGTAATATTTTTTTACTTTGACCTTGATCTTTTCTTGGTGGGCTTCCTACGTCACCTGCTGAGCGGTGTACTGAACTATTTTATATATGGTTTTACACAACAAAATCACTAAATAAAATACTTTGTGATACAGATTGCTCGTTCAGTATTCATCGATAACATGACTAGGCACCTGGTCTCAGCCTGGAGCAGGCTGGCACCAAAAAGTTATCCTGGCCTGGTAGTGTCGCAGGTTAGTACGCCAACCAATCCAGCTTAGAATACGCGGCACTTTTATTTCGTGTTCGCTTATAGCGAAGGAGAATTTGCTCTCGTAATAGTGGGCGGGGTTGACAAAATGTTAGAAGCCACGTAGCGATACCATTTTAAGAAACCTATCGTAGGTTGCTGCTAATGACTGTCGTCTGCGGTTTGCGGTTGATGACTGCAGTCTATAAGTTTACTGCTACGGCGCAACGTGCTACACAATTATATCGATTAGAGGCGTAACAATCAAGGCTCAACGTTGACGTGACGTTATTTTAGCTGAATGTGCTCCTCGATTTTTCGCAAAGGTTACCGCAAAAGTTGGATGTTTTTGAAGGATTAAATAGGCTAGGCAGAATACAGGCTGGAGGGTTTTATAAAATTCTAGTAACCCGCCCCGGCTTCGAACGGGTAGCAGAGACATCTTCAGCAATCATCAACATATTTCAATAAATTTATACAAAATCTTAACAAATTATGTACCTAAATCTTCCTCATGAATCACTCTGTCTTAATGAAAACCGCATGAAAATCCGTTCAGTCGTTTTTTCAGTTTATCGCGAACAGACATACAGACGCGGCGAGGGACTTTATTTTATAATATGTAGTGATGATGTAGTGATTTATTTATCATTTTTAATTTATTTATGAACTTGGTACATTCCATATTTTGTTAGTAACAATAACAGCTTATAACATTATCTATATTCCATGAAAAAATTAACACTCTCTAAGTTATGGTTAATTGACTTGATACAATTTATACTACGGTATACCACTATAATTACGTAATGCTTAAGGTTTTATATCAGAGCGCAGTTTGATAAATCTCACCGTTCATGTTCTGACTTCCTGACGTTGTCTACTTTTTAAAATGACTAATCCAGTGACCGAATTGTTGACAACATTTAATCCAGAGATCCTTAATAATCCTTCTTAGGGAAGTGTTGAAAACGACTGACCTAAGTTTTTACACCTGCTGACGGAATCAACGCGAAAAGAAAAGGTTATAGGCTTTATTTGTTAGTAACTATTACTACTGTATATGGTTACCAATGATTCTTCGCAGAATAACTTCACAATGTCTTATTAACGGTACCTAAAAATAAGCTGGTGTAATAAAGTATATTTCTAAATCTGTTGTAAAAATAAAATAAAATAATAAACAAGACCAATTGATGTTGAAGGAAAATGATTTTAGAGATTATGTTTGCAAAATTAAATTAAATAAAAGCACCTAAGGCTACTTAAATGGCAAACAAACAATGGGATTAACTTGTTATTACGTAGCATGGCAGAAATTGGTGTCTTATTTATAAGTAACTGACACTCCTCAAAAATGTAATTTATTATTGTGTTTATTAAGTTATCTCAGGTCTACTTATTTTTGTACGTACTTTCCGATCTCAAGCTTGAGATAATAATAATGGATCAAAATTCTTTAAGTACACTCTAATTAATTTTTCAAGCGGCATAATTTAGACATTCAATTCGAGTGTAATTTATTTAAAAGACAATTTTAGGGCAGTTCTGTAGCTTCCAATATTAGACTAAATATACACATTCCTAAATACTTATTTTTGTGTTATGTAAGAAAATACTAAAAAAAATAGGCAGTCATGGGACTGCCGACAGAAGTGAAAACTTAAACAAAACGACGAACTTAAAACATCACACTAGCAGGTTGGTGACATTAATTAATAAGGAGCTAACAGAATTCAATGTTTAGATTAGCGCCCTCTAGCGGATCTATATATGTATTATTAGCGTGACGGTCACGAGTTCAAAGCTTTTTCCCCATAGCAAAAGTGCACAAACGTGCCTAAATAAGTTTTCACTTCAAGTGTATCCCGGAGCCCGTAATGTAGGGCTGGTCTGTTAATTGAGAAAAGAAACCTTTATCAGGTCCGAAAACGACTTAATAGACTTGATTATTTAGCCATACAGCTGATAAATTCGCCATAACAAATTTAAACGAGAGGCTGATCCCCATTTAGTTTTAATTGCATTTACATGTAATAACATACATAACGGGCCTTCAAATCCACAGACCTAGACCCTTATACTTTATGGTCTAGGTCTATGGATTAAAAGTTTATGTAATGATTAAAAAAAAACAGTATTACAACCCAGCATAGGACCAGACAACGTCATAAGACAAAGCATTTTAATTAGCTTTTTTACCAGCTAATAGCTGTTAAATTATCCGCACACAGCTTGCCCAATAAGGACGAAACTTGCCGCGTGCTCCTCCGACACCCCGTTGGGCCCAATACAAGCTTTAATTACCCCACTTAAGACTCTTAATTAAATCTCCCGGTGACACGTATATTCATTCAAAAGATTTATTTATCATGTAAAGCCGGGTTCCATAAGCCTCAACTCTCTCTCATTCTCTCGGTCCTAACCCGGCATGAGGTATATTGCCGCATATCGCCGGTTTTGACAACGTTTAATTTTAATTTAAGATACTAAAACAACTGTTATGTATTTTGTTTTTTAAGAAAAAAAAAGCAGAGAACAAAATCTTTACAACTTTAAACTTTAAACAGTCATTCTTAACTGTTTACTTAAAAACGTAAAGTTAAATAATACTTATTATTATATATCTATTTGTGTCTAATATTATTGTAGAATAATATTAGACACAAATAGAATATGGGTAAGTATAAATCAAAATAAATATTTATTATTATTGTTGCACTACAAATTAATATGAATTAGATGCATTTCAAATATCTTCACGTACGTACGTATCTTCTTTTTATCTTCACTCCACTCAAGTTCTGATAATACATATATTAGCCACTCTCAATGATGAGTTTGACGCTGCTTTTACTATACTCTTAGTAGGTACTGTTACATATTAAAATTTATTAGAAGTCCTATTCTATACTGCACCACTTACTTCCATCTCCAAATTACGACACTCAGTCTCGTACCATCTCGATTCCACATCCTTTTACCAATTACCTGAAAAATACAAACACCACATTACTAACAAGCAGTCGAGCACGCATACAAATCAATCATCATGGCGCACTCGTTGACATCCGAGTACAAGAGGAACGCAGACTGTTTGGCGAGCCCGCCATTCCAACTGAATTCTAATCTGGTCAGAGTTATATGCGTTCGCGACGGCAACGGCCGACGCGAGAGACGACGGTGCCGCATGCGAAATTAGCCTCATGTCGTTACCCTGCCGAGAGCGCGCCGCCTCCGCACCGCGCGCATTAAATTATTTCGAGAACAGTTGCACATGCTCCTTCGCCAAACTTTACACGTTGTAAACTTAACGCTCTCACGCGATGTGATTCCAGTACAATTAGCACGAACGTACCTATCCCTACCGAAATTAAGCGTTTGTTTTATTGCCGCGCGCTCAATGCACCGCATTCTCGTTGACAATGGAACGATAAATTTTAATGTCGCTGCGGCAAACTTTCTAAAATAAAAGACAACACGAGATATTGCTGTGATATCGGCAAAATCACAAATTCATTTTAATTGCCATTGTAATTACAGTGGACAATGCTTAAGTGATATTTTAATACTTAGGCGCATAGCAACCGGAATTGGTGTTGCGGCATCTTATTTGTTTTCGATACAGGGACGGGTGAGCTTTTTTGAGCACCGGACAGTGTTCAAAAAAAGTTAACTAAACTATACGAAACACGCAGATTTGTAAAGCAACAACAAAGTAGGAACGCAGCAAGCTACAGAACGGGTTCTGTTCGTGAGAATGCACGCTAATGTATGCGGCATAAGAACATAATACGGTGTCTGCAACCGCACGAGCCGCGCCCTGTCGCGCTGTTGCTAACTTAATATGTGCGCTACACAGTTTATTACCACGCGCCCCCTCTAACAAATTTACAATTAAAAAGGCAAAATAAGAGGAAGACCTATAAAACAATGGAGTATTACAACTAAGTAGTGATAACGATTGCAATGTCTAAAATGACAGCTGCATGCGCGGCCCCGCATGCAACAAGAGCTAGGTTCGTTAGAGCTACAGATTTAAAATAAAACTTCGCAGTAAGAACAAAAAGAAAAACCTGCGGTACGGAGTAGGCGCTTGACCTGCGAGCTGAAATGACATCATCGCACCGACCAACGCTTCTAAAATGATCCTTGCGAAACTATGACAAGACACAATTTGGCGCATCGCAGAATTCTCTTGTAACATATTGGTCTCCCGTTTTGCGATAGCGTTTTATTTCAATTGTCTCTGCGGGTGGATTGCCCTATTTCGAGAGTGCATTCGTGAACAATTTTCGCCCAATCAAATTCAGTGCACTTGTGATTACCGCACCGGCCAGCGCGCTGCGCTTATAACGTACTCGCAGAAGTGCAAATCATAATTAGAGAATGTACGCTAAATGGAACCGGCTTTGTACCAATTAAAATGGTATTGTTCGTGTAACGACAGCTTTATCAATTAATATTATCTACGGACGGGACAAATGCTGTTCTGTCGTTCATTAAAAGCTCTTTATCTGCGGTCGCGATCAAGTAGATATCAAGTTATAAAGCTCCGGTCGGTTTAATAAACGGTAATCATGTTACAGTCGAGGGCTGTCGTCCGTTGATTGAATAAAATTAGTTGTGATTGTAGATCAGGTTACCGTACCGATTTTGCACTCAGTTGCTTTTTTATCTCACCAGACGCAGTGGCGCGTTACTCAATAATAACATCTTATAGCTACATTATGCAAAATGCTACGTAAAGTTCCTTCACTGACGAGAACGGAATTGCAATATGTGAGCTCAATGTTCTGCACGTGATTTGGAAGACCGCCCAACAGACTGACTGGGGTTTTATGAGCATAGAAAATACGACTATTTAGAACTAGTGATGTTAGATATTGAAACGACGTTCAAGGTACCTACTGAATTGAGATTGAACAACTTTAATTTTTCTTTAGAAAACGTTGAAGAATACATTTTATACTAGCAGCGCCCCGCAGTTTCACCCGCGTAAGTCCCGATTCCGTGGGAATATCAGGATAAAAAGTAGCCTATATGTTAATCCAGGTCTCCAGCTATCTACATACCAGTTTCATCGCAATTGGTTCAGTAGTTTTGGTGTGAAAGAGTAACAAACATCCATCCATCCAAACTTTCACATTTTTAATATAAGTGGGATAACCCTTGCTTGCCACTTGCCTGCTTCACAGACTGATCTGTAAGTTGTGTGGCTGTAAAGTCCCCTTCGGCACAGGGAGTATTCACAAGTGCGCAAGTGGTTTTAATTTTTTAAGAGAAAAACAGGGTTTCCAATGTCACCAGACAGATACGCGAACAGAACAATCAATGTAACTCAGTAGAGGTGATTAATATGTTAGCTTTTCGGTTAGTGACAACCTGTTAGTTATGAAAACTTAATTTATTATTTTATATGCATAACTACTCAGTCTTTATCCAAATACAACGTGAAAGAACTAGACCTTTACGCACAAGCTAGGGTTTTCAAGAGCTAAGTATTTTATTGCCAGGCCGATATATCGAGTGACTGCTGGCAAATGGAATGGGTATCGTTGAGGTAGATCGGGGTGAATCTTGACTTTTTCGTGTTGATTTGATTGATAATTGAGATGGGCTTAGTATGTGTTAGAATGATTTTGAAGGTGAAAACTTACTATCGTAAGAGTCGAACTTGGCATTTTGTTGCTCCTATTGTACATATTTAATGGTTCCTTTGAGATTAAGGTAAAATGTTCAAGTTCTGACATTGTACCGCCAATCATATTTTTAAAGGAATACTTATGCGAATTATTTTAAGTTCATTCTTACGGGTTCATTCTTTAATTATTTGTGTAATTCACATGTACTTTGTAGTCTGGATGTACTATGTGTCTGTTGACTGCTTGCTTGTAAAGTCTGATAAAGGAATTTTTACCAAGTATGGAAGTTTTTTTTAGATAAAAAATACAATGTACTTGCACTGTATATGTTATGTTTAATATTTGCATGTCTTAACCAAGGCGGAACATGAACTTTTGTTACCCTACTCGAGCAAATAAAGTTTTATTTTATTTAAAATAAATATTTAGCTGGCATTTTGAATCAAAGTTTAAGACAAAACCTTAAATCTAATCTAACATTATTGCTCGTCTTGTCGAAAGTATTCTAGAATAGAGTATTTAATTTATGTACTTCGTAGGCGCTAAAATCTCTTATTGCTCACTCATGTAAAGGAGTTAAGTGGATCACGACTAGGATTTTAGGATTTCGGCGATCAGATTCAGGAAACTTTTCCAATTATTTCATTAAACCTTCCAACTTTAATCAAACAACATCGTTATTCAAAAGGCATTTGATTCAACTTTGAACAAGCGTTAGTAACAATTTTATGGCTGAACATCAAACATTATTTAATTTCAATATGTTAAGTCTTCGTCGTTAAAGTTCAATCGGAAATAGTAGTGCCAGTATTTACTGGCCTTTATTCGCCTTACGACGAATTAATAATAAGTTGAAAGTAAATATAAGTAAACCGATGGATACCAAAATAAACGAGAACTGACTGGACTTTCTCCAGTAACGGTATACAAGTGGTCGCCATGTTCACGGTCTTAGTGAGCTCTGTCATTTAAAAGTCCTACACACAATAATTAATTGCGAAGGAAACCATTTTTTGTTAAAAGGTGAAATTTTAAAAATATTCACAGTATAAACCCCTACTATTTAATGATAATTAAACCTAAAAAAGGTTTTGATTGTCGCGATATAATATCACCTTGAAATGATAATGGATTTGCAAGAATAAACAACGAATTACGGCTACTATTATTTAAATACTACTGCGTAACAGGTCGGTATGTATGTTAAACACAATAACTAAGAAGCGGCAATGTTTTTAGTATTCCAAGATGTATTCAGTAAAAAAAATCTAACATAATTATAATATCTATGTTTAACATATTATCCTACTCTAAACTATAAAGCTAGCGACAAAAAAAAATTGCGATGTATATTTTTTTTCTAAAAATCTTTTTTTTTTTAATGTTTAGAACAGCCCCTAGTGCTAGTAGTAGTTTATTTTCACTCATTTTTAGGTAAGATCCGATGGAACAAAATTAGAACTAATTGTTCTTACTATGATAACATAGACTCCAGAGTACAAATCCGTGTATATGAAGCATGAATGGTCACATCTGCTTAACTCTTCAAGAGTACAAGCATGATGTTATACTAGGACAGGATACATTAGTAGCGCTCTGTTAACGAAGACTATTTCCATACCAATATCGCGAAGTCGTACCATTGTAAAGAAAACACGCGAAAATATTCTCAATAACTTTATTCATAGATGTCAATATTGTTTAAACATCGTATTTTAAATAGCCAGACGTTCGGTTCTTGAATAAAAGCTGAACTAATCAGCTAACAGCTTCGAACAAGACCGGCCATAAAACATTCAATGTCCATCAGCAATGTATTTTCTGTAATGGTGCCCAATAAAGGAATTATTCTGAAACCTGTACCCTTATTTACCATTTTTGCATATTACTTCAATCAAGGATGAAAATTGACTTTTTATACTAAATTGTGTTAGAGTATTCATTTCACCATCTTCTAATGCTCTCGTTGAAAGAAATGCAAAGCAAAATATGTCTACATGACTTAAAGCCCCTCAACTCAAAACTGTGAAAACAAAGTCCGTAAAATACGTAAAATATAATTATGTATATATACGGGAATTAATTCGATCACGTAATAGGTAAACAGATTAAAATTTAATATATTCTAAGGTGTTTACATAAAGTATTAATAAATGCTGATATGCAATAATAATTCCAATATAACGTTCTACGGATGCGAGCATGTTGACGTCATCGATTTGCAATTAAGGGCCTTGGAGCTGCGCGTCCGTTTCATCATTAAACGCTTTTTGCGTTACCATCATTCATATTCCTCTTTGTCTTTTAATGGGGGCGAATAAAAGACTTTCGCTAATGAAAGAGGAGTGGTCCTTTTGTGTTAATTTGTACAGTAACTTACAGTCTATTGGAGCTAATTGACACGGCGCGGCATACTGTTTTGAAAAGCACAATATCTTTTTATATTTCAATAAAAAATATTTTTAATGTCTGGAGTAATCTTGATGGCATACTTAATCTTAAAAGCTTAGACTTTGATTTCAAACTAAAATGTTAGACCGGTTCCTAATTATTTATTCATAACACATTTAATAGAGTACAAGAATACTTATTTTATTGACTGCATTTTGACAGGAGTTGTCCACAATGTACACTATATTTTTCGATATTGAATCACGCTGAACCAAAACTTTTTCTATTTTTCTACAACTAACAGCAAAGGAGCCACTACAGTTCAAGGGTCACGTCGTCACCTTTCCATCGGTACTGGAGGTGATACTCCAGCACAAGTTTTCATAGTGCAAAACGACAAAGAACATGATAAAAGTTTTTTTATGAAATTATAATTATGACATACCAGTTTCAACCTAAAATATAACAGTATTTTTTATTCTGTAAGCCTTGAAATAGGGACTTATACCACAGATAACGGGACGACCCAGACCGCCCTTTTAAATATAAGCGCCCCTAATGTCAAATCCCTCAAAATCCAACCGAAGCAGTAGGGTACAATACCTTGTTGTTGGCATTAAGAGCTTCAGTTTTTCCACATTTGTTGTAAGTATGAAATATTGTCAGGGTAAATGAATGTTAACAGTTATTTTTCTATTTCTTAGGAACAGTACTTTTTTCTGGATGGCAGATACCTTAGATTTTCTGTACCCCTCGCAGCCTGTATGCAAAATTTCATGATGATCGGTTGATTACTTAAGACATAAAAGTGTAACAAACAAACTAACTCACATTCGTATTAATAAATACTAGAGATCGCCTGGTGGTGATTATGTATACCAAATTTCACATTCCTCCGTTTGCGAAATTTGGGTACAAAGAAGTAAAGAAATACGTGAAGAGAATTCACATATTAATACACAGATTAGATTAGGCATTTTATTTATTTATCTTTTTATTCTACACCAAGTGAGATACAATTCAAACATTATCTAAACATTTAGGTATATCAATAGGCGGTCTTATCGCTCACGGCGGTCTCCTCCAGACAACCTTTGTACGGATATTATCAAATATTTCAGGGTAGTCTGTGGTGTACTGATATAGGTCAATTTTGATTATAACATGTACTTAGTATACTATACTTATATTACCATAAACATTGGTTTAAGCAAAATACACAAAAATCATCTTCCGAAAAACTACCTTCATCAAACGGTCTAACGTCGACAATTGCTCAAGGATATCAAATATATTCTTGTGAACAAACGAGTACACGTCACACGTTTAATGTGCCTTCATTATTTATGTATGTGCGTACTAAATTAATATGCGTATGTACTACACTGGAATGGATTATGAATAATAATTACTAGTGGTATGAACTTTATGCGCACCGCGATGCAACTGGTAGTGCAGGAATCATACTGATGTAGTCCACACACTGACGCACGCATCGCCGAAGGTAGTCAGGGGTACATCAGGACAAAAATTTGTAATACATTGTAACATTTCAACTTCGAAGGTACGAAAACTAAGGCTAGTTTAGGTAGAAGCCTTATCTTTGTTTGCTGTGCGAACTGACACTGCCTGCTGTTCGTGAACTTACTTTATCTTTGTTTATATGAAGGCAAGCATAAGGTATGTATCTACAGCAGAAACTTCGATTAAACTGATGCAAAGTAGTTAGCGTTACTTAGCGTCTCGTTATAATTAATAGAAATAGTTGGATTAGTCGATGTCCTTCGAAGAAGTCTGTTACGTTATTGCAACGTTATTAATAAATTGTTTTATGTTATTGTTAGCTGTGTTCGAAATATGCTTATATATTATGAGTATAAAGAGGTGTTTTGACTGTTAACGTGTAGGAGGGAAAGATGTTGTTATGATGGTGGTGCTAGGCTCCTACAAAATTAAACAATGATTTTAAGTTTTAATTAGAAACACTGCACAGGTGGCGCAGTGGTTTAAGTGGTCACCTCGCCACTACACCACACTGATTGTTGTGACAATAATTATTTCAAAAAAAGAAGTGACTTCAAAAAAAAATCTATACCATGAAAGACTTATATGGTTTTCTTCTGGATGCCATTGTCAGAACTGGACTAAATTGAACCAAATGGGACCACACGGGAAGCACCAGCTTTCAAATAAAAATTATCATCAAAATCGGTTCACCCAGTCGAAAGTTCTGAGGTAACAAACATGAAAAAAAAATACAGTCGAATTGAGAACCTCCTCCTTTTTTGAAGTCGGTTAAAAATGTATGTGATCCACAAATAGTTGTCCCAAGTCTGGGTATTCTGTATGTCTATTGTTTGTATGTTTGTAAAGTCCCTCTCATGAAATTGGGGGCAAGTCTGTTGCCGTCAATCGGGCACTTTGGTAATTAAAGATAAGAAAATAGTGAATTTTTTTTAAGGTATTGGGGGCAAACGAGCAGACAGGTCACCTGATGGTAAATGACTACCGCCGCCCATGGGCACCTGTAACTCGAGAGTCACAAGTGCGTTGCCGCCCTTTAAGGTGGGAAGTAGAAGAGGTGGAGGTGGGGAAGAGTGGGAAGAGGGGAGAGGGGAAGGACGAGAATAGGGGAGAAGGAAGGGTTAGGGCCTCCGGTACCCTCACTCACGCGGCGAAATGCAATGCAAGCATTGCTTCACTGCCGGTTTTCTGTGAGGCCGTGGTATCGAGCGGAGTCGAGCGAGCCCATACGTGCCGAAGCATGGCTCTCCCACGTAAATGAATATATTAAAAGGGATAATAAGGAACAAAGAAGACAATCGAAGGATAGGAATATTACTTACATTGATGGATTGGTGGTTTGTGAGGAATACCTCGAGCCAGTCAGGGTTGCAGATCGCACCTGTAAACCTTACCTGGCTGTTGCCGGAAAGTCCGACCCCTTTAGCTAGCAGCTACTGGGTATTAGTTGTTTTACAAATGTTCACATGTTTTGCAGAACACTTGTCGTGTGGAAGTCCATTCTATACATCTAGGTCGAGATATAGTTATCAATGCCTATAAACACTTATAATCCTGTGACACAAACGCTAAGCAGCATATCGGAAAATAATAATAAGGCATACATAAATAGTAAATACACGGGTAATTTTGTTATTTATACAGAGACAGGGAGGGGATTGGTAGTGTCATTAAAATTACAAAAAAACGATTGATCTCTTAACCTGTTTCAGATGTCATAGTGAAGAATGTAAAGAGATATTGAGTAGCTTCTGCTACATATAATGTAGTTTTTCTGGCTTTTGTTTTTCCGTGCTTAAAATTTAAATAACTTACCTAAAAACCTTAGTTTTTAAGATTGCCAAATTTATGTATTTATTTATATAGTGTTTGTAGTAAAATAAAATAAATAAATAAGTAAATAAAAAAGTAGTATACACCTGAAGTGCAAGAGAAAATGCAATGAAATAAATACATACATAATATAAAATACAAAACGAAGTATTTTTATTTTTTTTTCTCTAAATGGCTACTATATATGTACATAAGAGAGTATAGAATGTAATGAAACCGAACCGAAAAGTAATTTTTCAACCGAGGCCGCGAGGTGCCTATAATTGCCTCCACTATGTTTTAAAGCCCCTACCACAATGTTATAACCAGGCAGTGAGACGATTAACAAGGCTCCAACTTATTGGCATGTGAATAGATACTTATAATCGATTAGAGCCTACCAGATGTAGGTATTCAGGACCATTTTGCAATGTTGCTGCTATTACAATTTCAAAATCTATATATATAAATAGACAAGATAAAACAGTTCTGTTTGTCGACCGATTTTTAACCCTCGACGCAAAAATAATATTGTTATAAGTTTGACGTGTTTGTGTGTCTGTGTATCCGTGTGTCTGTGTATTCGTGTGTCTGTGTATCCGTGTGTCTATCTGTGGCATCGTAGCTCCCAAACGGATGAACCGATTTGATTGCGGGGCAGAGCCAGTGGTTGTCCGTATGTCCCAACAGTAGGTCTGATCTCCTGACCCGGAACTTGCCACATGAAAAAAAAACCATTTAATTAACTATTCATAGATTTACCTTGATTTCTAATTAGATAGTAGATCGGTATGTATACTCATTAAAATTCTCGGACTGCCTACCTACCTTAAATTGAAAATATTTTACAGTTAATAGCATGAGTAAAATAATTAAAATATATACAAGCTTTATAGTATTCGTGCACATCCTCATCTTTTAATTGCACCACTTAAGGGTCTTAATTGAATCAGCTTGTGCCACGTCTATTCGTTCAAGTAATTTATGATTCGTTTTATATTCCTGCCTTTGGATAAATTATCATGTAACCAAGTATATATGTTGCTTTTTATGTACTATTGAAGGGCACAAGAGCACAAAGTTTTTAAGTCTGTAGTCACCAATTTCTGTGAATTTGCGAAGGTGCGCGAGGTATTGTAGCCTCTATTACCTAAAATCCATAGGGTCGCCACAGATTCTTAGAGAAGTGGATCAGTGTTTTTTATGGCTTTTTATATAAGTGAATTTTCAAAGTGTTGGTTTCTTACTGGTAAGAGTCAACAGCTGATAAAACACTCTGAGATTTTTGTTTTAAAGGTTTTATTGCGAGTTTCTAGTAAGGTATAAGTCTGGTACTTCATGGATTACCGCAATAAATATTATTAAATACTAAAATATTCATAAACTTTGCCAAGCGTTAACCCATCAAAGAATAACACACTTCGGTATAGGTTCCGTGCCTGCAAGCTGTGGCTCACAGCGGTGAATAAATATAACAGATTCAGTACATAACATAAATTCACCTATTCCTATTATCCTAGTAGCGTGCAGTCCACATTTGCCATGTTATTATTACTATAACCACAAATTGAAAAACTTTAGGGTATGAAACCCCTTTTTTAATTAAATTTAAATTTCCACAATATACAAACAATTTAGAGAATAATAACGAAATCAATACACAATCACAAAAATAACACAACTATCAACCAATAGTTAAAGTTCCAAAATTCTTTTTTTTATGACTTAAGATAAGATATTTATTATGTGATACATTAGGTGATAACATCAAAAAGCCGCCCGAAATATTCGCCTATATTATAGGTATGCTATAATTTACTTTTACTTTTTTTTACTGAAATAAAGAATAATGAACAAAACCTAGTTTTCGTAAAAATCATGGTGAAAAAGTGTCCTAGTTAAAAATAAGTGGGGCGAGCTCGAGGGTAATGCCATTGAGTAAGTACCACAAAGGGCTTGTAAACTCTCGAATAAACATCACTCGCGCCTCTCCACAGCACCACTGTTCCACATGAAAGCCTTGTTTTAGTAAAGCAATGACAAATGTTCAGCGTGTTGCCACACCTGATATATTGTTATATACGAGTATCTACGTACATTGCTACTTACTGTATGCGTACTCATATAATGTAGCTAAGACTTTCATATTTCGTTTTCCCACCGTGTTAGCGACTTTATAAACATACAATAAATGGACACAGTGCAAACCCAGAAATTGAACAATTATTTGTGAATGTGATAAATACCTACTAGACGTAACATCAGTTGGCAGCACGACCAACTAAATCACTACGCCGTTACCATTACTTTGGCCACTATTTTTGGCGAAATAATATATCTACTTGACCAATACGTTTTTTTAACGTCTCAAAGACACGTGAGAAAAGTCACGTCGGCGTCGTAAGTAATGTCAGAATCTATTTAAATATTTTGGCTGTCTCCAAAGTTCAAAGCATTAGGGCTTTGTTATTAAAAAACATTACTTCTTTTTAAAAATGGAATAAGCGTTTTTCTTCCATCGCACCAGATGGAGAGTGACAACAAAGATGGTACGCGCTTATCCAAGAGAAAGCTATTCACTCTACTCTTGAACGATCCAGGGCTATATTTGTCTGGATAAATAGACGCAGGCAGTTCGTTCCAGACTTTGGCCACTCGAACCAAAAAGGAATTCATATTTTTTTCTGCTCTTTGGTGAATGAGAGTGAAATGTAGAAACAAATTTAAATGGAAATTATGATTCACTGACTATAAACAAAAAATATTTTCGCCTGTCGGCTACATTCATGACTAAGTAGAAAACATAACACTGCAATCCCACTAATATTATAAATGAGAAAGTTTGGATGGATGAATGGACGTTTGTTACTCTTTCACGTAAAAACCACTGAACCGATTGCGATGAAACTCAAATCAAATTTCAACCTCAAAGTAAAAGAAAATATCATACCCATTTGTTTAACTCCTACTTACATAAACAAATGCTTACTATGCAAGGCAGTAGATGATGAGCTGAGACGCAGTGCAATCACTGCTAACAGTGCCAAGGGAGCCGTGGGATGCGCACATGCACCGACATATATGGCAAAGACACCTGCAGCATGTAAGCTTACGACAGATACTGAATTTGGAATTAGTTGATTTTAAACGACTGTATAGGTACATTCGTGAATTCCATTCCATAAGCGACAGTAGAGTCCAACTAAAGTTATTATACTAACAAATTCTGTTGATACGATATTTAGATATATCTTCGGGAGGAAAATTGACAATTGCTCCTAAAAGTCGTAGCGTGATAACATACATATTATCACGACTTATCCTATCGTATCGTACGTATCCTATACAGGGTAGGCAGTAGAGCGGCCTTTGCCACGATCCAAATTTCCTGACATGACATACATCTCGCGACTCTTACACATTTATCAGGTCTTTCATACATGCTCGCCTGTTACGGGTTCTTTTAATTATGCCCGTCTTTAGTATGCTGCCGATCTGGACACTACTGGACAGTACATATGCGGCTTTCGGGGCCTACTTTTACAAAATCCTTTAGACATTCGCTCTTTGCTCATTCTTTCAACATGCCCAAACTTCGGAGCATTTCTTTCTCAATTATTTTCACTAAATCTTCTTATACCCTTCCTAAATATTAGATAAGCAAATGCAAAAGTATATATTTTTTTAATCCAACTGATAGTTCAAACAAACAAACTCTTGAGCTTTATTATATTAGCATAGCAGGAACATAGATAGTATAGATTACATATTTGAGGAACTTCCTATATCATGTCATAATAACTTCATGACATATCGTATAGTGGCTTTCCGTGGCCCAACTACACAATCGGGCGCTCTTAAATATACATCTTAAAATAGCGTAATATGATTCCATAATTATGCCAAAGGTATAAGACTATAAGGCCAATAAAATATATTTGAACGGATATATCTACTTTTGATTAAATTCTTATGTAGGCTGCAAACTTACGCTTGCCTCAGCCGCGTCTAATACAATTGAGGACAGCTGTTACTAACTCGTGACTGTTCCATATCCAACTAATATTATAAACGTGAAAGTTTGTGAGGATGTATGGATGATGTATGATTGCGATGAAACTTGGTATGTAGATAGCTGGAGACCTGGATTAACACATAGGCTATATTTTATATAGTCTGTTATAAAACTAGCTACATATAATAACGATAATATGTGGACCACTTATAAAGTTATTGTTTACGTCTCGACTCGCTTCACATACATCAATGTAAATTTTATCAATCAATTTACTGTACAGTAACAGTATTTTTTTTCTCTATGGAAGGTACCCTATGTCTTTTTCTGTACTCCTAGAGTCTGTGCGGAAAGAGAACCGGTTGTAGGATTTGAGGTCACAGCAGTGCTAAATTACCTTTGTTGTTATGTTACGTCATTATAGTTCGACAGTAAACAATACTGTACAATACAGTAAATAATTAAGGTAATTTAGCACTGCTGCGATCTCAAATCATACGACGGTTCTCTTTCCGCACAGACTCTAACAGTGTGTACGCAAAATTTCATGATAATCCGTTGAGTAGTTAACACGTAAAAACGTAACAAACGATATCACAATCGTATTTATATATTAGCTACGATGTAGTATTTTCTGCGTATCGATTCTAGACAAACCAGTGGATAGTTCTGCTTTAAACATGTGTAACATACTATCCAAGGTAAATGAAATTACAAACTTAGTGAATACAATCTGAGAGTTTAAGAATCGATACCATTTTGAATGCTCGTCATTTGGAAAATGCTGTTCACCTTAGCCCTAAGATTTCATTTAAAATATAGAATAATTGATTTTTTAGTGGTGTGGTTGAAAAACTTTTACCTTAATGCCCTGATCAAAGTAAGGGTAATATATATTACTGAAATGGTGGCATTTGCTGAGATATCCATCAAGCTATAGTTTTCTTTTTCTTATTCTAAATATAAGTGTATTATCTCTTCTACGTATAATCACGCCTTTCGAGCCATCTAATATATTGCTTAGCATTCGACAGAACTAGGACTTAATACGGACTGGTCTTCGATAAGGACTAAAAGATCTCTAATATGTCTTCCTAACTGTATACAAATAACGTCAAAAACATTGTGCAAAACTTATTAATCTTACCATAAAACTGATGAACATGTCACGATTGTCCTTTTCTCAACATCAATAGATTCAAGAATTAATAGAATAAAAATATTTCTATAGACTTTTCTTTATTCGTTTTTGACGAGGTGCATCGAATATTGAAGTTATAAAGTCACGTCCGACATTTTATTTATATGAGTAGATACCGGTGTCGACACTCGCACTGCCAGTGACAAATCTACGTGCAGTTTGGGTTCTTTAGCTGTCTAGCAGTGGTTTGATCATAAACTTAACGCTAGTATACTAAGTTTATGAGTTTGATAAATGATAGATTTCTTTCTCTTATTATTTCTTATTTATATGTTGACTGGCCCGTTGGTCTAGTGGTTAGTGACCCTGACTACTAAGCCAGAGGTCGTGGGTTCGATTCGGTGTGTGATGAGCATGATCATTTGTTCTGTGTCTGGGTGTAATTTATCTATAATATGTATGTATTTAGAAATATTTAAGTATGTTTATCAGCAGTCTGGTTACCATAGTACAGGCTATACCTAGTTTGGGATCAGACGGCCGTGTGTGAAATGTGTGAAGTTATTATTATTATTTCTCTTATTTATTTATCTTATTATATATATGTATAGATTTATATATATATAGATTTCTTGATAGAAAGCAGTCGCTTTCTCAGTTGAAAGGCTCCAATTTTGAATGAATCTTTTGTGACATAGTCCGATATTTAAACATATTGGTCCACTATTTAAACTAAGAGAATACCAGTCATTCAACTTTTCCTATGACTTGCGGAGTGTCATGGGCAGTGGTGTGTCACTTTTGTTGATAGTAATTAGAGCAGGCATAGCAATAGTAGTGACTGGGAACAGTCCCAAATTATATCATTTCTATGTCAAAATTAATTTCAGATTTAAGTATTTTGTCACTATCGCAAATTAAACTGTCTACGTCTATTACATTTGAGTAACTGATAGCTGAATACTCAAACGCTTTAAATGACGTCATAAAGTTTTGTAGTTATAATTCTCCTTAAAGTGACAGTGATAGTATGAAATTTAACAACGTCTTATAATTAAGTGACTTTGGCATTATAGTATATTAACTTCCTATGAAGAGGCTGCATTGCCGCTTCGAATGGCAGTGCTTGTCCTTTGTACGAGGAAACATTTAATTTTTTTCTATCAGTATTCTATTTTATGTTTTTGACACACATGAGAAAGAGCTATCGTTTTTGTTCAGTGTTACCCTTAAAATGACTGCGTATACATTTGTGACAGAAATGTAGAATAAACAGACCGCACGAAAATAAATCACCGCATAAAAAATGGATGCGTTGAAAGCTGCATTGAACCGTCAAATGACGCACCGGAAAACGTTGAACGGGAAAACTCTTCGAGTTTTAAAAATAAACTTAAAGTTTTGCGCTCGCCCATTCACGAAATTATTTCGGGAACGAGATGCACGTAATAGCCGCCCACGCTAACGATGGCGATATTTCGTTTTGAGCGAGCTAAAGTTGGCAACATTGACACCTAGTTGTTTTATTATAGAGTAGTAGCAATAAATTAAAAAAGAATAGTAATAGAAATACTGCTCAAATGACAAACAAGCACACGGCCAAGCCGATCATAAACTTTTCCAATATCTATAAACTCCCACAGCACAAGTGGTTTCATTCACACCGTACCGACCATTCTTCCATAGAACTTGAACAAGCGTACTCTCTAGCGAAAACTTAACCCGAAGCTAACCCTTTTGTTTATATTTTCCTTCGTCTTTGTACTTATAACATACTATGAAACAACTTTATTCATATGGAGATGTTATTATAAACCTAACTACAACAATATAAATGCGAATATGAGTTGTTTTTTAGTTTCTTTCGATTTCACCCCGTAACAACTCAACTGATTACAATGAAATTTTGCATTCTCGTTTTTAGGGGTACAGAAAAGAACATAAGATAGCTCTCATCCAGAAAAAAAACATTGCTGTTCTTAAGGGGTGGAAAAAATAACTTTTACACTAGCGAAGCAATATTACACGAGCAAATTTTAGTATACAGAAAAACTATTAAAAATGCTTGATAGCTGTGTCTCTCTTGCTTTGTAACACATATACAAAATAAGTTAATCCCGTACGTAAAAAATATTTATAGTAAAAAACAATAAAACTGTTTACTACTGTAAAACACTCCCATTTTAGCAATGTCCTCCTTTGTCCTCCATGTAGCTTTTCTATTTCTTTGAAATTCGCTAGAAGATTCCTATTGTCCCGCCGTTAATTCGAATTTAGAACAGTAATCTCGGCTGAAAGCTTTCCTCATGACCCACAGAGAATAGAACGACACGAATAATTTGAGACAACTGTTTTATGATTCCCATCCTCATCGATCCAATTCTCTATGGTTTTTGATAGTTATAGTTTACTCCATAGTAATATACTAAGAGCAATAATTACTATGCTCTTAGGTAATATATTTCAAGAATTGAACAGCAAATACTGCTTGTTGCATGTAGTCATATTTTAGACTATGAATCTAACCTTAACCTACAAGTTAGCTTAGTAAGCCAAGTAAATAACGATGTAAATGAAAAATTGTGAATTGTGATTGTGAATTTGAATTTTTTATACAGAAAAATAGAGAAGCTCACCGTTTAACCGCAATCGCCTATAAAGTCCTCAGTTGGGGCAATCTCCTCCTCCTATCTCTGTACAAAACCAGGACTATTTATTTTATGATTTTTTATTACCATCAATGCCAGAAAAAAACCCTAAAGTACCTAATGTTAAAGTTAATTTAAATGTGACAAGAAAAACTTCTACAATTCTGACACTCACGTAAAATTAATCCTACATTAAGAACTACCGAAACCATTTCTAAGCCTAATATGTTACCATAGCTGTTCGAAACATAAAAACTTTAACTATTATCGAGGTTATATCCAAATAAACATCGTCTGAGTGTTATTTGATGAGCACATCATTATCGTCCCAAAGCAATTTCGACGGTTTCTGTCACACAATCGAGTTCCACGACTGTTAGAAACAACGTCAGCTTAAACTGACAGTTGTAAATGATTCCGCAAAATGTTAAAAAAATACTCTTATTTCGTTTAGAATACTTCCTTGTGAATACTTGAATTGAGAATTAGGGTAGAAAAAACCCCTATTGTTATAACTTTTATCGCACGTTCTTCATAACTGTTTTTGTTTGTGGTTAATATAATTATTTTAGTTGAAAATTTCTTGTATACAAAAGTAAAAATATCAGTATTTTATTTAAGAGGCCTATTACAAGATTTTTTGAAATCTCCGCAAAAACGTTAGTTTTGTCATCGACGAAATAAATGATGAAAATTTAATGATCGCTCCTTCGATCGCTACATTTTCTTTATTGTAATTTTCGAACCATGTCAAAGTTTCACTTTGTTGTAAACTGTAATGAGGCTCGAATTCAAAATATAAGAAGTCGGTAAGCCTCGTTTATTTTAATAAATTTATAAAAGGAAACTTAAAAACGCGTCTAATAATTCAGTATATCATACAATTTTAAATATTTGGCTATTATTTTTTTTTTAAACATCTCCCGCATTAGGAATATTCCTGTGTCGCGGGGGCTTCACAAACATTCAAAAAACGGACGCAAATAACACTCAGACTCGACAAGTCTTTGTGAACCACACAAATTTTGGACCCGTGTGGGATTTGAACCCACGACACTCGGTGCGGCGTAATGGCGAAGTGACCACTTAAACCATAGCGCCGTCTGTGCAGTGTTAATATATAATCAAAACTTATAAGCATTGTTTAATTTTGTAGGAGCCTAGCACCACCATCATAACAACATCTTTCCCTCCTACACGTTAACAGTCAAAACACCTCCTTATAATATATATAAGCATATTTTGAACACAGCTAACAATAACATATAACAATTTAATAATAACGTAGCAATAACGTAACATGCGGGTACATTAATAATTGGAGCGTATTACGTCTTCGAAAGACATCGACTAATCCAACTATTTCTATTAATTATAACGAGACGCTAAGTAACACTAACTATACTTTGCATCAGTTTAATCGAAGTTTCTGCTGTGCAGACATCCCTTATGCTTGCCTTCATATAAACAAAGATAAAGTAAGTTCTCAAACAGCAGAGAAGTGTCAGTTCGCAGGTACACAGCAAACAAAGATAAGGTTTCTACCTAAATTGGTCTCAGTTTTCGTACCTTCGAAGTTGAAATGTTACAATGTATTATAATACTCTCTTGTCCTTCTCAAATAGCTACAAGGCAGAGAATTACAAAAACGTCGAACAAAGTCTTTTGGGACGTGTCACAATGTTTCTTTTGCCCTACATTTTGATAAAAATTCGTATTTCTGCGTATTTACATTCTTGGATAAAACAAATAACAATTTTCCGATACAAACACTGTGTTATTTAGAAATGAATATTTTAAAAAGGTTATATGTATTTGTACCTATGTCTATATACCTATCATCCTAATATTTATTTGCAAAATTTATGCTAAGTATCTGTAATTAGCACTTATTTATAATTATGTACTTTTTCCATAGGCTTCTTAAATTTATGCACACTGCAGCCCCTCTTTTCACCTATGTTTTCTCTATCCATCTAATGGTTGCCTGGAAGAGATCGGAAATTGCAACAAGGTCGCCAATTGTACATAACATTAGCTAGTAAGTAAATATATGTAAAATATTTTAACCTATTTGTTTGTGTACAATAAAGAGTACGTCTATCTATCCATCTACATATAATGTCTATAAAAGTAGGGGAGTATAAAGTTCACATGTGAATAATTATCTTTAATATACAAAAAATATTTTTAACAAAAAATAAATAAACCTCTTAAGTCTTAAGTATTAAGCTTATTTACATAAACTATCAAATTTGATATAAACTTATTTTGAGTCGGCGCCAAACAACAAACTGATTAATTATCTAAATTTTATATGTACCTACGTAGAAATGGACATGGCTATACGTAGGTAATTAATCATTTTATTATTATTATTATTATATATATACGGTCGAATTGAGAACCTCCTTTTTTTTCGTCGGTTAAAAATATGAAGCGCAGAATTAAATATATTAATAATCATATCATATGAATAATAATAATTTCACACACACACGGCCGTCTGATTCCAAACAAGGTAGAACCTGTACTATGGTGACCAGACTGCTGATAAACATACTTATATATTTCTAAATACATACATATTATAGATAAGTTACACCCAGACACAGAACAAATGATCGTGTTCATCACACAATTATTTGTCCTGGGTGGGAATCGAACCCACGACCTCTGGGTCACTAACCACTAGACCAACAGGCTAGCCATTATTCGATTCAGGCTAAAGCTTGGCTAGGCTAAAAACACAAGTGAATCGTTTGGATATATACAATGTTTTTGCAGTAGTATATACTGTAAACGCCAATTACGCTATAACTATATCATATTTTTTAATTCACACATTTATATGTCATGTATGTAATCAATTTAAAACCACACGCGAGTGTTCCCTGTCAACAATAAAAACGTCTTGGTGGTGATACAACTCAAGAACCGGCGAAGAAAGGAATTTGAGAAGATATTCAAGCCACGTGTGTCAGCTCGACATTCCGGCCCGATTCTTCCCCTCCTTTCAGCGAAGGGTAAGTCACCCCCAATACAATATCTGCACATTAACACGTTTTTATTATATCATATATAATGACATCAAAATAATAGTTAAGAAAGGAATGTTTTAGAAACGGGCGTTCTACTTCGAACTTCTTAGGGACCTGTGCTTTACTTTCTGGCTAGATTTTCTTAGTACTTGTTATACATATTAGGTGTGTAATTCGGGACTTAATCGCGATAATGTTTAAAAGGTACAATATCTCTTGGTTACCCAACGTTCCGATCGAATCGCACCGATCGTCGGCACGAGTGGACTGATGAGAGCTCAGCGACGCGTCCGTGAAGTGCGAGTTTCGGCAACTACCCGCACTTGGTCTTCACTATTTTTATTTTTATTCGTACTGTCGGTACTTCGACACACTACACTTACGACGTCCCCTGAATGGTGTCGAGGGTGTACTTGCTGACGATAGCATTATACATATACGTACATGACAAATACACAAATACAAACGTTACACGCACATGCTTCGCACGGATAGCAGAGACATCTTCAACATTCATCATCATATTTTAACCAATTTACACAAAACCTTAACAAATTATATACCTAAACCTTCCTCATGGATCGCTCTATCTATTAGTAAAAACCGCATAAAAATCCGTTCAGGAGCTTTTAAGTTTATCGCGAACAGACAGACAGATGCGGCGGAGAACTTTGTTTTATAATATGTAGTGATATGCGACTATAAAAAGGACACCGACTCTGAGGATTTTTGGTCATCCAAGTGGAGTACTTACTTGGATATTTAGCTTGAAGCATAGTTTGAACTCGACGCTATTTTATCACTTATCAGACATATTCAAAAACGTAGACGAAACAGCTATCTCCAGAGACTCAGATTCTTTCACTAAACAATGTATAATATCAAATATTGATCGATAGTTACATATATGTCAGTCAGTTGGTGTATTTGTCCTCTTGGCCTCTCTAACCACTGGACATGTCTACAAACGGGAACGCGACCCCGGCTTTTTCGAGCTACTGCAGTCTTCAGTGCTGCAGTTTTCAGTCCCGTTCCTCACCCGAGACATGTGGGGACCACACCCGAGACATGTGGTCCCCACCCCAGCTTCCTTCCCCGATGATTTTTTCCTTGTGCAGTATTTGTGAATGAAGATATACCTAGAAGGGAGGGAGGGAGTAAGCAGTGAAGTCAAGAATAATAGAGTGGAAGAATAAAATATATTGCACAGCCGCAAATAAAATTGGGACAGGGGTAGGCAGATTATGAGTTATAATATGTCCTAGGTTGCAATATTTACATGTACATGATGTGATTCGTGGCACGTCACTGATGGCACCTGCAAGGTTGCGACGCCTAAACGGTATGGTGCTTTCCTCAGACATGGAATGTCAGATGCTCATAGGGCTAAAGATAAAGAGCATTAAGCACGGGCCATTCCTTCCAGTATGCAATATGACGAATTTTGAAAAAGTCAAGATGGAATTTGGCTTCTTCTAAAAATTAACCAACTACATACTTAAAGATAGCAGTGGAAAACACTTCTAACTTTTAATAGTCAGACGGCCTTCAACTCGCAGTTGACTACCAAGAATTTGCCTTCGTTATACCTTCAGTACTTATAAAATCTCGTTAAAATAATATAATAAATAAAACATTACTCTTATAAAATGTTTAGGTCAGGGTTTCTCAAAGTATTTTCGTATCATGTTATTCGAAGAATTTCAAGGTGCACACGGTGCACACCATGAACATTTTCAAACTGTATTGTTTTTTATTGTTTATTCGTTTTATTGTTAGTTTTATTGAGTACAGAGTTCACTTAATGAAATTACTGGAGCTTGTAAATATTCCCAACAACAGGTAACATTTTTTAAAAAAGAGTCTCTATGTATTAAAAAGTAAAGAACATTTTTACTTGGTCACAAAAAAAATAGATACATAAACGAGTCGCTCAGACTGCCAACATGTAGTACTTACCTATTGGTTAAAGAGACAACTACAGTACCGAGCTGGCAATAGCGTACTTATAACAAAGCGTGCCTATATTTAAAGCAACTGCACAATACCGAGCTTGCAGAAGCGTAACTATTGGTTCAAGGGACGACCACAAAGCTGAAAATTTAGTAGCGTATCTATTGATTAAAGAGAGAACTAGAATACCGACCTGGCAATAACGTACCTATTGATTTAACTGAGAATATAGCGTACCTCTTATTTAAAGCAATACCACAATTCTGACTAAAAGAAGTGTACCTATTGATTAAAGCGACGACTCCAATACCGAGCTGGCAAAAGCGCAACTATAAGTTAAAAAGATGACCACGATGCTAAACCCGTAGTAACAAAATTATTGGTTAAATAAACTACAATAATGCTGAACACGCAGTTGTGTACCTATTCGTTAAAATGACAAACACAGTACCACAGTATAAATTTTTATACTGTGACAGTACAAAGCTGGCAATAGCGGAACTAATGTAACGATTGATTCAAGAGACAATCACAGTATGCCGATATGGCAGTAATCCACCTATTCGCTACCACAGTGCCGAGCGAACTATATTTATATGATTTTAAATGTCTTTGACTATGATAAGCTGTAATTTGTGGAGATAAATAAAATACATTTATATTATTATTATTATATTACAAGTAGTATAAAAAATCAAGAATCTTCTAACCAATTTAAACATTAGAAACCATTGACTGTGATAATTGTATAATGCGCGTAATTTGTGGCGGCGTATACTATGTAATTACACTAACTGGTTAGAAGATTGTTAATATAGGTGTAGCCGTACACATATGTACACAAGTTAATAGAAAACAACATACTAGTTCCACCGGTTGAAATAATAATCCACGACTATTAATATTCAAAGTACACTGTTGCGATGTATGATTGATGATTGATATCATCCTTAACGCAACGCAGCACCAATTGTAACTAGCATTCCACCTTCAGACAATTGATGTTCTCTTTTATTAATGAACTCTTTGTTACAAGATTGTTTAAACATTCATTTGTTATAGATATTTGAAATATATTTACTTTTATTTATTGTTTACTCTTTGGCAAGAGGGTTGCTGAATCGCGAAAGTCACTCCTAGTGCTTATAAGCAACGGTAACTGTTTATCGCCAGCTAGGTTTTGTGGTAGATAATCGTTTTAGTCGTTAATTCGTCGTCGGCTTCAACGATTTTGATGAAATTTTGTATACAGATAGAGTTTTGCATTTTAAGTTCAACTACATAGTTGTATGTCCCGTAAAAATGCAATTTTACAAAAAAAAAAAAATACCATTTTACAAAAAGCTACCGAACAAAGCTCGGTCTCCCAGGTACTAATATTTTAAATGAAAAATCTTTAGAATTAATAATAATATTTGTTAAAGATGTAATTTATTATTAAGTATTTCTAATGACATTTACAAATATCAGAAAAAAAAAACTCAAAGAATTTCAACCTTAAAAATCGACATCTTTATGTAGCAGATATGACTCAACGACGTCAACTAAACTTATGTACTCGTGCGTATTACCAATGTATCCGTAAGCATTAAATAAATATATAAAAGGAACACATTTTTTCTTCTGTCGTAATACATAGTAAATGAAATCCTTTGAAACCTTCAACAGATGATCAATAACAGATAGCTGTCACAAAGAAACAAAAACGTTCTTGTAAGAATCGGGAAAATCGTAAATCTCCGAGGTCCTTCCCTGTTTGGTGGATATTCTATGATAGCACAAATTTCAATTTGTGCAGTCCCATTTTTTATAACAAAGGCCCGATATTACCTCACTCCAGCCGCTCATAAAAAAAATATAAAAGCTCTTGCCTTTTCGACAATTTAGGGGTTTTCTTACATAATGTTTAGGATATGATCCGACATAAAACTTGGGTAAATATGACCATCACTTCAAGAGGAAGTCAATCCATTCTATTGACCTTAATTGTACGTACTTATCATTTTACAGGTATTTTTTTAACCGACTTCAAAAAAGGAGAATGTTCGGCGGTATGTACTTTTTTAATGTATGTTCACCAATGTTTCTGTCATCCATGAACCGATTTTAAAAATATTTTTTTTGTTTGCAAGGGCATAATATCGGGATAAAAAGTAGCCTATATATTAATCCAGGTCTTGTGGTTTTAGTCGGTTCGATTCCGACACACCGCCCCACCGAAAACCCCGGTGGGGTGACGGCCCGAAGGGGTTTCCAAAGGCACAAAAAAAAGAAAAAACTCCAGCTATCTACATACCAAGTTTCATCGAAATCGGTTCAGTAGTTTTTACGTGAAAGAATAACAAACATCCATCCATCCAAACTTACACATTTATAATATTAGTGGGATTAATAAATACCTTTGATTTGGAAATATTGCTAATAAATGCAATCTAGACCTATTATCTAAGATTTTAAATCAAAGTTATTCATAGTCCCTCGTAGTTCTGTTCTTCACGAAGTGCCTTCAACATCTCTGGTAAACTGATATAGGCTCTTAGTACTCTTCAAAATAACTTAATTGTATAGGTATACAATGTTGTGCTCAAATTGATGATACCTACCGACAGTAAGCTTAATTGAATGTTAACAAAACAGTTCATCTGTTGGCCGTGCTAATTGGCAATCAACGGTGCATCGACTACTATCAAAAAGTATACCACACTAGATATGCTAGCAATACCGTTAATGTACTAAATGCTATGGGCAGATGTGCGATTTATAAATTTAATTGGTAGTTTGGCGTTTGATATCATGTCTGACTTCTCTCAAAACTCTTTTGTATGTGATGTTTTTAAATCTCCAACTCACGCATTAAAACATAAATGCTGCTGCTTCTCATTGTCTCAGAACCATGAAATTTGGCACAAAGTAAGGTGTCATTTTGGTTTAAAATAAATGAATAAAATGGACAGTAAACTTAATGATCTTTACATAAATGACTTCAACTTAATTAAAAGTTTAATATTTTATTTCAAAAGTAAGACACACTTTCATTTGTACATATTTCAAAAGTTGAATTAACCAACCATTAAGCATGAAAAATGAACCATTTTTTTGTCATTTATAGAATATACTTAAAACTCATAAGCTTCTAAGCTAGCATAACTAAATAAATTATGGATTTCAATAAATGAAAAATCTTTTGATAACAATTTCGACTACCTAATATTACGGATACAAAGAGGTTATTTGCACGCGCTTATTGAAGGATCTGTAAATTTGATTCGTAAAAGTACCTTGATGTTGGATTTATATTTTATTGAGTAGGGTTATTAGTCGGTTAACATTATTCTACGGAGGGGTCATTAGAAGCGGAACAGTTACCAAAAACTCAAGCAATCTGGTAAACTCTTGGCAAGTAAACTAAATGTATAATCAACATAACAGCTTTCCACTTATAGGATTGAATGTTTTGCTATACCTTTTAGGGAGCACAAGTGTTTTAGTTGTATATTTTTACCCTGACTCAAAAAATTATGTCTAAAATAAATAAAGGATATACAGGTGTATTTGAAAATAGAACACTTATTTAAATCAATGAAATGACTCTAGCATGTAGTAACTATAAAAAAAAATTGGTTGCCTGTAAAGTCGGTATACGGGCGAAAGTTTTACGTGACAACGACTTTTTAGCCCGAGTGGAAGGGACGCGTGCCTCTCACTCGCTCTCATTGTGAGCGCATAACGTGAGCGGAGCGTAACGCAGTTTCTTGAAGTGTCACCCGGCAAACCAATTTATAAGACGTTGTCACGTCAAAATTTAAAAAAGCTATCCGTTTGAATTTCCAGGTATTTTTAACCCGGTTCCAGGCGTTTTTTTTTAATCGAATTTAGTTTTTATGGATTTTTTGGAGTAACGGAATGAAAAATTCCAAAGTAAAAAAAATATATACTATTTAAAATCTTTAACTTGACACATTCCACCTACTTTTATGAAACACGAAGGCAAATATACCTGGAAATTCAAACTGTCATAACTTGTGAACGGATAGATTTTTTTCATAAATTCTATGTGTAAACTGTATGCTAGCGTCATGCCCTTTCAGTGATTTAAATAATTGTTCCTTTTTAAATACACCCTGAATAGGCTAAGGAGATTGAACAGCCACAATTTGCCAACTATAATTTAATCCCACTCACCAGTGGCGGATTTACCAGTAGGCTGAGTAGGCTGAAGCCTAGGGCGGCAGATTTTAGGGGCGGCAATTTTGGGGCCTACATTATTTTTCATGTCTTGTCCTGGGGTATCGAATTAGATAGACCGACCGGTAGGGGCGGCAAAATTTTAATAGCCTACTGGCGGCAAATGTGTGATTCCGCCGCTGCCACTCACGTAATAGCCAGATTATTGCCAACCGAGTACTTTGGGAATTAAAGAAGGGAAAATTAGAAACAGATCGAAAAAGGAAATGCAAGAAGAGAAGGCAAGGGAAGGACAAGGATTCCTTATACGGATGGATTGGACAGTGTAAGCCATAGCTAAAGAAGGCCAGGTCGTATACCTGTAATTTGATCTAGCTATTGCCGGGAAGTCCGAGCGCTCTAACCACCTGTATCAGTTGTGTAGTTTGTCATAGCAACAACAACAATGTCACATGTCATACATGCAGCATATTCTGAGATGGCGGCCATTTTAGACTCGCACAAAATGGGACCTGTTTCTTATTTTTTCTTCTCTCTCTCTGTTTTTAATTTAGTACATAATTTATTATAAATTTTAGAAATAGTTTTTTGTTTATTCTTTGTTTTTTTGTTTTGTTTATTATATCTGTGCGTGTTTCTAAATAAATGTTTTTTCTTTCTTTCTTTCTTTCTGAAGTTCACTTTCACTCATATTCATTTCGACACTTTTCGCCCATAGTTTAAATAAAGAACTTACTAAACCAAAGCTGTCGTATCTAGTGACGGAATGTCCTGGTATACGTAATTAGTGGTCTACATCTGCGTGTACGCATATAAGTACCTAAACTGTGAAGTACTGGAGGTTGTGATCATCGCTGTATTTTTTTTCTCTGTACACTATAGTTACACAGTTATGTACACTACATTTACTTTTTATGTACTTGTGTTTGCCCGCGTGTCAATCAATTCACGTATCTCTCGGGAAGACAACTTTTTTGTGGATGAAAGGTATCATATGTCCTTTCGTGTACCCCTGAGAAAGTGTACGTAGGCGTGAAAGCAAAACAAACAAACATACATTCCCATTCATAACTAGCAGTTCCCGCGAACATATTTATAAATTTTGAACGGAACCCTAATTCTTTTTCAAAATAAAAGTAGCTTAAGTTACTCCTTGTAACACCAGCTATATGCAAGTGGAAATCCCGTGAAAAATCGGTCCACCCGTTCCGGAATTAGCCGGAACAAACAGACAGACAGACAGACATTTTAGGCACAGGTATCATGCAAATAACTGAATGAGCTTAAAAAAAAGCTATTATTTTGACATTACAAACAGACACTTGAGTTTTATTTATTCGTATAAGTAGGATGATAGGTTTCCCACACAGCTTCAATATTTGTGTGACATGCAGATAAATTGATCTGAGTCCGATCCCGTCTACCCACAGTATTTATTTAGAAAATTCGACTACATAGATATTATTCTTAGATTAGAACTTAAGAGTTGAAGCCCCCTACTGGTCAGTACCTCCAGCATTAGACTAGACACTATTTTTGTTTCCAGTATATATGGTGCCGGCACTTGCTTCCTATCAAGAGAGCCGTTTGTTTATTTAAATCATCAGTTGAAAATCGTAATCGCTTCGCTTTTGAATGTAACCGAGGCTTGGGCAGACGGACGACCTTAGCACACATACTGACTGACCGTCCGCGTCTGTTTGTCATTAATTCATTATCTGCAGATCAACGTATGAGTTGTTATAAGTAACGATGTACATCTTTAGCTTCATCTTAAATACATAGATTGTCTTCTGGTAGCCTAAACAGGCCGCCGTTCAGAAGCGAATTGTTATAACTTATTTTAATTGTGGTGATACAGGTAAAGGTATGAGGTGTGATATACTTCTAACACAATGAGAGTAAGCTACGACCAGGCTTGACCATACTTGGAGGGCGGCAGTCCATAGATTTACGATAAGGAGTTATATATAATAATCAGAGGGACAACTTTTATTGCGCGATGTAGGATCCATAGTCACTAAGCAGTTCGATTAGTTTTTGGTTAATTGGCCCTGGGTGTGTATACCACAAAATTAAGTGATTTATATTGAATTATGTATATTTGTTATAAAGTATGAAAGGTTTTACGTGAGTAGGTAAAATTAACATTTAAAAATACGTTCATAGTTGTGAGAGATTCTAAATTAAAAAGCACCTATTAAAAGCGCTTTACAAAACTATGCAGTTTATGGAACTCGCACTCAGCCCTCACAGATTAAGTTCTTTTCACGCATCTAATTCTACAAAGCTTGACTAGTTTTGAACAAAACTAAACAAAGACTGCACGAAGTAACTCAAATAATTACGGTAAGATCAGTGCAGGAAATCCATTTTGAAAAGTTAAAACAATAGGCAATTTGTTCGTATATTATAACAATTGTTAAAACGAAGGAAGGATTACTGCTAAACTTGTATTATTCATGGACTTTACTACCGTTGTGTCCATATCCAGAGGTATACTCAGCTTTTCTAGACAAACCATTATCGAATATCGAGATCGAATGTCATCATGATCCAATTTTCCTTAATAAATAATACGTTAGCGAATATGTAGGTACTATAACATACCTAAATTAGTGGGGATCATAGTGCAGTAATTATATACAGATAAATAAATTAGATCGAGTAATATTGAGGCAAATACTAACTAAACCTACTTAATCGGAGGCAGAGATTAATAAGGAAGTGATAACATATGTACGTATATTATGCATATCCAGATTGAGTCACTAGAATATAAAATTTTAACCATACTAATTGCTGAGAAATGTAAGAAAATATAAGAATGTGTACGCAAGCGTCATTGTGCCTATTACTAGATATTGTGACTTAATTTACTAATTCTTTCCTAAAACCGATTAGTTTTGATAGTTGATAATTAGTTGTTTTGCTAAACCATGAACTCGAAACTCTATGACTAATACGGGAATTAAAACAATCAATTTCTTTTATTTTTAAATCAGAATAGGCCATTCAGATCAAACGGCTACGAGTTTCGAATATCCGATATTCATAAAGCTTTCAAGCATTTGCAATTATTCGCATTTATGACTTAAATGTTAATCAAATATTGTGACAAGAATATCTACAAGCCATTTATTTTAAATTTATCAGGATTTTATGTAAATCAGTGAACGAATGTCTCCATGAATCACGAACAGTTATAACAGCTCTATTATGAAGCACGTTCTCTTCATAAATCATTAATTACGTGTACCTGTGACCTTTTAGAAAGTACTATTCGATGTCTACAATTTCACAGAAAGTGCCTCAATGATTCAAATCAATAGTGGTGCGATATCTCTAATACAATATTTGTGTAAAGGTTACGCTAGTCTATATTGTTTTCATACTTATATAGTTAAGAGGGTAGTTACTTTACTGAATGAGATTGTACCTTAAAATTATGCGTTAAGTCGTTTTTACTGAACATCCAAATATGTGTATTATAAGCCTACAAAAGTCCCCATTGCATCACCAATTTTAACGCTATTTCGGGTGTCAAAAATTAAGAAGATGCACGAAGTTTGCCAAACAAAATTTGTACATAGTAAAATTAATTATCAAAAGGTTAAAAAATGTTATTTAATATGATAGTTTTAGAGATTATTGTCATGAGATCCATCAAAGACGGGTGGATGAATGTGAGTGGAGCTGATAAATCCTGCCACCGGAATGGAGGACCTCAACGTATGACGGGTATTGTAAGTGAAATGTATTTAAAGTTTACTGTCTAGGGGCTGACTTCGAAAATACTGCCTATAAGGGTAATTCTCTGTAAGATATTTTAGAGAGGATTTGTCAATGGATTAGGAAACAAGAAAATATAGGCCTAAGAGAATACAGAAATGTCTAGTAAGGATATTTAACGCCTTTCAATACTGTTAAACTTTAGAGAAGGTTTTAGGAACTCAATAACACGAAAAAAGGTGATATTTTCTTTCAATAGGTCACCCATCTGTAGACCAGCCTACATTAACAGTACAACACTGATACTGTTAAAGCACTCCTTAACTTCTCCAAAACGCTAAGACTAAGAATAACAGTACATCTCTGTACCAATCGAATTAAGAACCTCCTCCTTTTTGAAGTCGGTTACAAAAAAATTAAAAGACAATTAGTAAAAATACCAAAAACAACCCCTTTAATTTATCTGACCAAAACATCTAGAATAATACGAGTTTTGGAATAATTCGGAATAATTCGAAATCACGAGCGTTCCGTCCTCGGCCCCTAATTACACGGGTTCCGTGATAAATTATCTCGCACGTGTCATTAATTACTATTGTTTTCGGTACGTTAAGGATTAAGCCCACTTTCAATAAATAATATTAGGGAAAACCCAAATTGGGTTTTCAGTCGTTAAAGTCCCAATTACGAATAAACAAAAAACATCGCCCTTCATTATTTACGTTATTCCAGTGTAAGGTAGTAACTATTTGTTATGAAATCAAATGTAATGTATCATTAAGCTTTAAGAAATTGAAGTCCTAAGTTAAACGAAGATTATGTTCTAAAGCCTTCTTTCTATACAGTAGACTATGCAACAAGTAAATCCTTGAGATGAGAAAAACGTACCTCACCCTACATAAAGGAACAGTGTTTTCGCTGTCTATGCTTTTTTTATGTGTGTTCACCTATTTGAAAGTTGAAAGTGACCGATATTATTAAAATGTATTCGATAAGATTGAATCCTGAGAAGCTCTCATTTTTACAAGCTTTTAATTAACTTGCAAGGTTTGTATGCACGAATCTTGGAAGCTAAATTCTTCACTTCCCGATGTCCGATTGGGCTCAAATTTAGTGTACATAATTATGTATCTTCGGTGACAATAAAATACTAAGACGGCCATAGGAACTTCTTAACTAAACAAGATAAACCAATCGAGTTTGAGCTCGATTGAATCGTCTTGGGGAGTACTTTTTTAAACATCAAATCTACACTAAAATAAAACTTAGTTTGTATAAAAGTTAGTTTAAAAAAATTACAATTAATTTATTAATTACGAAGCTTACCTAAAATTTTAAAGCCATTACATAAAGATTACACCAGTAGGTACTTTTGATTAGTTTTCACTCACTTTACACTGAGACATTTTGTATAATGACTATAGAGGATACGGCCGAACTTATTATTAACCTCGAAAATAAACATATCGTCGCCAAGTAAATTCTGCTTTTTTTTAGCAAGTAAATATGATTATCATTCGGTTAAAATTCGGAATGTTTTTTGATATAGATTTGCGTTTATTCTTTATTAGGCTTCAGAAACTAAACAGAGCTTTGGCTTATAAAAAATAGCACCGTAGCACTTATACCTGATATTCGGCTTTATCTAGCTATAAGAAAGAAGGAAGAAAAAAGAAAGAAGAAAGAAAGAAAGAAGAAAGGAAAGAAGAAAGGAAGAAAAATCAATTAAAATGAATGAAAATTAATTATTCACTTAATGAAGCTACCGAGTATTGGACTAATCAAATAGCAGCCAAAAATGATTTTATCTAGGTATAGCTTCAAACTTAGAAGCTTTACACGGCTGTATATGGGCGAATGTGTTTGAATCTATTGCAGTATTCATAGTCCCATTACGTCAATAAAATAATTAGCTGTTCCACGAACAGCTATGCTATCGACATCTCGATGTAATCAGCCAGGCTTTCCTGTCACGCTCTGTGTAATCACCCACAATTAACATCTAACTACATTCAGGGCTGCCGCCTACTCAATTTTCCTGCTAAAAAGGCACTTGCGGAGCATTCGCCTAAATATAGACGATACTGTTCCACAATAGAGGCATTATTTATAGTATATGCACTAAATTAATCACCACATATTTATTTAAAATGGTTAGGTAGAAAGGTCAGCTCTAGAAGGTGTCATGAGGTTGTTAAAAAAATCCTGTTTAAAGTGTATTAATTCGTTGTCAACCCTATTAACTTTTTTTCAAACAGACTGATTTATTTACATTGATAAAACGCGAATGTTGTTCTGCTGGAATTGGAACACATTTTTTTTTGTAATTACAAAGGTATTATTGCTATTACACTCACAAAACAGAGTTATTGTTTCTGCTTTGTGACTAACCAATGCTCGCAGATGACTAATTGTGTATACGATTGTAATCTGTTTTTAAATTGATGATGATAACAATTATACTCGTAATGATGAAGATGAAAACTTTTCAGATAAAAAAAAACAAAAAATACAATGAATGAATGCCAATTTTAGGATTTGTTTACCTTAGATGTTTTAGCAACATTTTTATTTTGGCAATATTTTTGTACTGGACGTACTTACTGTAATTTTTAGTGCATTCCTGATTCAAATATGTATGGTACTAACTAACTCGTAGTAACTAACTTTTAAACTTTCGCGTCCCCTGGTTTAATAAAATGATGTACATGAACGGGAATTAACACGATCACGAAATAAGTATTACATACCTCTGAATTGCCTGACGTTTCGACAAGGTTACACTGGCCGTGGTCACAGGCTCACTCTATTTCGTTGCTATTTCGTGATCGCGTTTATTCCCGTATATGTACATAATTAGCATATGTATCGTGTACCTTCCTGTGTTCTTATTTTTATAGATTATTTCGGAATATTAAGTGGTTATGTTTACTAACGTTCCGGTACGGGTTCGTCGGATCTCGATTTCCGTAAGCCTATATTGTGTTAACTCAGATTGCAAACTATCTAAAATTAATTTGTTATTATGTTATTATTATTATTTATTATGGAACTGATTAGCCTTGCTAAAAATCAACCTGAAGTCTTATATCTAGACCCAATCAACGTCACAGGAAACCTTATAAATGTATAAAAGTTTTTTTAAATAAGGTAATCAAGAACAATATGAAATAAGGCGCAAATATAAATCATTACTAACACTTAATTAAAATGTTGGTTGCGGCGGCGCGGGCGCCTGCATCGAATTAAGAGTAAAAAATGAATTCATTAGTTACATTCACACGGCTTCGGTGCTACAGGTATGCAAAATATCACTAAATTAAGAATGCATTATGTGCGTCCCTCGGAGAGTTGGGTTCTGTAGAAAAAAATATATTACTTGGATTGTTATTACTGAAGCTTTGTACCACTTTAGGCTTTGTAATTTAGGACGATACAGTTCTCTTTTTTTTTCAAGTAAAAATCCGGATATTATTTTCTTTTTTTCTTAATCAGAGCTCTACCGATCTAACTGAAGGTCTGTACGGAAGGATAATTATGTAAACGAAGAAAAAAATATATGAAAATTGTTAAGTATAACTTTGTTAGATACGATTATGACTTTTTAGTTTATAACTTTTAAAAAACCTTTGCGTTAAAGATAAAATTTTGTTTCAGTAATTTATTTATACATATAAGATAGCTGCTTTATGCATGTTGTATGAATTTTGCTGATTATTAAGAAACCATTGATATTTGCAATCTTAAGTCAGTAAGATTCATAAAAAAACTGAAACTAAAGCTATTTATTTACCACTGGATGACCAGATAGACATGGGTAAATACGAACCTCTTGATCAAAAAATGAAAAGAGAATCTACCTAAAAATTTGGATTTCCTATTTGAATACAGGTCTCTAAACATGACTAAAACAAAGACAGAAAGAAAATAAGAATAAAAGACGATGCCAATTTACATAAAATTCCTTCGTCCGAGTTATCTCTGTGCGCGGTCGGTCGGCGAGACCATGAGGTGTCAGATTCTCGTGTTGTGAAATATGTGTCAGGCCTGACAAGGGTTGTATTCATTTAATTCAAAGGATAAGCCGCCGATTTCGAGTATTAGCTTGCAGATAATGACGAGTGATAATTCACACGATGACTCACTGGATAATAATGATTATATATATAATATAATATGCGATGTTCTCGCCTGGCCTCTGAGGAATAAAATCTTTCAATCTTTAGGTCTTATGTTAGGTTTTTAGGTTTCTAAACATTTGACCATCTTCCATTGTAGAATGTATAATTATCATGGAAACAAAAGATATCATACCTTACAAATATTGTAACGATTTACTTCCAATTCATATCTAATATATATATTTTTTAATTCAAGGTATTATCACAAAAAAAAAAATCTAATAATTGTGGGTATTTGGAGTTCGGCGCACGGCGGCGGCCAAAATGCCACATATGTACCTATATACACATTATTGACTTATGTAAAAGAATTAATTTATGCACCAAAAAATAAATTGAAATGAGATGGAAATATTTGGGCTGTTGAAATGATAACGAATCGATTCTGATAACTATATCGTAACGAACTAATCGATTTAGCTGTTTGCAAATCTACTGCCATACTTTTAGCTGCATAAAAAGCGTTGAAAACCGGTGAGAGAACTTTTGCCGCCATCTTTTAAAAGTTCTGATATCAGATATGCCATGTGATAATACCATTTGACATCTCTCATTGATGTAGTGGTATGAATCGTGTAAAAATAACACTGGCCAAGTGGCACAAGTGGACAGTTTATCAAAATAACAAAGAAATGAAACACTTAAAGATCGCTAATAAAATTAATCCCGATGATTATTTAAAAGTTTTCATTGTGTAGGTAATAATGACGTTCATGTAGACAGGTCACTACCCCTTTGTCCGACGAGGTCGAAAGTGCCCTTCACTCGTCCTAAGCAAAGTATACTTACATATTTATGGAGGCGCATCGTCTGCAAGAAATTACCTTCGATAAATAAGGTAAATGTATACCGCGGTGTCGAGTTACTCTGTGAGGATTACTTTAGTACTATACAGTGAAACACCCACGAGTTTTAAACGGATTTATTCGGTTACGGGACCAACAGTTTTATGAACTTTTTTTCAGTATGCAGAAAACTTTTTTAAGAACTGATCAGTGTTGCCAAATAAGAAAGGAAGAAAAGCTAATCAAATCCGTTAAAAGACATGAGGTATTTAAAGACAGAAGCAAAAAGGCTGTTTTGATTTACAAAGTATATTTATATATAATTTGCAAAATATAGGTGTTTCATACGCCTCTGCCTAGCCCTAAGAGAATACAAGCGTGAATATATGTATGTATAATTAGAATAAACTAGGCTATTTCCATTTAAATAGGTAAATTGTGCCTGAGCACAGGTTAGCGTTATATTTATAATTTAAATAAACAGAGAGAATAATTTGAATGAGCCAAACATAAAATACCATAGGCACCAAAATGGTGGACTTACTTATAGGAGTCGCGACACTCAACTTTTCACTCAGCAACCTAGAGAGTTGGCAGTTATTACTCCAACAAGTCATTAAACCTTATAGGGAAATATTAATTGATTTAATGTGTGCTTCTCAAGAACCACGCAAATATTCATAATTACTTTGAGAAGCTATTTATGGGATGCTAACGTTTCTAACGTTTAATTTTTCTTTCGTTTTCCAAACTTATTAACTCTCACCGATTTCCCACATCTGAACATTACAGGTCAAAAGTTAATAGTGTTGACCATAAAATTCACTTCAACGTTTATTATCTGTAATATAAGATATAGTGATGACGCGAGTACCCGGTTAACAATACGGTATAACGACTATATCTACAAAAACAAAGAAAAAAAGGTCGAAAAAAATCGTCAACATGTAAGGCACTTTTATTCATATTTTATTATATTTTCCATTTTGGAATTAACCTTTTTTTGTATTTAATATAAATACTCTGACTACAGTACAACGCGACAACGTTAATGCCATTCACTTTTTACGTATCAACCTACGGCTGACTTGGAATAATTATTAATAATTAAAAAAAAAACCTGAAAAAAGTTAAAATCAATATTCAAAGTCAAACTTTTCGGCCATTGACATTGACCGGGCAATTACCAAACAAAAAGCAAAGTTTATCAATATGCAACGTCAAACTTTTTGACCACCGACATTAGCCGGCTATCCGGCAATTACGATAGAATCTCCAATGCTATCCGACATTCTACAAAAATACTATTTAGTCGTAATACATAAATTTTATCCGTCTGTTCTCATTAGAGACTTTTGAAAACAAAACTCCAAATAAGGTCGGAAATGAAGTGATTAGCATAAAGAAACTGTCAGAATGATTCAAGGGTTTAATTAATAACGCAGTAGGTGAGAAACATCAGTGTGGGCTGGCCCTAAGTAGTGGTTCGTGCATCTCATGTGTAAAAATCAATACATCATAAAGTCAACACATTTGGAACACAATCCTTCTACATACATATATGTAGGTATACCTACTTCTGATCTAATTTATCGAGTTGCTTTGCTTTAGTGTTATACAGTATAATTAAGTGTAATACCTAAATTTCATAGAACATTTTCCTAGCTGCCAATGTGTGTGTTTTGGTTTAGGTTTTTTTTTTATGGTATAGCGGGCAAACGAGCAGAACGGGTCACCTGATGGTAAATGACTACCGCCGCCCATGAACACCTGCAACTCAAAAGTCACAAGTGCGTTGCCGGCCTTGAAGGTGGGAGTAGGGGAAGGGGGGAATAATGGGCGAAGAAGTGAGAGGGGAAGGATGAAGGGTTAGGGCCTCCGGTAACCTCACTCACTCGGCGAAAAACAATTTTTTAAAGCAGGGTTTTAATACCTAGGATTTGACAAAAGTAGTGAATATGCAGTGCAATGCACTTAACATAACAAACTTTTTCTTGTGGTTAATTCGCGTAAGCTTTTAGGTGTCTTATCTCTGCAAGTGAGAGTTGCCTTTATAATGACGGCGAACTGTACTCAAAGGGTGTCATTTGACAACAGTCACCGTGCCATGCCCGTAATAATATAACACAAAAGCCAACACACTTTGATTCAAGTTGTCTGATATTACTGAATATAAAATGATTAAAACAATTACTCTGTAGCAACGTTGATTGCCTCGCTGCTAGTCACTAAATGCGACACTGTTTGTTGAATTTAGACTAAATATACACCATTTAAATTTACAGTACATTATTCGGGGAACAAAATATTCCACTACACAGCATGACTTAGAATCTTTACATTTTAAATACTGTGTTGAATATTCATAGGATCCATCTGAAGTTCACTAAGAATTAAGATTTTCGTACCATTGTTTATTCTGTAAGTACCTACAGTAAGCTTTGAATATAAGATTGTACAATAGCCCAGAATAAGTAATAGTATTCCATATGATAGCCTAGTATTAGAAATGATAATTCCTTGACTTCATTTTCCCGGTGAATGCTGGTCCTTAAAGAATTCCCATAGATTTTGAAGGAAAACCAAACTCGCTCTACAGAGATCTGCAGCGTGGTGTAGCAGATACTTCCAAAGCCTTAATGCGCTATCTTCAAATAGTTCGCAGTAATACTACGACACGTGTTTTATGCCTACGCGAGGCAGCTTCACGTACTTATTTACGCCATGGAGCAGCTAAAGGAAAACACCTTCAGAAAAACTAGTAGTGTTTAATATTTCTGGCAAAGAGTAACGTCGCCATCGCTTTATGAAGGAAGAGAGGAGAGGAGGCTTATATTGACAACGCACGAGTAATCTTACACCAATTACCACTTTTATACTAACAAGCATGTCGAGTGCTTGTTTTGGCAACTTAGTTCTGTAAATAATTTATTTTAATGCTACTGTATTTTAATGTATAATTATAAATAACTAGATGACCCGACAGACGTTGTCCTGTCATTCAATGCAAACTGGAATACTATACGCTGGGTAAGGGTTATAATTCGTTCTTAATGCCGACCATGGATTTCCATGACGAAGTCCTTGATTCCGACCGATACAACTAATTAAAGCAAAGAGAATATAACGCTACGCTAGAATTATGCGATCTTTGTGAACAATATTGGCGGTGTGCGATCTGTCTCTTACTGTTAAACAACTGACAGTTATTTCAAACGGCTAAGGTTACATTAAAAAAAAGTTTATAATAAAGGTAGTCGTTAAGTTTTCGTAAATTTTCTAAGTTTCTGTGCAATTTCCTTAACCTTTTTAAATGTAAGAACCTTCTACGAATTATTAGAAAACATTTAAAAAAATATGAATGAAATCGGTAAAGCCGTTCTCAAGTTATAGCGTGACCAGGAGAAATAGGGGTTCATTTATATATATATAGATAGATAGATAAGTCGTTTTGTACATACTAAATGTGCGAACTAGGCAGTTCAAGCGAGCGTACAGAGATTATTCCCAAAATTCACGTAACTAGTTTCTACTTAAACTAGTTATGTGAAGTTACTACGAAACATATAATATATGTAATGTAGTATTTTTATAAAATAAATCATATTTTTTTGAGAACGCTACTATTTGCATCTATCGCAAGTATGATTTTCCCACAGCCCGCGTAAATTTAGAATATGCACGTAAAATACAAAATATTTTTTTTTATTACAATGACGTTTACAATGTTTACAAAATACAAGACATTAACATAAAACGTATATTATTATATCATTTTATTAATAAAATATACATTGGCACATTTTATTACCATCCAATCTTAAAAGGATTATTCTATAACGCTTTTAGCATTCCAATGTCAACAACTTTATATTTAAACAGGCACAAAAGAATTGTAGTCGAAACGTCAAAACCAAAGGAAAAAAAATCGAAAAAAGATTTTTAAAAAATAATCAAAAGACGACATTTAAGCAGCACTACTAGGATAGTATTATTTATGCCTTTGTGTAGTTTTGCCAAAATTCAAAGACATCGATGGTGTATCGAGAGTTTATTGACACTGGTACCCGCTTACCATGGGATGATTTGTGCGCTTATTTGCATCAAAGTAATAAAAAAACTGAGCGTTTCCAATTGACTTCTTGTTATATCTAATCTATCAAACACTTTTGCTTTAATGATTACATCATTGGAATTATTACTTACATGTATTCCCAGCGCAAAATATATTATTATTCTATGCCCAGTAACTGCAGCAACTTCTTTAGTTACGAAATATTTTTTTATTTTTTTTAATAAAAAATACTAGACTAGCAACGTGGGTCACACATTAATAGTATTCTTGTGAACCCCATTACGCTTAGCCATTACGCTACCGCCGCTATATTATCTATCTAATTAACTACAGTGTGATTTCTCTAATGTGTTAAACATCCACATGCTATATTGTAACTTCTTATCATCTAGCTACCATATGTTATCTCCTTAATGAAGTCTGTAAAAATATATCTACGCCGGACGACGCGACGGGCGACACGCAACCGTTCACGTTGCGTGTGATATCGATGCGAATCACTGTAAAAAATGCTCGTCTCACGAATAGACACACACTAGATTGTGCGATGATTATTAAAACTTATTAATTTATTGCGAAATTTGCAAAATTGCAACTTAAATGTCTTGTTAAAGTAAGTCATCTGTTTGTTCACAAAAGTCCCGAAGTCAGTCCTTTCACCTGGTGATTTAAAAAGAAAGAAAGAGAGACTGACGGCTTTCTCACCACAGAATATAAATAAACAAATTATATCAACATTAGGGTAGTCAACTGACAAGTACTGCGACTGTCGTTTTATTAATCGTCAAGATAAGCTTGTATGAAATTACAATTTATTTCTGCCTTGTTGGTTGATTGTGTCTGTCCTGAACTTAATTTCCGAATGATTCTTATTCAAATTGCAGCTGGCGATAGGTAAGTGTGTAATACAGCTATGCCGTATGGCTACCTCTTCGAAGATTTACCTTAGGAACGTAAAAAAGATTATCTTTTCCTTCCTGGTTTTATAAAACAATTAGTTAGTTATAACGTGGTGTTTTAAGTTACTTATTTGAACTATAGAGAACTACCCTATTTCAGAAAATAAATAAAATCAGTGTTTTACTGGGTTCGCTAAATGATAATGACATTCCACCCACGCTTTTTCACAGGGTGGCACGTAAAATGGCCTACTTTAAGGCTTCGCCGAAAGGCAATTTATTAAACTTGAAATGAGAAAAGCAACAAGAAGTACAAAAATATACTGAGAAACATAAATTGACTTCAGTGGTATGTATGTGCTACTGCGAACTTATAGTTAGTAGTGCGCTTGTTAACTAGAGATATTATATTGGTATTGAATTGTTGGTAGAATTATAATAAAATACCTAAATTTTAAATCATTCGTACACTGAAAATAAATTGTGTTAGGGGGCTCGGACTTCCCGACAACAGCCAGTTCGGGTTACAGGTATGCGACCTATTACGTAAGGGGCCATCCATAAATTACGTTACACATTAAGGGGAGAGGAAGGGGGTCAACGAAGTGTGACATTGTGTGACAAGGGGTGAGGGTCAGAAGCTTCGTGACGTCACATGTCGAAATATAAAGTATTAAACACAAAACATTACCTGTAAACGAAAGACTAGACACGTTACTACAGTTTTATTAAAAAAATATATTTAGAACTGCTCTTTTCAGTTCTGGGTGTAAAATTGAAAAATATGTTACGTCACACCAGGGAGTGGGGGTCCAGCAAATATGACTACCTGTGACAAGGACGGTGGGGGTAAAAAAATTATGACGTGTGACGTAATTTATGGATGACCCCTAAGTAGGACCAAATTATAGTTAGCAAATGCAGGTGTTTATTTAATACACCTCTGCCTACCCCTTACAGGCCTAAAGTGAGTATGAAAATGAGAGAGAGAGAGAGACATAAACCTCCAGTAAATTGTAAACTCAGGTCGTGGGTCGGAGCTGACACACACATTTTATATTTTCTTTGGAACGAAAACAATCACCAAGTTTATTGAAAACCGACAGGACATTGACTGTCAGGTCAGCTTTCCTTTATAAATATGAATACCATTGACGAAAATGTTTAATAAAGACTGTTATGTGCATGTGTATAACCAGTCGCATATAAAATCGGTCCTCCGTATTTTTATTCACCTCGCCACTCCTTTACAACGTCTGGAGCTACAGTACAAATGTCGCAATATCTTTCAACTAAGGTGGGCCGACCATAAAAGTAACGGAGCCGATTTAAAAAATAAATGTACCTTTTTATTATCATATTATCTCGAAAATAACATAGACTACAATGGGTTACATTATATTATTATGTGTAAGATCGTTCAACATGAACCTAATCGATGGCTGAGCGATCGACAGGCCATTGATTAGTGGGTGTAAAGGTAATAAAGTGTTTTTTTTTATATCTTTTCCTTCTGTAATTCACATACATTTGTGACTGAATAAAGAAGTGCTAGGAATATATAAACGTGACTTTTTATTATGGTTATTTCATTTGCGCAAGAATTTTACTCTTAGGCAATGTCTTCGTCGAGACCCAATTTAGCAAACTTTCTTTGGTAATTCATTTTACATTGTTTTTAAATATTACTAACGTTATAATCGGAAAGATGCAAAGTGCGAATGTGGCATGTGTACCTGTAAAAAACTAAGGACAAGGCTGGAGTAGATCGAAAGGACAAAAATTTTAATTTCGAATAGGTAAATGCGGCATGTGTACCTGTGAAGAACTAAGGACAAGGCTGGAGTAGATCGAAAGAGCAAAAATTAGAATTTCGAATAGGTAAATGTGGTATGTGTACCTGTGAAGAACTAAGAAAAAGACAGGAGTAGATCGAAAGGACAACAATTTGAATTTCGAATAGGTAAATGTGGCATGTGTACCTGTGAAGAACTAAGGACAAGGCTGGAGTAGACCGAAAGAGCAAAAATTAGAATTTCGAATAGGTAAATGTGGCATGTGTACCTGTGAAGAACTAAGAACAAGACAGGAGTAGATCGAAAGGACAACAATTTGAATTTCGAATAGGTAAATGTGGCATGTGTACCTGTGAAGAACTAAGAACAAGACAGGAGTAGATCGAAAGGACAACAATTTGAATTTCGAATAGGTAAATGTGGTATGTGTACCTGTGAAGAACTAAGAACAAGACAGGAGTAGATCGAAAGGACAACAATTTGAATTTCGAATAGGTAAATGTGGTATGTGTACCTGTGAAGAACTAAGAACAAGACAGGAGTAGATCGAAAGGACAACAATTTGAATTTCGAATAGGTAAATGTGGTATGTGTACCTGTGAAGAACTAAGAACAAGACAGGAGTAGGTCGAAAGGACAACAATTTGAATTTCGAATAGGTTGATATTCCCTACACCTCGAAATTTTTAAAGTAGAGTTTTTAAAGTAAAGAGTTTATGTATCCTTAGTATAAAATTCGTGTATAATGCATAATAACTCAGTGGTATAATGACGTAAATTAAATATACTTTTTTATCCTACAAACAAGGAAATAAGGAGTTGAATTGTTGAACGTACTTATTACTTTACTTGTTTAGAATGTTTTCGTGAAAACTACCTACTAAGTACATTTTAGAGATATCTGTCAGTTTTTCACAGGAGCGCTAAACATAGAGATTGTTCGATACCATCACAATGATATGTTATTCGCCCAAAAATACAAATATTTGACGATTAGGCCTAACAAATTTCTTCTTATAACGAGAGTCAGTTGTTCTGAACTTTTGACTGGCCTTTTGGCCTAGTGGTTAGTGACCCTGACTGCTATGCCATAGGTCGTGGGTTCGATTCCCACCAAAGTCTGGGTGTTCTTTGTGTCCGTTGTTTGTATGTTTGTAAAGTCCCCCGCGACACATTGACACACACAACAAGTGAGATGTAACTCCTACAATACTTAGAGCGGTCTGAACCCGACACGTGTCAAATATGAAACTAGTATCTTGAAAAATATTTACCCCACCAATACTTTACGACACAATATTAACAGAAAATGTTCAAATAGCAACAGCCTGGCCCGTAAACCTACATTTAACGTCACCGAGGCGAGCGTATTAGATAAACCAACCTAAAATAGCACCAACCTCTTACGACCATACGCAACAAGACCGCTTTGTATTCTTCGCAGTGAGGTGTTGCAGCAAAATAATTGCACTTGTAAAACATAGCGGAGATCTCAAATGACGGGGAGTGCCGACAGATGGTGGTGAGCTCGTCACTGATAGCAATGAGTCATCGAAATGATCTCACTAGCTCCGAACACGCCAATTTCTTAATGATCAAATCATCTTCATTACTAAGGCATCGACCTTATCTAATACCGTGGTTGATTATACGCATGCAGACATTTCTTGGGTATAAAATTGCCTTTTTTTAAATACCGTCTGGTGATGGTTACTTTGGTCAAGAAAATCGTCTGTAGATTTTTGATTTAGTAAGAGTACCTATTAGTGACTAAATAATGTTGCTATCCCACAGGACATAAGAATTTTTGCATACACGTTGTCTACAAGGTACTGCTTGTAGACAACGTGTATGCAAAATTTCTTAATGATCGGGTGAGTAACAAAACAAACTCGCATTTATAATTATAGCTGCATGGTGCTCATAGAATCTCTGCCATACTTACTTCATCCCCTATTTCCTTCCCTTCAACTTTTATTATCGCGACATCAAGTAGCCTATGTCCTTCCCTAAGTTCGCGTCTATCGCCATACCAAAATTCATCAAGGTTCAGTGGTTTAGTGGTGAAAACGTAACAGACAGACAGACAGACAGACGGACAGTTAGAGTTACTTTGACTTTTATAATATTGGTTAGGATTATATAAATAGGATAAATTTGGGCTATTACTTACAAGCTACGCAATGGTTGGCAAAATTAATTCTGTGCAGGTGCACATTTTAAACAGATATTTACAATAAAAATAGTTAAACACCAACGGTTGCAAAGTCATAAATAATGTATTAAAAATATTAAAATATTATTTGTTTAGCGGAACAGAGTGGAACACATAAATAACGGCAAAGCTTGGTAGCGTTAGGGTTACCAATATCGAGTATGTTCCACGATAAGTTTAGCAACTTGATTTAGCGACTGACTATGTTACAAACGTTTATCTCAATATGATATCACATTGTTTTTATGTTACGAAAATCATTAAACTTTTTAATTTACATTATGGGATAAGAAGCATACTTTTTCTGTATCTATTTTCAAATTTAGAAATCACAATAATGTAAATTTGAGCGTCACAAAAATATTTATGTTGTGTTTTTTAATTTAAGCCTAGACGCAAGAAAATATTATACTAATTCTATATAAAAAAACATAAAACAATGCTGAAATACGGAAGGAGGACTTTAATATTGTTTTAGTAGAAAAGATTCTCTGATCACACAACTGAGAACACAGAGGTACTGCTTTATAAGCTGTTTCTAACCCTTGAATAGAGCAAAAAATCTTAGGTACCTACCTACCCAAGAAACTTTCAAATTATTTCGTATATTTTTCATTATTTTGTTTCTGGCAACCCTAAAAAGGATCGCGTGCCACCTCTGTAATAACGTCACTAACCTATATCGCAAGAAATGACCGGGTTTATCACTAACTAGCTTTTTCCTGTCGTTGTCCGTGGCTGGTAGACTGTGTGACTCGGTGACCTTACATTATGGATTGACGGCTTGTATGTAGTACTTACTGTATCAACTTAAATGAAGACATGTTTTACGGCTATCAGATTCCATTGTTCCATATGAAATTTTATAATTCATCAATTTTGTCCGAGTCGTGAATAAATGATGAAGGTCAAAACTTTGTATACAGAATGAAGTTTAAGTTTAATAACCTCCTTAAAACAATTGTTTATAAATGGGATTTTTTATTTTTGGCCTACTTTGTGTTCATTGTAAACAGTTGAAAAATATCCCCTAACCATTTTCTTCCAAATGCAAGCCACAACGGAATAGAATCGTTTTATACAAACATTTAATAATATATCGTAATGTAATGGCTAAAGCGTTAAACTTGCGGGCAAGTGTTGCAGGATTGAGGTTCTCCCCGTAAACGCACTCCTAACTCAAGATTTTAACTTTGTTGGAGAGCTTGACAACAGTTCTAATAATACACGTTCTTATTTCAATTTTATTTAATTGACGTTTTTCAACTGAACATGGTCATATCTACGGTGAAATTACAGTCGCTGCAATGCTATACAATTCTATACAACTTATTAACTACATGGGGAGTAGGAATGTCACGTGGTTTACATAAATCACACACTTAGAACTCACCCTCTATATAGTTTCATATTGATTTTCCGTAAAGGAAGGGCACGGGAAAACGCTCATTCAAATCTAAAGACTACCGTTTACATATTTCTGAAGCGCTGTACTGCAAATGGAAGCTCATTTTTTCTTTTTTTTTTTCATAGTCTGCAAGTAATATTTCTTACGCCGTTAACGTTATCGTATGGTCGTATCATCTATTGCATTAAACATTCATTCACCTTTTAGCCTATTATCATTATAATAAATTATAATTTGTAACACCTCACTGGTATATTTTTACATTAACCTTATTCCATAGCTCTGGCTCGCTCAGATAAACCGCTTTTTGCGTTTTGCTAAACCTACTGCTTCTTTAACAGTGAACCCACGTTTCACTTCCGATTTACATGGTTTCGCTTTTCTCAAAACCCATTACAATCAACACTTGTTTTATTACATACCAGCAGCACCCCGCGGTTTTACCCGCTTAAGTCCCGATCCCGTGGGAATATCGGTATAAAACGTAGCCCACAGTTTGCGTGAAAGAGTAACAAACATCCATTTATCCAAACTTTCGCATTTATAATATTAGTGGGATTAATTTTTTTAATGGTAAGGTATGGTATAGTAAGGTGTGGTATAGTAAGGTATGATAAGGTATGGTAAACTTTTTATAAACAATTAGTAGTACAGGTAGTAGCATTGCGAAATGCGAAAGTTTGTATGGATGGATGTTTGTTACTCTTTCACGCAAACTGTAGGCAACTTTTTATCCCGATATTCCCGATATACTCAATCACACCGAACCGAACGGCTGAATGGATCTAGATGAACTTTGGCACAGAGATATATTATAGTCTGGAATAGCACATAGGCTACTTTTTATCCCGGAATAATGTACGGTTCCCGTGGGATAGATTTGAATTTCGACATGAACGAAGTTTTGGGCAACTGCTAAAAAAATTATCAAGTAATGTAAATGAAATCTACATGATAATTAAAAGAGCCCTACTCTTTTTTTAATAATTCGTGGTCATCACAAAGTTAAATAAAGTACGAATATTTACGCAGCGAATTATATACTTAACGCACTTAATTGGGAATGACTCTTAAACAAACAAAATGTATAATTCTAACACTCACTTATATTGGTATTATTTGTCTTTCATTTGTTCTAAAGTTTATGATTTAAATTTAGTGCACCTACTTCACCCATTTCTACACCACCCTAGGGTAGACTGGTAGAGAATGCCTATGGCATTAAGTCCGCCATTGTACATTTTTGTGCATAAAGTTTTAATAAACAAATAAAATAAATATATATTTGATTTTGAAGACTAGTTTTGGAAAATTTAATTACCTGCAGAAACAGCAGCTCTCTCACTTATTCTTTTCTGTTGGTACTGTAGAATTACAAATTACCTGTAAATAAAAAAAAAATTATTTGAGTAATTCTCAGGAAGTCACAGGAAACTATTGGAAATACATGCCATATGTTATGAATCAACCTTAAAAGCCTCCGAGTTTTGCAATCTCAAATAAAAGGTCACTTTTTTTTGTGCAGTTCATATATTATTATATTAATTATAAATATATGGTTTTAATCATGTGTATATTTCGAACCCGACGGGGGTGGTGCGGCAGCAGGCTGCTGCACCAAGAGGCTTCTTAAAGGAGCATTATTCGCCCCCCATCGAGCCCGAAACTGATCGATAAACGAGAAGAGGGGAGGAGGGAGATTGCGGGTAGGGGGAGAGGGAAGGTTTAGGGCCTCTGGTACCCTCACTCACGCGGCGAAATACAATGCAAGCATTGCTTTACTGCCGGTTTTCTGTGAGGTTTTATTCTAACTTAATATATACGTACGTAGGCTTAAGAACTGACAGTAAATAAAGAAACTTTACGTCAGTAAAGTTACATCGGAGCTTCACACATCCGACAGCATTTCACCCAGTTTTTAACCAAATTGCACAACGTTACAGTATAACCGGGTTCCGCTGTATGTAAAAGTTGAACAGCTCAACATACATATTATTTTAGTTCAGGCGATAAAACACAAAGTTATTACGAGTTATTGCACCGTTGTGCCACATAAAATGTATATACAATCTTTGTTGTAAACACGGAACTGCCACACGTTTGTTGCTACACACTATTTACATTCCACAGGGTTTGGTCATTACCCAGAGTTTACATTTCAATTAATTTATCATATGCTTTTTTATTGTATTTAAGTGACAGTGCTGTTTAAAAAAATTATGAAATAAACTCTGTTTATATATGTTTTTAAATGGGCTTTAACAGACCACACTCTAACAGGGATTTGACAGATGCGGTAATGCTTAGGTGAGACATTTATTTATTGCAAACGTTTGAATAAAATAATGTCACCCTCCTAAAAAACTCAAAATCTATATATAAATAGGCAAAAACAAAACAGTTCCGTACCTTATTCTTCTATGTTTCGATCAATGAATCGATTTGTTTTTCTTTTGTGTTTAGTAACTGTTGACGACCTTTGATGTTTTCAATTACAATAAATAGAAAAACTGTTTTTTATCTATAATACCTTTAAACAAGCAATTCTTGTATATATGTATTTATATAATCTGAATCTAGGCAACGGCCTCAACGATTTTAATGAAATTTTGTATACAGATACAGTTTTGCATTTTAAGTTCAACTGCATGGTTGTATTTGCTGTAAAAATGAAATTTTACAAAAAAAAATACGATTTTACAAAAAGCTACCGAGGAAAGCTCGGTCTCCCAGGTACTAAGTCATTATGCTCAAACGTCGACGAGTGGGCGAACACTAGTGATCATAATATTATATACAAAATAAAACAAAATATCAATATAGTAACACTCTGACATTAATCGTAATCACGGCATTCCAACAATAAAAACCTTAGGTATCAGTCACATTAGCGAATGATTTACACATCATTGTATGCGGCCCCCGTCTCCGAATCTCACCTTTGTGTGCTAGTCCTTAGATAGCGTTCGGCTGAGCCAGGTTTCACTACATAACGCCATTATGACGTTATCTCGGGAAATCCGACGACGCGACGTGGTCAACGTATTTTATTATTCCCTAAGAAGATAGGATTGAATAACAAATCCTATCTTCTTAGGAAATAATAAAATATGTTGACCAGACCAGACCAGACATAATAGTTATATTATTTTGATATGATATGCAGTTGTGATCTTTCAATAATTTACACTTTTTTCAATATTTCCTAAAGTTGTTAAGCTCTGAAATACCGAGAACTTATTTTAATTTAGACAGCTTAAGACATTGTAAAAACTTAACTTCATTTTTGTATGACCCTTCAGTTAACACTACATAACTTTATGTGTCATACACGTTTGACGTATAATAATTTCTATAGGAATTTGAGATGAAATTAAGACCTATGAATGTAGTGCGGATTAACAAAATGCTATAGACAAGAATCAGAATTGTAATACGTGCAGCAGGCAGCACAATAAGTTTTATAATAAAAAGAAGTTTTAAGAAGAAGGAAATTAAATTATTTATTGAATAAATTAAAATTTAGTTTTCTGTTGTCACTTAGTTCGGTTAATTAATTAGTTTATAATAACATCTTTATCATAGTTTATTCAACGAATAGAGTATTTAGCTATAACTAGACATGATTTTAATAAAAATAATAATTTAATAAATGTCTATTTAATTTTGGAGTTCTGTAACTGCTATTTGAAATTGAAAATCTAATATACTAAAGTCCCACGTTGGGCGCCAATTGTAGCACTCGGACAACTCCAGATGCGACACTAGAACTAAACATGAATTCGAGAAATAAATGCAATTCGAGTACTCGTATTTATTTATACATTCCAAGTTATAATCCAGTTTTCGTATTCGAAATGAGCCTGATAAAAAATAGAGAATACTTGGGGTACAAATCGAAAAATAATCGGGGTATAATTTACGGGTACCGACACCTTTGTTCAAGAACCACCACGCCCTGGTGGACGATAGTTTAGTCGTTATCTTGTGACGACATTGATTAAACTATCGATTAATGGTTCAGCCTTGTGAGGGTGTGGGCACTCCACTGATTTGTAAATAAAAAATCAGAAGTGTCAGCCAGGTAGGCAGAAAATATTTTATAAAACTGGTTGCAGTAATCCGCGAACATCTCCCGTATCAGAACTATCGACTGACTATTTAGTTTATCAAGTGCGCGCGCACACTTACTTCGCCGTACTGATCATGCAATCGATCGGCAGTCAGGTGATAGTTTAGTTGAATGCTGTGCGCGCGCTTGCATCTTACTTCACACACATTATGTAACAGCCGATAGTTGTCCGATAGTTTGATCAAATAGGAACTGGGCAGTCATTTTCGATAGTTTGATCGGCCGACTTTAAATCGTTAAACGCGCGCACTGCTATACAGCTCCATACTGATTGCCAGAACGATCAAAGTATCGGCCGATTAAAAATTACTAGTGCGCGGTGGTCCTTACTGACGTTCCGATCAAATTGCAACAATCGTGGTCAGAGGTGGACTGTTTAAAAAACAATTTTTACTTTAACTACTAATTGATAAAACAATCTACAATTATACGACCACCAGAAGTTCGCGTCATCATGTGCCGTGTTGCTAAGCAAGATCTTACAATTTCAAGTTGTCTGATAAAATTGTATTTCCTTTAATTAAAGCAGCCAGTTACAAGGAATTTCAATCATTGTTGGAAGAATAAAGGAATATAATGAAAACCCTTTTATTTCGCTTTAATTACAAAAAAAAGTACTCAATAAAAAGTTTTCAGCGAATTATTTCTCTTATCCCTCTTAACATACGTATGCCAAATAAAGAAAGGGTTAATTGCATGGGATTATTTTCTTCGTTTTTAGACAACACTGGTACTGGGAAATTATCTGTCAAGTCCCTTGACACACGGAATTGACTGTCTTTATATGAATGTAATATCTTTGAGAAGCTGAAATATCTTGGTAACGATGATGATGATGTTGATGATGATTGTTCCGACCTCTTCGAACCCTAGTCGGAGAGATGGCGCTAGTGCGCTCGAAGATGAATTATGTAGCTTGGTAATACATGCATTGTGTGTTGTGGATTAAATCATAAATCCAAAAAAAATAAGACTTTTTTAAACTATCTTCAGTTCTAAAATGTATGCCTTATGTGTATAGTATAATATCTAAACTTGTGTAGATATTAGTGGTATTTTACGTTGCGAAATGTCAACAAAACAATAGGACTATACAATAGTATGTCCTAGTTGCAAAACGTTTGTTAGCGGGCAGTTGCACGGCACCGATGACACGAATTGCATACGCTTAGTACAATAGGTCATACAGAATATATAAACACTACCAGATGTGCAATTTTAAATGAAACATGACATTCACTAGAAATTTTATTAAAAAAACTATAGAGGCGTTAAAAGTAAAACCAATTTTTTTAACACACATATCAAGCAGTGATGCCGAGTCAACTAAATTGCATCAAACATTACCATAACCCAGAAAACTATACCTAATCTACGACAGGTCGTAAACAAGTATAAGAACGCTCCCAACAAAGACTATTAAGAAAACAATATTAGAAAGATTTTTAAATACATTATTATATAAAAATCTTTATTATTAGATATTTACCATCACTTGAACGTCTGAAAGAGGAAAGTCTTTTCAATTTAAACCTACAACAACGAGGCCGAAAGAGTGTCGCTAGAAGACGATAGCTAAATAACTATTTAAAAAAGTGCTATTTTGGTGAAAGTCTTTTAAAAGTTTTTTTAGGGTGTTTATACACCATCAAGCAGGTTGTAAAATATAACTACTATAACTATACTATAATATAACTTTAATGGTAAATATCAGAAACTAATTTTCAGTTTTCACTCTACAATCCAATGTGATACCCTAAAAGATAGATAGAAGTATTGTGCATATACCATTTTCCTCTTTATTCGACTCAACTGCATTCACTACAGAACAACTCCCCACTAAAGTTTTGTCACCCGGACTTACGGACCGACGAATTGAATAATGCTAATTTTAACTCAAATAGTGACCGACTTTATCTACTGGGTGTATCTTATTGCACATTGTAAGTTTTGAGTACTAGCTTTTCAATGTGTTACGGCTTTCTTGCAGATTGTTTCGTTAAACAAACGCCTTCGTTTTCATAGTATACGACAGAAGAGGCGAAACTATCGAAATATGATTGAGGAACGCTATATATATACATACGACTTCATATTTTTTTCATACTACCAAAGTACCAAAGGCATTTCACAAATTACGTTCAAAGTCGACATCGTCGATAAAATTATACATTACGGAGCGCACTTGGATGCCTACTTGACACTGCCCATACCAGTAATCAGTGTTAATCCTGCTTTATATTATTTTCTTTTTTTGAAGGGGGCAACGAGCAAAAGGGTCACCTGATGGTAAGATGTTATTTGTGGTTGCTATCGGAGTAGATCTTGATCGTGTCAACGTAATTTTAGAATGAAGACGTTTGTGTACTAAAATTAATATTGTCAAAGAAGTATTAAATATTTTAAATCTTACCATTATAATTACAAAAGTTTGGATGGATGGATATTTGTAAATGGCTGCTGGATGGCCAACGATAAATTATAGTCTGGAATGGCACATAGTCTACTTTTTATCCCGGAAAAATGTATAGTTCCCGTGTAATAGATTTCAATTTGAACGCGAATAAAGTTTATTTATCTATAACATGTATGTATTTAGAAATATATAAGTATGTTTATCAGCAGTCTGGTTACCATAGTACAGGCTTTTGCCTAGTTTGGGATCAGACGGCCGTGTGTGAGATGTGTCCAGTTATTATTATTATAAAGTCGCAGACAATAGCTAGATACATATGATTATTATTCCTGTAAAAGTTGTTTATAGACCCAACATCTAAGATTTTCACAGTAAAATTGTATGCGAATGCGCTGCTGTCTGATGTCAGATATTAAGTTATCTAGTCCAGACACAGATGTTTCACTAAAAAGATTAATATACTGTTTCATGTGTATGTTATGTATGATACAAGGTAGATTTACCAAAGAAATAAATGTTATAAATTTTAAAAAGTTATATCAGCTTTGTGAAGTACACACAGACACAGAACATCTCTTTTTGATCTATGGCAGCGATTAAAATCGGCTCTATCGTTGTATATACATCTAATCTTTAAAACAAATAACTAAAATAACATTGTGCAATGTTCTTGAAATCAGGAGTGACTCACGACAGAAGAACACCCAATATTATTTTGTAATCTTGAAGTAAAATGAGGCTATTCGCTTTTTATGGCTATCTATTTTTCAGCCGTCTCAGGACATGTTAGGCCTACAATTTAACAAGAAATTATACACATCGAGTACAAAAAATCTACGAATTTCACAGTAAAGGTTTTTATGACTTCATGATGCAAATTCACGGTAATAACTGTTTTCACGTCGCAACACTTCGCGAATCGTGAAGTTCTAAAATACAATTACTTTAATACTTTTATCAAACATATCAATATTTTAGTTAAGTTCCGATTTATCATGATATTTATGATAAGAATGTAACAACACTGCGAAGAGTGACGAAGCTCATTCCACAGAACATGGAATACATACATAATACAATTACCACCTGTAACCCCACTACATTACGTGTACTCTGCGTCTTATTATTACTGACGGACATTGTTATAAAACGTACAACAGGTAGTCCACTTTGTACAATATAGCAACACTCTTTTGTTTCTCAATACTAACAATATTCGTAGACTACAAGACTAGCGATAATAAGGATTAATGTATAGCTTAAAACACAGGAACAACAGACGTCATTGTGCAGATCTAATTTCATATCCAATTAGATTAATTTCAAGATACACTTATTACGTATTATATGTGTCAATGTGCTTGGGATACCCCAGAGAGCGTCTTATGCCAACGATTCGAGTTCAGATCCTGGTCGAACACCAAATATGACTTCTCAAAGTTGAGTAAAAAAATCTCTTTACCTGAGATTTCAAAATAAGGTTCTTAAGGATTTGTGAAATTTGTTGATCTGTTCTAGGCGAGGTGGACCCGTCCCAGACTGAGAGGAGGTCAATCTCTATAGTGGGATTGTTATATAAGCATGGCTGATAATGAAACTTACTTACCTACAGAGATTATTAAACTCACGTAACACGCAACTATTCACGTATCGCAAACAACTGATACAAAACAAAGATCTTTTAGCGGTGTAATTCCAAAAAGATATCAGACGGCTAACACTTAGTAGCTCACTAAATAGGGAAATGACACACGTCCAGTGTGACGTTGCCCTGCTCGTACTCTACACTTCTACAGCTCTGTAAGCGGATTACTGACATCCATAACGCTGTCGCGGCAACTACCGATCGATGAGAATCACTGTAGAAACCGCTTTCGCGCGGAGTAAGTAAGGAACACGTAATGCATTTGTCTCGAGAGTTACTATTTATTTATGTACTATTAAAGTAAGCCAACCCATCCTTTATTCCATCTACCGTTATACTGTTCCAAAAAGACCAAGTAGTTTTGAATAACTCACTTGTAAATTTGTTTTATGGTACCTTTTCATCGCAATCTGTTACAATATTTTAGTAAGTTAAAAAATTATACCATTTACATTCCTATAGTAACCCTGTTTTGAATACGTAGACAAGTATTTATGGTTCACATTTAATGTGTAAATAAAGTGATAATGTGTGTGTTAAAAGCGTAGTAGCTTGGGCTTCAAATGGGGTCTTTAATGGCATCATTCCTCATACACCTACGACACAAAATAACAAGTATTAATGTGAACCATTTACGTAAACGTTAATCTCTTCCTAAACTATAACCAAATAATATTGTGTTTATTTAACGTCTCACATTAAGAGTTTGTTGTGAAATGTCTATTCAGCGTATTTTTTCAGTTTATTATACCTCTTTTTATCTCTCCTTTTTACAACAATTTTAACTTTTTTAACCATGAATCCACTTTTATCTTTACTTAAATTCCTATTTCTATACAAATCATTTCTTTGAAGTGTGTGGATACGTATAGCCCGCACCCTAAGTAATTCAGATAATCGTAGGAAAATGTTTTTCATGTCTTTACCAGGAACATTACACACATTATAGAAAACATTCAAGCTCCGCGCTGTCCCAATGTCAATAAAAAATTATATGACTGGCTGCAAAACATAGGTATTGAATAAAAGTAAGATGCCGCTTTTATATCCCCCCTCATATTACACCGCCTATCAAAGATATCCACAAGAAATAAAAAACCTCGTAGCAGTATACAAGTACCTACATCATTTCATTCACGAAAGCAACGGACAACATAAACTTCGGCCTCTGTAAGCCGCAGCTTTATTGATTTCTTTTCGCTATCATCAAAGCTGTCGCATATAAAGGGCAAGAGTCTCTTCACACTGTGGATTTCATTGAACATCGACTTGTCTCCCACTATTCGCCGATGACACCGCGCTTTTTTATTCGAGACCTACTTAATGTCAATATTTCGTAGTGAAGTTCGCATTGAGTCCATTCTTATCCACGCCTATTGTATTTTTTATAAAAGAAAATCTGTCTTGGACGTGATACACAATGGTATAGATTATATTTATCCCTAATAGCGTTTTTTATCATATTAGTGTCATACTCAGAAAAAGTGTACCTACATTTTAAATTTGTAACTAAACTGATATATATATATACGTGTACAGTAACGAAATTGAGCATCGGTGTAACGAAACTGACATCATTAAACAACACTTTTTTTTGTTTCACACACGCCAGAAGTGGAACTTCACAAAAGTACTATTATAAAGCCCACGAGAGAATAAGAAATAAAAAGTTAAATCAACTCAAATAATTTATTAAGGTAAATAAATTTAATTTATTTAAAATTTTAAGTTAAATAATTAACATAAATTAATTAACCAACGAATTTTAATACGCAAATGTACCACAAAAAATTACACGACGTTGACATTGACGCATTTTCTGAAGGCTTCGTAGTACGCAGACGCAAAGACAAAGATCATAGGAAAACTGTCTACTTGTATACTATCTCATTCTCTCGCAGGCTAAATTCTATTTATGAATATGTTTGTCTCTTTTTAGTGTGAGTTTTTCGTTTCATCGAATTTCATAAATCACAAAATGCTTGGTCAATGTCTCTTTCCGGTTTTTTCTATATGCTAGTGTCATCCATGTTTTGCCCATTAACCTGGCTTGGCACACGATACTTGTGAAATCAATTCATATACACTGGACATGTGGTACAAAGCTTTATCAGGTTGGTGGTCGAAAACTAACTAGGTACAACTTACTCTACGTTTAAAACTCTCAATATAATTATGTAATATTTTAAGCAGTGAACAGTAGGTAATATTCATTTGTATCTTTAGCAAATGGGAAGATGAAAGAAAATAGCAGTCAGACAATTTCCTATAAAACTTCAAAGCATAATTCAGGAAACAAACAGATAAATATTGGCGATGATCCATTACAGAGCGACCTATTCTCGCTAAACGAGATTAGAAGCAACACTAATGAGTCTAGACTAGTTAATTAGATAATAATAATATTAGCGCTGTACAGAAAGTGACTTCTAAAGACATTTCAAATGAGATTAGGCCACAGTTCACCATGCTGTCCTATTGCAAATTAGTTGAAAACCAAAACTACTTAAATTTCTTTAAGTTGGTTGCTAGAAAATATAGATACCCCTAAAATGTATGATTATGACACAGGGATAGTCAAAAAGATTTCCGTTATACTTATGAGGAATGGAACGCTAAAAATACACATTTATTAAAGTCAAGCATATCCGTATTTACAAGACTCTCTTGCACTGAAACCAACAGTCAATTTATTACAGGTTCGAACTGTTTCTCTAAAGCTTACAAGATCATTCTATACCTAGGACCAATTGTAAGGTTTTACTGATTAGCGTTCGAAATATGTATATTTTTAAATAATAATAATAATGATTCATTTCCTTCCACAAAGGTAACTTAAAGCTATTATTATAATCATTATTACATAATTAAAAACGACCCTTGTGGGAGACTGGTATCTGCACTAAGAGACCCTGTCACACAGATTACCAGGTCCCCCATAGAACTAGAATAAATAAAATTATTTGAAAAGAGAAGAGTTTCGCGCTTTTCGCGCGAGTTATTTTGTGTGTGTGTGTGTGTGTGTGTGTGTGTGTGCGCGTGTGTATCTGTGCGAGTTTGTGTGTGAATGTTATTTCGAGATGATTAATAAGTTTTCAGTGGAGTCATAATAATATTCTAAAAGATATGAGAAGAGTACTTTTTTACACCTAACCTTTGTCAAAGGATAGATATGTAAAATCGAATTAAGTTTGTTATATAAGTAATTGCTAAGAAAACAATAGCAGCGTTTTGAGATTGTACGTGTTAATCGACTTTCGTTGCTACCTGCATTGTGACAAAACATTTGTAACTGTTAATCTGGTGGGTGGCAGCCATTACTGACATAACAACAAGATTACCCCACTCGCCCACTTTCTTATAAACAAACTACTTATTTAACGTTCACCTACCGTCTTGACCTCACTAAAACCGAGACCATACTAAGTAATCTGACCATATAAAGCGATAGGCGTAGGCGCACTGACACGTGGGAGCCGAATTGTGGCCTCTAATCTGGACCTCGTGGTCTACTTGACAGCCACCACGTAATCAACGAAAACCACTTTACGCATTTTTCTATTATACCAATATCGGACACCATATCGGATATGTCGAACAACGCATTGCTGATGTAATAATTTTCTTATTCTAATTTAATAATCTCATTGCGAATCTCTTGTACGTGTTCATGAATAATTCTGAATAGCAATGATGACAAATGACACTATTAAGAGACGGAATGGAACAAATATCTTAGTCGATAAAAAGCATTACGCTTTTCTTCATTCCTAGTAATTTATTAACTAGTGTAATGGTTGAACTTTTCCTTTAGTAGTAAAAAAAACAGTGGTCCAATGTGCAGTAGCTGAAATTCCCTCTTGTTTCGTCTTTCCTCTTTGAGCAAAGCTATTCTAAATGAGACCCGATATGGTAAAATACACGTCTACGCAGTACCAAATCTCATACTTCGTAGTACTAACACATTTTTATAATGTCACAAGTACAAAAATTAACGATTCTGAACATTATACACATTACAAATCAGTTCTGCAGTACGGACTTCAATGCTGCAATGCGTTGCCTGCATATCAGCCTAAGCTTATCGCAGCGCTTACTATTACTAGGTACCAGTATTTTAGGGTTGACAGTATGTAAACGTCAGGATTAGTTTTGCCGACCCAATGTTCTATTGAGTACGGTACCCACTCAGTATGAAGCTTGTTCTACGTGTTTGTTTTATCACCCTTAGCATTATTCAAACATAATTGTTTTGCTTTATTTTGTAATTACCTTAATATTCATGAAGCCATCACCACGAAATCATTAACAATTTATTAGCTGCGGGGCATAATGAAGTAAAACAATATTCATAAATTCTATGATGATTTACCAATAGATTTGTGTGAACCAAGGCCATTCTCACATATATTAAAGCTATTTCATCGTTATTTTTTTAGCAAGGCTTCTGCTTATACAAGACTTCAATTTTGTATGTTGTATGATGTACATATTTTGGATTCTCACGTACGTTTTTTTTTTTGCTATATAGCAAAAAAAAAAAATTTAATATTTTAGGCGGCCAAAGTCTGACTTCCAAAGAGATATTAATACCTTGGCTGAGAGTGACATGCTTCCTGTCAAGAAAGTTATCTTGTACAACGTCATTTAGGTGATTATAATAACCCTGACGGTTTCACCTAATCGCCAATGTGGGGGAGGATGGTGATGGGTTTATTAATAACCTATAGGTGTTGCATCATTTAAAACGAAATATTCCTATTGTTAAATAATAAAGGAATAGAATTTGAGTAAAATAAAAAATTGTTATAATAAAAAAAAGGTTAAAATACATATTTTATACTGGTTACTAGCTGAAATGTAGCGCTGACATGCGAAGTATTAATCAAATCTGAACATATCTTCATTTCAATACATATACAAGGGCCAGCATTTATAACTAACAATTAACATGATGACTTATATTTACAGATATATGTACGTGACATGTTAATTTCTACTTTACATAGAAAGGAAGCACGATACAGAAACAATTTGTTTCAACACAAAGTTAAAAGACATTCAATCAATTTTAGAAAATGAGAAAATATAAGTTCCCTAAAAATATCCGTAACATAAAAGGCTGTACGACCCACACAAAAAACTTTAAAGATCAAAGTAATCTCAAGCATAAACTTGTGCTTAATGCTAACTTACGTCTGAAACCTTGATAAATAGTTATGTCCTTTTTTCCTTCGCATTCGTTTCTTACCTGTGGACATATTCGAATTAACATATCGGTCAGAAACGAGTATTTCAGACCTTTTTAAGGTACATCACTCGATGGCTATTTCCTCTCCGACATATTCTATTAGGATCCATTTCATAAACTTTTCAGACGTTCACTCTGCATAATCGAAGATTTGAGCACACTTTTCTCAAATTTTCTCACTTCATTCACACCGAAATGATCTGTTTATTATGTAAACGGAGGGATAGCAATTTAACCGTAAGTATACCAAATCTCGGAGGTCCAGAATTTTTATTTATTATAGGATATCCGGATATTTATATATTACAGAATTGAATGTTTTATATATTATTTGTTGTTGTGTGCATCGGGTTTGCAATCTAGAGATACTGGGATTTCAGAAATTTGGTGTATTTCGGAATACTCGCTTTATTTGCGTTGTAAAATATATGTTGCGTTTACTATTTCGGTAATATTGATACAGATTAAATGATACTAAAGTACAACTATACCTGTCAAGTTTATCAATTATTTTAAAAATAAAAATCTATTGCAGATCTATGTGCTCATCACTTCAGACGAAATTTTTGCACAGCCAAAAACATCCGGATATCGGTCCGAATATTAGGGACATCCCTAATATCATTGCAATTTAAAGTCTTTAATCACTTACATGTAAATCATTAGTCGTAACATTTAAGTCCGTCGTAAAAATGTACATTAATTGCAGTTAGAACGTAGTCGAGTAAGGTACCGCTAGATACCAGTGATTTTCGTAATAGGGTCGGTTCATATTGACAGATATATTGCAACAACACCGGCTCATAAGCGTGTTCTCATATTACATTACAAGAACATTTAGCTATAGTCTTATCTCTTGTCTGTAAATTCAATTCAAAACAAACTGTCTAAGCTTGTAGATCAATTACGTTTAAAGTCTATCAAATTGAAATTTATTTTAAGTCGTGAAACTAAACTAACTAAACAATTGGGCAATAAAAGAGAACAGTGCTAACGAAAATGTATCCGTTTCAACTTTAGAGGAGAACTTTATGTCGGTCAATTGACGGATGCCTAGAAATTCCAGAATTTTCTTGAAGTATTTTTAACATCTTTTTTGACAAAGAGCAAAGGTGTTCAATTCCACCCAGTGGTAAGTGGTTATAGGTGTCTAAACTTCACCATACCGTGGCGTTCTGGTAATCAAACTTACATGCAGAAACACATCATTGCTAGTAGCAACGCTTGAATGATTACTGTATAGAAAGCGCACGTGAGTTATCCAGTCGCGCGAAATGAATCTGAATAGGGATTTTGTTATTTGCTAATAAAATGACTGTTGGTTAATAAAAGTTGCCATATTTCAGTCTTGTTTGAAACTTCAAGTTACTACCTATCTTCTTCTAAAGAGAGTGCTCATCCTTTGATGAAGTGCTATTCATTAAATAACTGTGTATAAAGTTTGACGATTTGCGCAGGTATTTAAGTTAAAATGCTTAATTATTCATACAATTCTCGACAGTTCAGAGGTCAAATGAAAAGGGGTTTTATATCGGCAGCAATGCAAATTTAATAACTTTTATTTAGTAGATTTTTATGAAGAAGTTAATGAGCCCGATATTTTTATTCCCATATGTATCGAGTAGGATTTTAAAGTATTTTGTGTACCAAACATAGTACAACAATGGAAGAACGTGAAAAAATAATAAAGTAATAGGAAGTAGAAATGCTTTTTGGAAACAAATGCCACTCTAGGGTAATATTCCTGTTACGCTGTTGACTACAGACATGCATACATACAGAAATAACCAGCACAATGTAACAGTTTAATTTTCTCTATTAAGTTTATTGGAACGCGGCATTAGACTATTAAAAATACATACAAAGACAAGTGCAAAATATAACTTGGCATGCACTTTGGAACGCACCGAGCAGCTCTCGTGCAATTATGCACAACCTGCAACATTAAATAAATGTTGTTGATTCAACCCGTATCTGCACTCGCAATATACACTATTTTCCTACAATAGTTATGTACAATACTTAACAAGTCCCCTCCCCTCACTCCATGCACGCAACGGCTAAATCGCACTTATTTGCTCATCAACCCGTATTCAGATGATGCACTTATACATTGTCATGACATGCCATAATAATAGTTTAAATAGCATTTCATGTTTTATGTAATATATGTATATGTTAGCACAGGCTACGGCCTATGATAATAATACCTATAGGCTGCGGAAGTATTACATAAGTACATAGTCAATAACATTGCCAAACAAAAAAGTCAGTTACCTCAATAATTGCAAGCACTCAATTGCGAACGAACTTTATCAGCTAAAACACGTAAGAGAACTTTTAATGACCAAGTTCTCGACAAAGTTCGGTTGTTAAGTCTGAACAAGCAATGGAAGCCCTTCCAACAAACTTTAAACACTATCATACATGAAAAATTGGCTGAGAATCTTAGCCAACTTATGTATTCATAAATGTTTACGACCTCATTTTATAACAAAAAAGGCTGTCTTTGGAAGGTATATTTTAATTTTACCACGACTGCCACCAGCATTTTAATATTTAAAAAGTAACCTCAGCACGAATAGGAAGATAGAAACAACATTCTTTATTGTACACCACAGTTGGACAGAAAGTAGGAAGATAGGTATTCTATGATTCATGAGCGTAATCTTTAATTAATTGGCGTTGGGTGCTCTAGAGTTGAACCAAATATTGTCACATTGATTGAGTCACGAAATACCTGCAATCGATTGAATGAAGGTTTTGTAAATGAAACCGTAATATTTCGGTCGTCGTATTTTGGACTCACTCTTGAAGATGGACTGCTCTGTATCAAGTAAAAATGCTACAGCTTAATATAAGAAATAATTACAACAAGGAAAAATATCGCTACGTTTATCCGGGAACCAATATCGCCCATTCGGTCTATTCCAGTACATAAATATATAATGATATGATTAGTTATGAAACGCGCTCCAGATATCGTCATAGAACGAGTAGCCAATAGCGATAAAGTAAATCTTGTGGATCTCCGCATAATTGTGTCACACGAGCGATCGCTACGTTTCATTCAGTTCCTCTATTTTATCGTTTCGTAGTAGCTTCCTCCTATACCCCTACCTTCATGCCGGTTAGTAGCTTTTACCACTGGATATTATCGCCAATCAAATATTGCCAAACCGACCGCGCCTACTCTATTCATACACATATACATAATTATGTATTTTAGGATACGTTAAGAATTCGCGTCCCAAAATAGTCCGTTTGAAATATGATAAAAATAATACAGTTCATATGACACCATAAACTTGTAATTGGGATGAGATCACTGGCAAATAAATGCTGTATAAAAACAAATGTCGCTTCAGCTGTCCATCTGTTTGACATAGAGCTATTAAAATAGTGCCCACAAAAAAATCCATTATCGTACAATAAATAAGATTATATTTCATTTCATGACTTGTAGAGTATTTTTGTTAAATTAATAGCCGAAGTATGCGGTGTGATAAGTTGAAACCCGGTACACGTGGTGCATAAAAAACATTTTAATTCTCAGACTACGTCCACCAACGTAGTCCAAATTTGTAGTCCACCTATAACTCAACCGTAAATTTGTAACGTTCTATAGTTTCTCAAACCTAATAAAGGTTTAAGAAACTATACAACGTTCTACAAAATTTACGGTTACATCAAAACTTGTAGTCCACCTTTAGCTCAACAGTAAATTTGGAACATTGTATATTCTACAAAATTTACGGTTGAGCTATAGGTGGACTACAAGTTTTGATGTATGCAAACGCACTAATACATTATTGTAGTGAGTTTTAAACACTAAACCTCCATTTACCACTTTCACTATTGTGGTACTATTTATTTTACTACTGTTAATACTATTCGCTATTACATTATTGATGATTAACGAAAATTATTATTGCCGCTCAACATCAGCGTTTGCCTTAATTGTTTAAAAAGTCTCCCTCACTATTCTCTCACGAATATTAATATTAGCAACATCTTAAGTCCACGAACTTCGGCTACTTTATATAGAAACGGAGATCTCTGATAGCATGTTAACCTTTGAAAACTAAGCATGTCGTCGATTTCTCTATAGGATTATTGATTTATGGAACCGCAAAGAAACTAATGATTTAAAATATCTATAAATGCACAATAATTTTAACGGAAGTTTTAGATTTCAGTATGCAACATTAGTAGAATTCTTAAGATCTTCTAATTTAAGAGTGAGTGATGAAGATAAGAGTTATCTTATCTTCATCACTCACTCTTAAATTTTCTCGTAACACCGTTTTCGGTAGGAATAATACATTTATAAACATTTTACCTACGAAATGATAAACTGCACGGGCAGCAAATAGTAACAATGTTTTCCACGCGTACCAACCAAAACATAATTATAATTGATGACTATGAAACGGTTAAGGTGTTTACTACAACCAGTAGAATACGAACGTTTATAATCTATTTTAGATCATTTGCTACAGTCAACTTACACTATTTAAAGAGTCAATACAACAATCGCATTGCAAGACAGAAGTAATCATAGGATAAGTCACAACCAACGTGGCAAAATGCTACGTGTATAAAGTATTTATAAAGGGTAACCTATAGGCAACAGCCTAACCCTAAAATACTACAATCTAATCTGCAGGGCCCCTTAGTGACTCTGTATGCCGATATCATTTTAAACAGGACACTTTAATTATTCCACCGTAAGTTTTTTGTCGAGATTTGTCAATCACACAGAACGGATATAGACAGCGATACGATACGAGTCAAAGACACAGTTCATGCGAACAAAAAACATTAGACATATTATAACATCATATATGTATTTGTACTTATATTATAAATGTATTAGTAAAATGTCACGTTCAGAGCGTTCAATTTAATATAAAATTACGACCTTTGTTTTTTCGAGTTCTCGATCGTTTGCTCAATGTATATGAAGAAAGTCATTTTCCAGGATACGTTGTTTTGTGATTCTGTTTTTACTGATACGTACCTTTTAATGTTTTCTTTTGAAAAACACTTCTAAACTTGTGCAGCTTTTGCTCTATTCTAGTAATTTAGATAGAACCCGCAACTGTGTACATGTGAGTAACATGCATACTCGTATTTCGTGTTTCGAATTGGCCGCAGAAGCGGAAATACTGTAGGGCGCAATCTTCGACTGACACAAAGGTATGCTTCGACACATGTCGCTTCTTTAAAAGTTGAGAAAAATGGTCGAGAACAAAGTGAACCTATTAGGGTTGCATTTTACATTTTGAGCTATAAAACAGTAAAAATAAAATACGAATTATTAAAAAAAAGTAAGTTAAAAAGTTTCCAAACAAAAAAAAATCAAAAGCGAAACAAAATTAGGCAAGTGCCTGATTTCAATTATTGTATAGTCCACATAAGTAAGTGGACATTATTGACACTGTAATATACATTAAATTAAATATATAACACTTTAAATCACTTCTCACGTGTGATGACGTGTGCAATATCTATCACTTAGTGCGCCTGTTTGGTAGCCTTTGATTTTGGTAGTTTCGATATCAGCCACTTCTCTAAACTGACAGCAATTGAGGTGGAATGGTTGCTTTTATTTGCTCCATACATAACACTCAGAGTTGGCAACTGTGGTGGCTGGTTAGCTTCCTTATAGTGAACTAGCCGCACCCGCGTAAGTCCCGGTGCCGTGGGAATATCGGGATAAAAAGTAGCCTATGTGTTAATACAGGTGTCCAGCTATCTACATACCAAGTTTCTTCGCAATCATACATCATCCATACATCCATTATTACGTTCATAGTATTAGTAGGATTTAGGGTGACGTAACCCTACATTGTAATGACATGTAATTAAATCAAATATAAAATAATTTATTTATTATTATTACAAGCAACCCGCCCCGGTTTCGCACGAGTAGCAGAGACATCTTCAACAATCATCATCATATTTCAATCAATTTACACAAAATCTTAACAAATTATACACCTAAACCTTCTTCATGAATCACTCTGTCTATTAGTGAGAAACGCATGAAAATCCGTTCTGAAGTTTTTCAGTTTATCGCGAACAGACAGACGCGGCGGGGAACTTTGTTTTATAATATGTAGTGATGTACATATACGGGAATGAAAGCGATCACGAAATAGGTATTACCTCTGAATTGCCTGACGTTTCGACCTACATAATACGTGATCGCGTTAATTCCTGTATATGTACATAATTATATCATGGAACGCGAAATTTTTTAAGTTAGTATAGCTATATTATTGCTTTACTTTGAAAGTTGGATTACAAGTTTCTAGACTTGATTAAAAGTGAATACTTTAGATGCAATTGTTTTCTTAGCTGATACAATATTACGCATATTTTAACTTAGATAATAAAAACTGGAAACAATTTTACAAGAGAGAAAAATAAAACTAAGTCAAGACTCTGTCTTGATCAGTTTTATTAATAAATTCTTTTGCGAATACAGACATAAGGAATTTTCCAATATTTCTCACGAACACTCCTGTGCACATAAAAGACTCGGCAGTATGATAACAGAGGAACAAGGCGCAGTAATAACTCGGCCCGTGGCATGAATGCGTTATGTTGGAATGTCGCAATGTGTCTCGGCTCCCCGCCCTCACAGACTCCCGCCACACTCGGTTACGATCCACCCACGTATTTTATGCAAGTGATGTTCATTCCAATACCTTTTCAAAATACTTCGAATAGCCCTTATTAGTATTATTTTTAGGGTTGTCAACATAGTGTACCTATTGAGATAATAACTGATTCATGCATTGTTACAAGAATTAGACTCACGAAAATATTTAGTTTCAATCTTTGTGTCCGTTATTTCTATGTTTGTAAAGTCCCCCGCGACACAGGAGTAATTCCTAATGCGGGAGTTGTCTTTTCTTAAAGAAAAAAAAAAAAAAAAAAAAAAAAATCATTCCAGAAAAAAAGATCAATAAAATCCGACTATATGACGAGTGAAAAGCCTTTAGTGTCATCAAAAAACTTTAATTAATTGAAGTCCTAATGGTTTTTTTTATGGTATAGGAGGCAAACGAGCAAACGGGTCACCTGATGGTAAATGACTGCCGCCGCCCATGGGCACCTGCAACTCAAGAATCACAAGTGCGTTGCCGGCCTTTAAGGTAGACTCCTACCTTAGGGGAAAGGTGGAAAAGGGGGAGGGAAGGGTTAGGGCCTCTGGTAACCTCACTGACTCGGCAAAAGCAATGCAATCTTTGCTTCACTGCCGGTTTTCTGTGAGGCCGTGGTATCACTTCGGTCGAGCCGGCCCATACGTGCCGAAGCATGGCTCTCCCACGATCGAACTGGCTGATTTGAGTTTTTCCAAGGTACACTTTTAAACTGAAGAGACATCGTATTATTCTTTCTATTGTTTTTTTAAACTAATTCCACATTATAAAATCGGTTAATATTTAAAAACCAACTAAAAAAATATTTTAGATAAGCTAGAGAGGTCCTAATCAATAGTTTAGGCTTTTACAAGAGATTTATAAATTTTTACAGCTGTCTTACGGTACTAACCCGCTGCTAAAGACCACAGTGGCCTACATATTAATTGGTATGCCTGGCAACCCTAATAGTCAATACCAATTAACGGTGACAAATTAGTTAGATAACAACAAATATCTTGAATATTAATATCATTCATGAAAATTCTTACCGTTTTAACATAAGGTAATATGTTTAAATCGATAGAAATTTAGTAGAGTTGTGTAATGTTCATCTAAAACGATAATTATAATTGTAGATGACTGTTTCATTCATGTTCGTTTCGGTAGATTCCGTTACAGTAATTATGTATAATTAACTACTAATGACTGAAATTTTAATATTAATGCCGTAAATTAATCAAAAAGTGGTATCTAAATAAAAATACTTTTATTTCACTGTTTAAATACATTCAATAGATTCGATAGATAAAAATCTTTAACGGAATTCAAGTTTTATCATTTTACTTACTACTACTTAGCCTAGTAATATATATTTTATTAAATTAAGGGTTCCATTTGAGTCCTGTTTCCAACACGCGTCGCACTTTTAAAAATCTTTTAATTAAAAATTTGTAGTCTAAATATTCATATTGGTGTGGCATGATGGTTATGTTAAACAACCCTCCCGTAAACTATTTACCTTATGTTCACATTTTTAATCTAGTGCGAAGTAATGTACTCATACACATACGGGTACTCATAATAATCAAACGTGAAGTTGTTTATCCTGTGATATTTATTAGTAAAGATGAGGAGGATACTAGCTTCTGCCAGCGGCTTCGTTCGAGATAATGAAGACTTTTTAATCAGTCTATTCCTAGGAAATAACACTTTTTTTGGATGAGAGTACCCTACGACATCTTTAGTACCCCTGACAACGTTTATGCAAAGTGCTGTGATGGTCGTTTGAGGAGAGTTATAATATTAATTAGGATAATAAGAATACTACTCGTCATCTAATACAGAACGAGTCTCACTTACGAGTTAGACAACTCGTAAGTGAGACTCCGGGCAGACACGATCGAACCAAATATGTCAAATATCAACACGTGTCAATGTTATAAATGAGACTGTCCAGGCTTTGATCGAGCCGCGCCGCGACCGTGGGATCCAGACGTGGGTTATACTTACAAGTATGAGAGCGCTCACCACGATACTCATATATTTCAGGACGGTATAACATAAAGGTCGATTCATACTTAAGCGTACGTTGTTGGAGTCAGGAATGTGGACTTTACTTATTCAAATGGGAAATGGTACATTCGTGGGCGAGACAGTACTTGGTCTTACGTGTAATTGAGATCTTTTAGTTTGTTTGAGTTTAATTTTATGTGGCTATGAGAATCAAAGCCCAACCAGTGTTGAAACAGATCTTGAACACGTTCTCGCTCAAGAAACATTTGAATACTTCATTTAAGTACTCACTTAGGTGCAAAACAAATGAACATACATACATTTTATTAAGTTCTTTTTTTGAATTACAGACTACCATTCAACCGAAACCGAGTTTTCTTTTTGGGAGTGGTGAGATACATTTGTATTATTTCTTTGGAGATCCACAATGACAAAATTAGCGTGCTGAGGTGTCACTCCCTTACAGTGCAAACAATCCCAACTAGAACCAAATGGTTCAGCACCTCCTTTCTTTGCCACACCATTAAAATGTGGAATGCATTACCAGCACACGTGTTCCCTTCGTCATATAATCCCGGGTCCTTTAAGCGGGGCGTGAAAAAGGATCTCTCGAGGCCGTCAAGCTGAGGGCGACCATTTTCGTATCATCCGTATCTAAAATGGTAGTCCTCAGTCTTTGGACCTCACTCTAGCTTTCCATCAGGCGGTTTGAGGTCATTCTCACGTGCAATAAAAAAAAAAAACAATAAACGCAGAACACCTAAGACATAGCGCTCAACAAACTTCTACCAGACTTGGAGCCACCCGACACACCTTTTATAGAAGACTGCTTTTCCTTTCCCTTTTCATGATATACCGTTCTTCATCACATGCTGACTACAACATCATGACATGCTGTCCTGAGAAACATGTGAATAAAGTTTGAACACCTAGGCAAATCACAAGCCTTTGACATGGATCACATTCTGTAAATGTATTACTAACTAAATTCTGTGTTAGCATCTTGAATTTTTTATTGACTGTCGACGGGCGATGCCATTACCCAGAATCCTGCTTAAGTGTTTCAACCTTTATTAATCTTGCATTACATTGAATTAACGTTTGTGTGTTTTTGAATTCCGCTCTGTTATACTCGTATTTGGATTCGATTAGTTCCAACTTACCGAAAAGGTTCAGACACAATACCATTCCCGAACATTAGATAGCGCGCAATTTGTAAAAAAAATACAAAGAAATAAACAGTCCACAAAATTACCTATAACCTTTGGGATATGGGTATTTTAGGCTCCACCACACAGAGTTATCATCACTGTAGTCGTCAATAGTGTCTTAGTGTAAGACTCCTGTCACACAAAGGCCTCGAAAATTCGAAATGGACCAGAAATTGCTCTTTCCAATAGAAAGTCGCTTCTCAAGGAGCGTTTCTAATTAATTCAATTGTCAAAATGTGGGTATATTTCGAACCAGGTTTAGTAAAATAATTAAGGTAATATCCATATTCAAAAGCTTTTGTTTCAGTTACGCTTTTATTAAGTACTAAAATAAAACACATTTAAAGCAAACAGTTGTGACCAAAAATGTGTTTATTTCTGTACAATCTACACTTAGTTCTCGAAGACACATTTGTCACTTGGACAAATGTCCCAAATGGAAACATCTGACACTGTTTTGGTAGTACTAGCTGGTCTGACCTTCCCCCAATGTCCGACACTGATTGATATTGATAGAGGAAGCGGCTGACACCTCTAAATGCCCGAAGCGACCCAGCCCAAGATTAATACGATGACCCTACGTTTTCGCGGGCTTTGACCAAACAAATATTGCAGGCTTTTCAATTATTAACCGGCTCTGATGTGCCAGTTTGCTGCAATAAATGTTGACAGAAGATAAAACCTTCCAAAATGATACTGGTGTTTCTTTCTACATATATGTTGTACATCGTCATATGTTGTAACTTGTTAATATATTATATTAATTATTGTAGTATATTAATGTTTTGTATCTTAGTTGTTTAAAGTCATATCGTAATGTATTATGAGACTGAATTAAATATTAATTGTTGCCTACTTAGAATAAGGTATTACACCCTTTTTTGAAAAGTGTTTTAATTTAATCATAAGGGCAACTAGACAATTTACAAAAATTTTATTCAATCGATATTTAAGTGGTATTTAAATACATGACGCCATGTTACTCATTCGTCATGACGTCATGTCGGCAGTAAAAGCGTGAATTATTGCAATTTTTATAAAATTTAAATGAGTTTCTACCCTTCTGATTGGTGATGGAGATAGAATAGAAATAAATATTACTGTACACCAACAATAATGTTTTTACGAGAAAACATCAGGTGAATAGGTACAAAGGGCGGCCTTATCGCTGAAAGCAATTTCTTCCAGGCAACCTTTGAATGGACAAATCGACAAAAAATAGTTAAAATTATGGATAGTTTTACAATAGATATATATAGATAATAGGCAGAGATAGAACAATATATCAAACAATATATTCCGTAATTTGGCAGAACAAAAATCGGGATTTATGGCACAAAAATTCCTATCATAAAAGAGGTTATTCTGGGTAGATTTGTAATTTTTGCCTTTATAAAAACCGTTTTCCATGTTAATATTTAAATACAATACACCGGAGGAATAAAATATTTGAAAATGTATAATTACCTTAGTTTTTTTAGTGACGTGTGACGTAATGTCATGGCGGTTGGCGTTTCACATATTTGTAGAACAGATAAAAAAAATTGAAACTTTGAAATGAATGAAATGAAATGAATGAATGAGCGTTCTGTGTGACTGGTTCTGACTGGACTGATAGTATAACTTTATAAATACAATAATTGATAAGAAGGTACTGATGAAGGGTATATATAGATACTTTAAATGTAAATCTAAATCTCAACCAAGATATGTCAACATATATAACTTATTATTATATTCTTCATTAGTAGTAGTATTATGTTTGTTAGTTTATTTATTTATAAACACACAACCATGACACGGTAAAAGTTGGAGTCTCCTGGCACAGGCATTCTTTTACTTAAAAGGAGGCTCCCTATTTTTGTAAATATGTGCACTGTTTATGAAATAAATTGTTTATGTTTTATGTTTATGTTAATTAAACTGAAACTAACATTTTTTGATTGCCTAACTTGTCTTAGTATTGTGTTTTTTGATAATTACATGCATAGAGCAAAATACCCTACTGCTTTTTTTAAGTATTGTCCTTTAAAATAGCAGGATTAGGCCCTTTAGGATAGCAGTAGTTATAAACTAAATAGTTATCAAGCTATACATACTAAAAGACAAGTATTTATAGAATTACATAAAGTATGTAAATTAGTCATTATGCGCTAACACTGTAATTTATTCTGAATTTCAAGGAAAGTTCGATCAATCTCATTTAAAGCCGAGCTTAACGTAACATCGGTAATGGATATTGTATCGAACAAAATTACCAAGCTTACGTAACACTACACTGATGTTACAATACACAGAGAACCTTTAACAATTATGTTTCGAACTACTATCACTACATATTATAAAAAAAAGTCCCCCGCGGCGTCTGTCTGCCTGTCTGTCTGTTTGCGGTAAACTTAAAAACTTCAACGGATTGTCACGCGGTTTTCACCAATAGATAGCGATTCATGAGAATGGTTTAGGTATATAATTTAGTAAGGTTTTGTGTAAATTGGTTGAAATATGATGATGATTGTTGAAGATGTCTCTGCTACTCGTGCAAAACCGGGGCGGGTTGCTAGTTTATTGATAAAACTCTTTGCTAAAAATTACTGATTATTAACTAGTATTAACTAAACTCATAAATTTTTGTAGTGAAAATTTCTTTAGACACGTTGGGCGTTTAGACTTTTGGTATGGGGAAAAAGCACGGAACTTCAAAAAGAACGTTTTTAGTTTTTTTTTTAAAGTTGAGTATACGAATGTATTTACTAAGTAAAGTGGAAAGTTAAGGACATAACACAAATATCGTAAGTCTAGTTTGTCCAATACTAACAGTATAAACAAAAATGTAGCTCAAGAAAGACCAATCACGAGTAGTTTTTCAAACCTGTAACTCACGCAGGCTGAGCTCTCATCAGTCCATTCTAGACAGTCGGACGATCGAACGATCGAACGATCGAACCTTACCACATTAAAAATTAAACATTGTCGCAATTACCTCCCTATTTCCATACAAACAAGTCGTGAAATACTATCACCATTTAGGCAGGCATGTTTCCAGGAGGGTGTTAACACTGAGAATTTGACAGAGTTTAGCCTGACCCGAGAATCGAAACCAGGATGTCGCCCAACGAATGTAAAGGCAAACTTATTTGATGTGCAAATCAGGACTTAATACGTATATAATATCGCGATGATATAATAGTGCACTCGTGATCACGATCGGTGCAATTAGGTCGAAAAGGTATTGTATCTGAATCTGAATTGAATATGTATAAAAGTCCCGAAAGTTTAAAAACAAAGAAACTTAAACTTTAAAAACAATAAAGAGATTTGAAACGTAAATATATTCAACAGAGAAAGAGATAAAATGACAGTTTCCGTAACAAATCACGCTCATTCGTTCCTGCATTGCTCGTGGCGGCATCTGTCACCAGGCAGACGATTCATTAGCATTCTTTCTATATAAAGCTTACAACACAGACCAGGAATCCAGATTCATAAAGATACACGAACAGCACAGTAGGAACATATGTCTAATGCTAATTGCCTTTATGTAAGCTAATTATATACAAAAAACCGTAATTTCCTAAGCTAGCTAATTTCTGAAAACGCTAAAACTATTTTAATGGTATTTCGGCTCTACCTACTAATAACAATAAATTTTCAACACAAAATACTTAATGAGGTAAGTTAAAAGCGATTTAACAGTCGAAATTCTCACGATTCAAGTGACAATACAGACAATAGGGTTGCTACACCCTTTTATCTTGAGATGACTCAATCTTCTCAAGAAAAACTTGAAATGTTGATTTGAAATGTTGATGACAAATATAACAATTTAATATAATGAAAAAGAAATACTATATTTTTGGATGATATTTTCCAAAACATATTTTTATTCTTCAATTAAATTTATTCATAACTCCCATACACTTAACTAACGCTAGAAGTATAATCTGTTCCACAAATATAATCTTCAAAAGAATTTAGTTCACAAACAAACGAAGGAGCAATGGTAAAAATACAGGCACAAAAATATCTGCCAAATTCTCGAACTCCTCCATTTTTTCGGTAAAGTGGTGATAGTCGTATTATTATTATTTAAACAACTTTGTGAAGGAATTCAACCTATCTTTGCTAGGCCCTCACATATTATGTTAATATTGTTTTGAGAGTTCTTGATTGCTTTTATTTTTGTTTTACAAAAACGACTTCTTGAATTTTTATAACTTAAAGCAATGAAATTCATCTATACTAATATAATACAGGTGAAGTTTATTGTTTGATTATTTAAAAGCGCTAATCTCTGGGACTATCAATCAGATTTGAATAATTATTTTTGTAATGGATAGATTATTCAATAAGAAAGGTTTTAGGCTGTGTAACAGATGTTACGACCATTAAAACACGTACGAGCAAAGCAGGGACCAAAAACGAAGGTTAAATTGCGGGGGAAAAAAAAAGAATAACTTTCAAAAAATAAAATAACTCTCAAAAAGTAATAATTCTTTTAACAATTTTTTTTTTTATTGATTCGATATTTAGATAGCGCAGTGTTATATACATCATTATAATAGGAAGATTGTGTTTCTTTCACGATTCGGGAACTCAAATAAATTGTCGGGTAAATCCTTCCATCTAGCAACCCCACTCACCTACCTCTGCTTTACGAAAATAGTTCGACTTTCGTTAGACTTTGAGGGCGAGGCGTGGCCTATTTCTTCGTCGAGTGTCACCTTGACCTTATGTTTAACTAGTATTTGCCTAAAGACCTTCGACGCGTATAACGACTCATCTTCAAGACCTTGTGTAAACCGTACTTCCTCCCTTCCTTTACCTACTTCTGGACTTACGTCATTAGGTGGAACTAGCAATACCAACTTCTTCGTATTTTCATTCTGATAAATTTTGTAATGTTAGTTTAGTTTGAAAATAGATAATTTTGTTTGCTACAACAATAGCGAACAGCAGAGATAGCGATATGATTTTGATTTTGTAATAGTTTTCACATACATATATTAAGCTTTTTTCTTTCATACTCAATCAGGTACCTACTTTAAAACGATTCGTTTAAAAAGTGTTCGGTACAGTTTACTATGGGTGATATGCTTTTTTCGGTAGATATCGGCTCATAAGAGCGAATAATCGCTCTATAAAAGCTTCGCTCCTCGTAACGATCAAAGTATAGAGCTAAATACATGTGCTATCTCTTTTTAACTTATACAGTTTTATTAATACAACTCTCTTGCAACTCTTTACATGATTAAAATAATCTCATAAATTATCACACAATTGTTTACAAGAATTTTTGTTTTTGTGTATGGGGCAAACGAGCAGACGGGTCACCTGATGGTAAATAACTACCGCCGTCCATGGGCACCTGCAACTCAAGAGTCACAAGTGCGTTGCCGCCCTTTAAGGTGGGAATAGGGGAAGGGTGAAAGAGGGGAGGGGTGGTGGGAAGGATGAAAGAAGGGGAGGGGGAAGGGAAGGGTTGGGGCCTCCAGTAACCTCACTCATTTGGTGAAAAGCAATACAAGCATTGCTTCAGTGCTGGTTTTCTGTGAGGCCGTGGTGTCACTCCGGTCATGCCGGCCCATACGTGCCGAAGCATGGCTCTCCCACGATAATTTTTGTCTCTCACCATCACTTGGTCATTCTTGTTCTTCAAGTTTCAGGTGTACAGAATTTGGTCCACACAATGAATGGGTGGGAACATGTTTGCCGCTTGACAAGGATACAATACCTCCTCCGGAATGTGCGAGGCACCAGTAAAAATATATAAAAACTGAGCAGCACAAGACTCAATAATCCGTAATATAAATCTAAAGACTGAATTTATTCCAAATATGATATTTTAATCGGTTATAATGTCACTCGCTTGTCTATTAGACAGCAAATCGAATGTTCCAGAAAAGGTCAATCGTCGTAATGATGCAAATAACTTGCATTCAGGCCACACTTCGACGTGCACCCAACGACCTTATACTTAATGCATATTGCATAGGTGTCGCCAAGCGATTGCATAACGTCCAATTCTTGTATTAATAGACTTTTCGGGTATGAGATGATCGCTCAAATCTTATCTCCATTTATATTCACAAATGCAAAGAATCTCTGTGTACCCAAATTAATTTCCCGCGAGAGCGCCACGTTTTTTCATTACGTCCTCTATATTAAATATGGAAAGGTAGAAATTGCAATACTGGAATGAATACCTGGCATATGAGTGAAATATATTTTCAGAAAGTGAAATAGTTTAGTAAGTATTTATACCTATATCAGACAGACGGCAGGAATCGATATCATTTGGTACCGCGAAGTGAATCGGACCGAAGTATTCGAGTTATCGCAATGTTATATCGAGTGACAATTCGCTCGGCGAAGTGGATTGTCACGCACTGATTTACAAGGCATGTGACCTGTCGTCGCTCCCCATTATATATGTACATGAATATGCATTAATGTATGTCGATATATGAAAGCAAAGTAACAATTCGTATTGTAGTGTCTCGGGAGAAAATGTTCGTTTTCTTGTACGTTCTCTTACACTTACATCATCATCATCATCATCAATGCATAAATACATGATCAATACAAATAAATAAAATTGAAGTGTCTGTTTGTAATTTCAAAATAATGAAGCTCATACAGTTATTTTCACAATACTTACCTATGCCTAAAAATCTGTTTTTAAATTTTTTGCCTGTCTATCTGTCCATGTGTCTGTCTGTTTGTTCCGGCTAATCTCCGGAACGGGTAGACCGATTTCCACTGGCAGATAAAGGAGTAACTTAGGCTACTTTTATTTTGGAAAAGAACTAGGGTTCCGCACAAAATATATAAATCTGCACATTGTACACACGAGTCACGGGAAGCCTCACGGGAACTGCTAGTATGAAAATATAGTATGACAAAAAAATATATAAAATTAAATATTAATTTTAATAAACATCTAGACAAATACGATTCGAGATTAAAATGTTCAGAACTATCTGGTTCATTATCTGATTAATCCGTGAAACCAACCAACCTGCATTGGCATTTATATTAACTAAATAATAACTTCACACATCTCACACACGGCCGTCTGATCCCAAACTATCGTGTAACTATGTACTATGGTAACCAGACTGCTGATAAACATACTTATATATTTCTAAATACATACATATTATAGATAAATTACACCCAGACACAGAACAAATTATCGTGCGCATCATACAATTATTTGTCCTGGGTGGGAATCGAACCCACGACCCCTGGCTTAGTAGTCATGGTCATTAACCACTAGACCACCAGGCCAGTCATTATAAGTAATTTATAAGTAATCATTAAATGACAACGGATCTCTCATCAAGTTCTTTAAATACGTCCTTTAAATTAATGAAGTACACCACCCAATACATCTTAAAAGTTTAAAAAGTGCATTATGTATAATTAGGGCTGCCATCCGTCCGGGTTTCCCTGGATTTGTCCTAGTTTAGAGGGTGTCCGGGGAGCGTCCGGGCGGGGTTTTCAAAAGTGTCCGGCTAAAACCCGGTGCTGTGCCAAGGGACAGTTATAATTGTTAGATGAATCGTTAACAAGCTAAAAAGTTTTTTAAGGTGTCCGGGAAAGAATCTCGATTTCACCCATGAGTTCAGAATTTTTTAAGTTTTGGTCCGCCATCGGCAATTTAAGTGATGGCAGACCTATGTATAATGATTAGACGCTTACTAGCTAGCCCTACAGTTCACTACTGTGATGATATAATGTTCGATATCCTTTCAAAGAATTAGTACCACTTTAACGCTTCTGTTAACGTAATTGTCGCTAGTCAAAGTCCTCGATATGGCAGACAGCTGCATATTCTGCGAACATGTGGTTTTCCCGTGAGGTGACGTGACCGGATCTGCTAAATATATTTTATGATCGCAGGCAGCGGACGCCCCAACGGTCCGGCCAACCGGGACTCCGTGCAAAATAAACAAACCACATATATTTTCTAATAGCATAAAAAGATTCAGTGCAAACCACAAGGCCATATAATTTAGTCTTTGTAAAAATATTGATCACACTTAAAATAGCCAAGACTTTATGTACTTGTTTGTAATGTCAAAAGAATAGTTTTGTTTTAAGCTCATACAGTTATTTGCACGATACCTATGCCTAAAAATGAGGTTTTAAAATTTTTGTCTGTCTATCTGTTTGTTTCGGTAAATCTCCGGTGCGGGTGGACCGATTTCCACGGGAGTGTCACTGACAGATAGCTGGTGTTATAAAGAGTAACTTAGGCTACTTTTATGCATACTCACGCCTGTACCCCCAAAGGAGTTGACAGAGATGTATAAACACCCACATTTTACCCATTGGTCCCACACACGTATTAGGAGGCAAGTCTATTGCAGTCAACCGAGCACTTTGGGAATTAAAGGTGCGGAAATTGATAGTATATATGAAAGGGAAAGATAGGTAACCCCCCCCCCCCCCCCGGCAAGCTTACGTAGTAATAAGGTAATTTTGAGTCAAATTTCTTATTTGCCCCCTAGACCGACAAAATGAAAGTGTGCCCCCTCCCTGGGATGACAAAAAGCTAATTTTGCCTCCCCCTGGGCTAAAAGCTGGGTAAGGCCATGTCTATCTCTATGCTAATATTATAAGAATGGCGTGCGAATTTTATGAGTTGTATTAGTGTGTAGGGTAAGGTATTCTCTGAAATCACTACATCTATTTAAAACAATAACATGTGAATAATTTTTCAACCCGGTAAAGTCGTCGGTTTATAACAGTAGTACATAGGTACGAATCATTTAATTTGGATTACTACTACTATAATCTTACTGACACTTACATAAATAACGGCTCTCGGATTATTTACAAATTAGCTAGAAATAACACAGTTTTCTGTGGGGACTAGCTAGCTATGGTACTATAATGTCGCCTATACAATTTTAGGAAGTGTATTTATTTACTAAAAAATCTTTCATTTTCTTTTACTTTCTCTATTTTTATTAACTCTCTTTTGGGCTGTAGTACAAAGACTAAAATTATTTGACAAAATAAAATGTCATCGAGTCTACGAACATTGTTCTTAGATACATAGGTTATACGTTTACTGGTTAACATTTTTGTCTAGAAAATACAAATTTTATCGTAAACTTGTCAGTCATATCCAACATACTACCGGATACTAGCCTATCTAGACTCAGAACAGAACAGAACTATATTTGTCAACTATAGAATAATTGTCCCCTGCGGAACCTACACTACCTTATAACCCTGTCATCAGTAATCTAAACGACCATGCAATCTTACTGCCACTATGTTTAACTGATACACTTCAGTAAGTAGAAAAAAAAGTAAAACAATCGACCAGAAAACTTGCTGAGAACAGTTTGCCAGCGAGATATGACGTTATTCGGCCCCGTCAACTTAGAGGCAATTTATCGGCTGATTAGATTAATTCAATTTATCCGTGACACTGAAATGGCCCTCTTCCTGCAGCATCGGAACTTGCCATCATACCTCGTTAACGATAAGAATTCGACTGAAAACGTCAGAAGCCACTTGAATAGATAGATTAAATGAGCGCTGAGATTTGCGGCCGTGAGAATTTATTTAAATTCATTTTTCGTATTTCGAGATAACGTATTGTACGGAATCGTGCCAAACGTCATATTAAGAGTCATATGTGTTTTTATCACGTACCAGCATTACCTAAAAAATCGATTCTTTGTCGTAAAGTAATCTTTGAAATATCTTGCAATGGTTAGATATAACTCCTGATTCTCAAATGAAATTCGTTATGTCTAAACCAGGCAATAGAATATCTCGAAGTACTCCGCCTGATAGTAAGCATTTATCTGTATCTATAAACACCAAAGTAGCAGATGTTAAAGTAAAAACACGAAGCTTGAAATGGAAATGGACTGGTCACATGATAAGATCAACAACAGGAAAGTGGACCAGAAAAGTAACAGAATGGTACCCGCCGGACGGAAAAAGAAGTAGAGGAAGGCAGAAAAAAAGATGGGGAGACGATCTGCCCAAGGGTTGGAGAAGGACTGTAATGGACAGGCAAATGTGGAGGGAACTTGAGGAGGCTTATGTCGCAAGACAGCCTGACCTGGTAACTGATATTAAACGTTAAGTTATATACATACAGAAAAAAATTGCAATAAGTATAGTTAGTATATTTTTATGTTTTATTTTATTTTTATTATTTTTTATAAACATTCACAATATCTCACTTTACCCTTCACCCATGAAGGTCTTCTTCTCCTCAACGAGCTCTGAACACACTATAGCCAGTCAGTCTTTGGTAGGTAGAGTTCTTCCCTAGTTGAGTGGGATTTTTGGCAGCAAATAGGGAGGAGGAGGAATGATCCTATCATTCCTTTAAAAAAAAAGTGAAGAAAAAAAATCGTGAGATGGTTTTGGGACACCCGGTTGGAACGAAGTTCATTTTGGTGTATGTGTATAAATATATTTAATGAATTGAATAAATGTTATCGAAGTATAATAAATATTGTGAAAACTCGACTATGGATATGTGGGTAATTAGTTGGTATAGAAACAACATCAAATTACAGTAGTATCGCTCAGAATCTACAGATGGCGTAAAGAAAATAAATCAACTCACGGTCAGCATTTTTCGTTGCGCTAACACATTTTTCCGTCTAGCCCCTATCCGCCGAGCGTCTAAAGTGTAACATGCGATAAGGGTATATTTTGCGTTTCGAGCTGTCCGCATGCATTTGTTTAATGTTTGTGAGTGGAATATAATAGTTATATTCATATAATTGAACATTGCGATGGTGGACTTCTTATATATATATAAATACTTTTCTTTTTTTTTTTTAGAAAGAATACTAGCAACGTGGGTCACACATTACTAGTATTCTTGTTAACCCCTCCAACTAAGCTAAACGCTTGTGTTAGGAGTGGGTTCGGTAGTGCACTGGTTGGGGTTCGAACCCGCAACCATTTGATCGCAAATCCGATGCCTTAGCCATTACGCTACCGCCGCTCATTACATGCCGTCGCGATATTGCCACTATGGCTAAAACTAACCCTTTCATGTCCCTTTAACGCACGAACCCTTTACCTACATCAAAAAAATGGCACAAATCTGACGCATTTTTTTTCGGTATAGGTAACAAAGATAAAGAAATCCGGCCAAATCTTTATCGACTAGTTAAATACAACATCTGCTCTTTTGTCAGTATTAACATTAAAAGGACAAGATTAGGCCAGAGTTACAGGTAAAATGATCATTTTAACAGGTAGTTAACGAAAAAATTTGCTCAGAAAAAAATGTTTGTTGGTAAAGCTTTTACAAAATAATAAGAGTGTATGCTAAACTTTGCTCTTGGTTTGCATAGTAGTGTCGACAGATGTTACACAATATCAGAAAACCGACATCAAAAAAGGAGTTTATGTATTCGATCCGTATGTATGTTTGTATGCCCGCGATTTCCTTAAAAAGTAATGAACCAATTTTTATTATTGTTTCACTAACGTATTCTGTATATTTAAGTTAAGTTTGTGTTTGTCAGAATTTTCATTATATAATTTATGTCTCAACGTAATTAAACGACACGATTTTTTTAGTTTACCATAATTATATTTTATTTTTATTTTCATAAAATCGCTTGAAATGTTCATGGAATCTCGTTCATAATATTGAAAATTGAGTCCCCAGACTAGACAGACAGACTAGACCAAAGACAAAATAGACACCAATTGATCGCGTTAATTCCCGTTTACATAATTATAGACCAGTACAATCAGAAGATCAGTGTAGTGTTGTCCTTTTGCGATGGTGAAAAGGGTCTAAGACACTTGTGTCACCTCTGTTATTTTCATTCTATAAGTATTTATCAACGGATACAAAGTACACACAGACTTAGGACAACAATTTACAAGAATTAGTGTCGCCCGATTGAGGAACTAAGTTCACCCTACAGAAGACCGCGGTTTACCGACACTACAAGGACAGTATTGGTTTTAGGGTTGGCAACACACACATTAGTATTATGCGTATTTATAACAGTACCGTCGGGCAGGCCGTGTGTTCGATTGGCTTCTTACTTGTATAAAAAGTCAATTAAAAATTAAACGCAGATATCTCTCAAGTGTCATCAAATTTTAATGACCCTTTAGCAAACTTATGTGCGGATACCAATGTAGTTATGATAATCAACTTTATGACTAGATTATAAACACAACTACATATACAAGATAAGTATTATATTAGAATATTTATCTTGAATAATATTGGCATTATTCTATATAGGTAGGGCAAATAGAAACAGAAACATATAATTATTGTAAAGAACGCCTACATGAACACTGATAATACTCAAATACTTCAATAATTGTTATGAGGTATTTTTTCGGGAGTACGAATGTTTGATCAAGTTTGAGTCAAACACAAAATAAGTTATAAAAATGATACAAACCGCCGAACCTAGAACCTCCTCCTATTATTTGAAGTCAGTTGATCAAAACCTACGAGTAAGGGAGATTTGAGATCTCGGTTTTTTAATACATTTTAAAAATCCGTTTTACCCGCGTAAGTCCCGGTGCCGTGGGAATATCGGGATAAAAAGCAACAGTAGCCTATGTGTTAATCCAGGTCTCCAGCTATCTACATACCAAGTCATCGCCATCGGTTCAGTAGTTTTTGCGTGAAAGAGTAACATATATCCATACATCCATACATCCTCACAAACTTTCACTTTTATAATATTGGACTAGTGGGATTATCCTAGAACAAAATAGTTCAAAAATGTATGGTGAAAAAACTATGATACCAGGAATTTGTGGTTTTAAAAGTATATAAAATAGGTGAGTTAGTGAAGGTAAATTTCATATTTTTAAATAAATTACCAGTCGACTCAATTACTCTCAATTAAAAGTAAAAGCTACAACCTTTCGTGAAAAAGGACAGGACAGGTTATTTTTTTACCTAAATCTGATATTTATAAAGTTAATAACAGTAGTATTTTTTTTTTATTTACTATTTCTTAATATCTGATATTTTTAATAGGGTATAAATTTTTATAAAATAGTGGCAACCCTGTTAAGGATCGAGTTATTTAAACTTAGTAGGGTAGTAATCTCAATAGCAATTAGTTGGTACGGGACAGGTGCTTCGAGGTCATCCAGAACGTGTGGTGACCCAAAGGATATCGGTTTCATATGAACCCGGCCCCGGGGCTTCCCGTCTCCGGTTACTGTGACCACATATGACTCACGAACACTAAGGGTCAAGCCTGATCGATAATTAACCGTCATTTGAAATACCTAGTCATCTTGTTGTAAATAAAAGGGTATGAAATGTGTACAACAATTATAGTTTTAACATATTGGTGGGAGAGCCATGCTTCGGCACGTATGGGCCGGCTCGATCGGAGTGATACCACGGCCTCACAAAAAACCGGCAGTGAAGCAATGCTTGCATTGTTTTTCGCCGAATGAGTGAAGTTACCGGAGGCCCCAACCGTTCCCCTTCCCCCCCTTTCCTCTCTCCCTCCCTCACTCCCTCTCCCCCTATTTCCCTACTCCACCTTAAAGGCCGGCAACGCACTTGTAACTCTTGATTTGCAGGTGCCCATGGGCGGTGGTAGTCACTTACCAGCAGTGACCCGTCTGCTCGTTTGCCCCCTATTCCTTAAAAAAAAGAAAGTGTTAATAACCCTTTTGTTTGTTGACATTCAATCAATCAATCAATCAATCAGCCTATCATAGTCCACTGCTGGACATAGGCCTCTCCCAATGTACGCCACAGCACCCGGTCCTCCGCCTTTCATCCAGTCCATCCCTGCTACCTTCTTCAGGTCGTCGGTCCATCTGGCTGGGGGGCGTCCTACCTTCCGTTTACCGATTCGCACAAAAAAGTAAAAAAAAAATAATAAGAATTTGTTTTGTGAAAGCCAGACTCAGTTTAATTTTGAAAGTTTAGCTAAATAATTTACTTAATTGTTTTACACGTTCATGCGCTGCCAGGTCTTGGTTGCACAATATGATAATTTTATAATACAAAAGGCTCACACTAATCAGAAGTGCAATTTTCTCCATCAATAAGCAGCTAAACAACCATACATATTCAACTGATGGTAGTTACCATAGCCTATAGACCACGAAGACCAATACTTATGCATAACCAACCGTAAAGAAACTTAAAGGGTTTTTAAGATCCTTGAAAACTACTTAAAAAAAAAAGACAGACAGACCATTGACAGTACGGCTCCATCTTAAGAATAATGGAAAGACTTCCTCATCTAAAGTACAAAACTTAGATATTTTTAACCGACTTCAAAAAAGGAGGAGGTTCTCAATTCGTCGGAATCTTTTTTTATGTATTTCTTTTTTACCCATTACTGGAATGCGCCTGAACCAATTTCGAAAAATCTTTTTTGTTTCAAAGGGTATAATTCCCAGGTGGTCCCATTTAAATTTTATCGTAATCAGTCGAGCGGTTTTTGAAAAATTAACAAATATCTAAAAATTGTATACATCGATGATATTTTCGTTTACTACGAAACCTCGCTGTCTCATTGGAGCAGTGCGTTTAGTTGGCCTACCCATATTATATTTAAACAAAATACATCTGCTTTCCACTAAAAAGCACATTGAAGTCGGTGATACTTTTTTAAAAGATAGTTGACTTATTCTTGACTTAAGAACGGGCTTTAGGTCGAAAATTACCACATTTAGAAGTTCAATGAAGTTATCATTGTTTGTATGCATATGCATGTTCAATGATTCGTCAATGCAGATTGAGATTGTTAGTTTATCTGTTACGCTTTTACACACTAACTACTCAACTGGTCATCATGAAATTTTGTATACGAGGGTTACACATAAGGACAGAAGGTATGGTTTATCGATAGCAAAAGTAATTTTCCCGAGGGACGGAAAAATAACTTTTACGCGAACGAAGCTTCGCGTAAAATTCTTTAAATAACCCCATGGTGCTAAATATAAAAGTATGAGTCAAAAAAATTCAGATGATGAAAACATTACCTAATTTTATAGTGCTATTATTTGGATAATAGTCTGTTTTTTCATAGTGCACACTTAATATAAGAATCACTACTTTTTCCTCGAAAGATTACGCAGAGACGTATAACACCCACGTTATAACAACTGACGACAGCGAGCAAGCCAAGCCTAGGATCAGCTTCTTAGTATTTCTTGGACAAAAAACCTCACAATAACTCCGCCTCCAGACCTGGAAGTGAAACCACGATCTTCATTAAGGCAGTCGTATTATACACTGTGCCAAAGACATCAACAAAAAGCCTTTGATTTAATATTCCAAATCCAATTTCTCCGTCAACATTTCTATTTATTTTGGCTACTCGCCAAATTTTCGAATGCAAGAACTGTCATCATAATATAACGGAAAATGTCCATATAACAACTTTTAACAAAAATTAAACCGAAAAATATAAAGTTTTAATAACTGAATTTCCGTACTAATGTAAATAACAAATTTTGGCTCTCCGCCAAGCAAACAAACAAACAAAATGCATTACGTAATGTGTTAAATGTTATTACAGTTTTTAAGTTTTTAGTATACCTAATTGTTTGGTGCGGACGGAAAATTTATGTCTAAGTAAGGTACCTTTTTACGTTTACGTACGTTTACGCTGCTGCATCAGCAGAAAGCCTCAAACGGCGTAAATACAATAATTTAATTGGTAACTATGTTTTTGAGCCGTTTGGTGTCGAAACGCTAGGGCCATTTGGTCCGAGTGCTCGTTCCGTTTATAAGGAATTAGCTAAGCGACTGATCGACACTTCTCGTGACCAGAAGGTAGGTCTTTTTCTTGCACAGTGAATTAGCATTGCCATTCAACGTGGCAATGCTACCAGCCTTCTGGGAACACTGTCAGTAGGCGACGATGCGGAGGAATTTTATGACGCATGCATGTAAATAGCCCGTATATATATATATTTTTTTAATTAGTTTTATTTTGTAAGTTGTATATAGAATATAATACCCCATTGTAACTTAGATGAATAAAGTAAGGTACGTTAGTTTATTTTGTCGTCGTCGATTTAATTTTAGTTAATTAGTTATTTTTTGTTATGCTACATCAGAACTACATGCGTTATTTTTCAACTTTGTTAAATTGATTGGATCTAAATTGGTTCAACTTCAAGGTATTTCCTATTCAATACAAAATCATCAAATCAAAACTACTATGTAAAAAGTAATGTGATCATATGTTAATTAAACTTCAGCGTGTCGTGCATTAAATTATATTTATGTACAAGAATTAACGCGATAGTAGGTACATTCCCAAATCATGCGTACTCACCTGTGCTTCACCAAAAATGGCCACGTCTAAAGGATAACATACCTTAAAAACCTGATAAAATTATGTATTATCATCATTCATGAGATATTTCATGATGACGAATAAGATTGCAATGTACAAGAACAAATTAACCTTTATTTAATCTAACATCATCACAGCCTGTGTATCTATGCAGTGCGGTATATTGGAACTGAACTTGCTGATAACCCTGCATCGCTCAGTCCACAGATACAAAATGTCCGGAGTCGACCAGAATAATTAGCACGACCGTCTTATCTTACTTTAATTAATTCCATTGGGAGTATGCGATCAATGCTCGTTCGACCCTCTCGAATGTAAATTCCACGTTCTACACAAGCTATATGTACATATATAGAGATACATTAAGGACATATTTACGAATTGGAAGTGAATTTGACGCAATTACGAGTTGAGAGAGTTATTTTAATGACTTTCACCGTCTATTGAGATATGTGCTAGAGTGAACTCGTAAATGGTTTATGTTGAAATATTGTCAATGAAAAAATGTTATGTTGAGTACATAATAATATCAGTAGTTGGTCCATGTAGTACTCCTTATTTAATTGTGAAGCTCCAACAGGCTGCGTTTTAATCAGAGATGTTACGGATATGAAATTTCGGATCTGGATATGGATATAGATATGGATATGAATAATGTTGTACCGGTCTCGGATACGGTTACGGATATCAGATTATTTCGGGTTATCCGATAGTTTCGGATAGTTTCGGTGACGGATATTAGATCTTTAAAGAATGAAACAGGGAAATACAGATGGTAATGACTTAGCATTATTTCTAGGTTATTATTTGGTAGTAGAATCACAATAAAAAATAAGTAATGGTCGGAATATGTACAATTATTATAAAATATGTAATTGCATCTTGATGCATTATGATAAAATAAATTATTAAGAGTCCACCTCTATCCGAAATTATTCGAAACTTTTATGTCGGTTACGGTTACAGTTTCGGATAGATTTTTATTTCGGATATCCGATAGTTTCGGTTACGGTTACGGAGTTCCATAACATCCCTGGTTTTAATCAAATTTATGCAAGGTAGTTAAACGGTGTACGTGGAATAACTAAACAATAGAACAACTTAATTCTTTTTTATATAAACTTTTCGCTCTACCTCAAAAAACTGTCTGTCTATTTGTCAAGATCCTGTTGTCTCTGGAGCCCCGAATTACACCAGTCGTGGTCACGTGTCACAAAATAGGTATCGTATCTTTTAATTATTATCGCTATTGAGGATCAACGCACAACAATGCGAATTCTTGCGCTGTCGCAGAAAATTGCGATGAGAATTGCTGTCTTGTTGACAGTGCCACACGAATATCTACCTACCCAATACTACTTTAACTTCCTATTTCATTCAAAGATTCATCCAATAAAAAAGCTGTTTCAGCATTAATTGCTCGTAATCACGCCATTAACAAAGCCACTTTTAAATTACAGCTGTAAATATTAAAACACATTAACGTAATACAACCCAAATATATAGCACGGCTCATGAATTACAATAAGACTTCCCTTTACAGGAAACGCTTAATATAAATGCCTTTTAGAGGCAACTTCCGTTATAATTCTACCTTCTTTAATAAGTCTAATTCATTCCCCTCAATAGGCATTATAACATAAATACCTTTGCTTCAGAAGCGTCCTTAAAAACAAAAAAAAAGCGTTACACAGATAAATTAGACAATAGAAGTTGCCACCCTTGTTGATAATAACACTTTTTAACTTACAAAAGTTTGTCAAAACGTATAAACAAAAGTGAGGCTGCATAGTTGGATTACCTGCGTTCAGGTAATGGCGGTGATCACAATGGCATTCCGAGCATCCGAAATGAATCAAAATTCGGCGCAGCACGTCGATGACTAACGTCTCGGGCCCTTCTGATAAATTACAATAATAATGGCCATCTCTATTGTTGTTATTGGGGATGATTTCATTAGGATATGCGCTCACGCAGGTGCACCGAACGTCGTGACTAAACCGTTAACTGTCAAACATATGATAAGTGTTTCTTCTTAATTGGTTAACAGAAATGAAAACTACCAGCCGTGAATTCAAATTACTGGCCTCTTAATACGAGCGGGGTCGGCGGACCAACGCCGCCAGAAATTAACAAGTGTATCCCTAAATGTCATTTATGGACAGGTCGAACGTGTTTATTGGAGTCAGCCAACAAGTCGTCCCCACTAAAACGACTGGTTCCATTATTTGTACGCGGCGCGGCGACCTCCCGCGCCGAAGGGAACAATGAAAGTGAGAGAGGGCAGGAATGCAAGCGGGGGGGTGAGGAGGGCAGGTGCGCGGCGAGCGGGGCTCCAGCGCCTGTTCCCGGTTCCCAGGCAAGGAATGCCAGCACGAGCAACAAAGCCTACCCGCCGCCATTCACCCCGCACCTCGTCCCTCTTGCCTCGCCTTCGCCCCGCTAGCGGTTCCGTCCCAGACACGTAATTTTTCGTGACTTTCCCCTAAGTAGCTTTTACGACGCAATGGATCGGTTCTCAATATGTTCGATATTCAAAAATCGTCGCGTGTTCCCATTCGTTACCGCAAAAGGTAAATTCGCTTTATTTTTTACGGTCGCGATCGACTAACACATTATGTAAGGAGTCGTTCTCCACGGAGACTGTACTGTACATAGCGACCGGCGACAGTAGGTAATATGTCTCAAAAATAAAGTACATACTGTGCGATTATAATAAGAGTTATTGTTCCATTCATGCGGGCCCGGTCGAGGTTCAGGGTCGAGTATCGTATCGCAAACAGCTGACTCCTAATTATACATCTTTAAATACAGAACATATACTTTTTCTTTGTTAGTTGGTACTTATACATAAGTCGCACGTTTATAACAATGAGTTTCAATTTACAACGACTTCTAAGTAATGGATTATGTCGTCAAATTAACAGATTGTTTATATTCTTTGCAAAATTACTACTTTACATGACGCACAACGCATGCAATAAGGTTAGTCTAAGCAAAATATTCAAAAGTGATATTGTTATTAAAAGTCACATACACATACACATACCTAGTAATCAAGTAATGCTGGTGACGATTTTATTTTTAGAAAACCATCAACATTCAATTACCTCCTCTTTAATAGATGACCCTCTGTCTAAGTAATATCCGGTGAGAATATATTCACCCTTAATGCTATTATTTTTTTATTGAAATACTTATTTTTTATTTTATTCAAATTAGTTTATAATGATGTTACGGCGCCAAAACTGCCTTCAATATAAATTCATTGTGACGTTAGATATCTTTTGAATGACAAATAAGTATATTAACATTTTCATGATAGCATTTCTTTATTTATGATAACTTTCTATTTAAATAAATATGTAAAGTTTATAATTATTGTACTCTTTAAGCCATTACAAGTGTCTTTCAAATTGAGTAATTAAAACTTTCAATGGTAAAGGGGTTAACAGGGAGACAACGAATGTATTAAGACCACAGATGATTAAACGGAAATGTGAAAGACAAAGAAGTTTTTTTTTTATTGTAATCAGTCTATGGACATATCGACTAGGGAATGACACATTACTCATTATTATCTATGTAGGAATGTTTATAGTGTAAAGTGTGAATGTTATCAGAAGTAAATATGGCACCTAGAGTTTGTTGCTGAGGTTAAGTAGATCTGTGTTTAAAGATTCGTTACATGTCAAAACTAGAAGTAAAAATTTTTTTTTTTTTTTTTAACAAATACGTTGGGAAACAAGAACAAGGCCCACTTTAGGATTAACTGTTATCAGTGCCTGAAAGTCCTTTGAGTTTAAAACATTTTATCTATTTTTTTAATTTCTACTTGAAATTTTATTAAAAATTTGGGAAAAGATTTTAGTCTGGAATATCACAAAGGCTACTTTTTATCCCGGAAAAATGTACGGTTCGCGTGGGATAGATTTCATCAAAATGTCCACGCGAACGAAGTCGCGGGCAGCAGTTAGTATTACAAATGCGAATGTGAGTTTGTTTGTTACGCTTTCACGCCTTAACTACTCAACTGACTATCATGAAATTTTGCATGGACATAGGGTACCTTTTATCCAGAAAAACTAGGACTATTCCCGAAGGATGGAAAAAGAACTATTACACAAGTGGAGCCATGGGCAAAAACTAGTTCAAACTATGACCTCTACCACGATCATATCTTCAATTTGAAAACTGTCGATAACGTAGACTATAATAAGTCGTTAGTTTTGCCGTCTCCAATGGTACAAGTACGTCATATACACTGCTCCATGTATCCAAACAGCTGTGAGCGATGAGACGGACATTGGAGATGAGCGGCGCGTGCTATGCTATTCGACACCCTCTCAATTGCACCACAGATGACATGTTACGACGTGCGACCACTTGTACATTCTAATTTATTGCTGGGTTGTGTGTTGGCCGTGTTGGATCCAACGTTGGCTACCTACTGGTTGGTTATCCTTGGAGGTGAAAACTGGACACAGTAAAGATACTCTAAGCTAATTTTTATGGTTAGTATAAAGATTGTTAAATTAAAAAAAATATTGGTGATATTAAATCTAAATCAATCTTTTATAACTTTGATTAAGCTTTTATATATATTAAACTAATATAATAAAATAATATTAAAAGTTTGTGGAAATAAAGTGTATAAAAATGTAAGTTTATTATAATAAAACAAAAATTGTTGATATGGGGGCGATTAAATCAATGGACGCAGCTAAATGATTCATTTAATTTCTTTATTACTGCTAATTGTGTAAGGTGCAAAAACAGGTTGTTTTTACGTAAGTAAAGTATTAAAATTATTTTTAATTTTAGTTCATAAGTTGAGTGATGAATACTTGCTATTGTACTTTTTACTTAAGTCTTAATTGTAAAACAATGAAATATATAAAATCGAAAGAATCTATTACGAGTCCATTAGGCCGTTCTAACTAACCGATTTGCTTATTTTTTTTTATGAAATTTATGCACAGATTTGTCATCAAGCATTGGAAATCTTTCACTCTTCTCAAATTATACTCAAAGCCGAGCTATACTTATAGTTTTCTTTTGTTTCCGTAGCTTTTTTTTCTCTATATCTCCAATTCTAATTGAGGTAGGTACGCGGTTCGTTTTGAATACTAGCTATTTGAGCTTCTGCCCACTTAAATTGGTCGCGTTGCCGTTGGAAGGAAGCTAGGTGTGAACATTCAACTTGACTTTCAATGTGCGTTTGAAATTAGAAGATAATCAAGAAGTCAATCCAACAAGTTAGTTTCAATCAATTCAACGTAGGTCGGATTTTTTTTTTAGTAATGTTTTCTAGCAACGTGGGTCACACATTACTAGTATTCTTGTTAACCCCTCCAGCTAAACTAAAAATGCTTGTGTTAGGAGTGGGTTCACGACGGTAGAGTACTGGGTGAAGTTCGAACCCGCCTTAGCAATTACGCTACCGCCGCCTAAATTTTAAAAGATTAGATATTAGATTATTCATCATACAAGAGCGTTATTTTTTAATTATATTATCAACACAATGCTGCACGGGTTCTCGTATTATCATCACTACATATTATAAAACAAAGTCCCCCGCCGCGTCTGTCTGTCTGTTCGCGATAAACTGACTAACTAACTAAATTTTAACCAAGTTCGAACAAGGAAGTGGTTTTCAATTTGACTGTATTTTTATGTATCTTACACGATTTCTTCGTAATTGAGGAAACATTTTAATGATTATTTTTTTATTATATAGTTATATTTCCCAAATGTTTCCATAAAACAGTAAAAAAAATTAAGTACAACCCCAAAAATAGCAAAACAGGTAATGAAAGTATTTAGTGATAGAATTTAGATGTGCTCAGGTTTAGTGGAGGTACGAGGTTTACTTGGACCTGCACATTGTATTTATCCATTTACTTTTTTTATGGTATAAGGGGCAAACGAGCAGACGAGTCACCTGATGATAAATGACTACCGCCGCCCATTTGCACCTGCAACTCAAGAAGTCAAGAGTAACAAGTGCGTTACCAGCCTTCAAGGTGAGAGTACGGGAAGGGGGGAAGAGGTGGAGAGAAGGGGGTTAGGGCCTTTGGTAATCTCACTCACTCGGCGGAAAGCAATGCAAGCATAGCTTCACTGCCGGTTTTCTACACGGTTTTGTGAGGCCGTGGTATCACTCCGGTCGAGCCGGCCCTTACGTGAAAAAGCATGGCTCTCCCACGACTAAATCATTTTTATTTTTATTTTTAATTTTTATTATTTTTGACCTCTGATGCAAAATGTGCTGTGTTATATAAGTTTAACGTGTGTATCTGTGTCTGTCTGTGGCATCATAGCTAACACACGGATAGACCGATATGGATTCAGTTTTTTTTTGTTTGAAAGATAACTTGGCCGAGAGTGTTCTTAACTAAAATTAAAAAAAAACAATTATGTGCAATTGGCTTAATGTCACACGTTTTTTTAATACACCAGTGCAAATCTAGAACACTGTTCAAAATCGGACCGCAGATAATTTCATACTGGTCCTACATTATCTATCTAAATCTAAACGTAAGATACGTTTACTTTTCCTCCTATTTTTATCAATTCATTTCGATTAATCAATGGGCATTGTGTGTCAAAAGTCGGTTCGCGGTCCAAATGTAGAGCACATGAACTATAAAACACGATTTACAAATTATAATCATTCATTCCATTCATTTCTATTGTACAGTCGGCAGTATATTTTCAATTACATATACTTATAACGGCTTCTAGTTTGATCTCGATACGATGTGTTCTGGATATTTTTAATAATACTTTGATAACAAACTTTTATTGGACTTACTTTTAAACTTTCGCGTTAAATGATAATATAATTATGTTGACGGGAATAACGCGATCACGTATTTAAAAGGTATTACATATCTTTGATTTGCCTGACGTTTCGACCAGGTAGCACTAAATTAAAGGGTATTACCGGCCGTGGTCACAGGCTGACCACGGTTAAATTTCCTTTAAATACGTTTTTAAATATTTATATTTCATTGAACTTACTTTGCAAGTGTGTGGTCAAATTAACTGATTTTTTGACCAGGAACTGGACATGGAAGTGAAGTGCCCACGGGAACTTCTTATCGTCTAAGCATAACGTAGTCGTTTTTTTTTCACATTGGATTGATTTAACAAGTGCTATAGATCTAGATGATATTCAGGATCTGATGATGGAGATGAAAGATGGCTTGGGATTAATTTTACTATTTTTTCCGAAAGTTATAGAATAATTCCGTTTTTTCTTTTTTATTCTTTACCATACTATTTATATTTGAGCCAATGCGAGCACTCACATGTATTTGTATTCTAACCCACACGTTTCTTTTTGTAATAATTATTTACGTAATATCAAATCACATAAGCTTAATTACTATTTAAATTCGTTAGCATAACATAAAGCAGCTTTACAATCCGTTAATCTCTACGTATTTAAACAAAAGTCTTTTTCTTCGCATATCTCGTAATGGTATTTAATCTTTAAATAAAAGCATTCGCTTTAGAATAATTGTAACTTAATGCAAAAATTCTAGATAGAGCTTTCTTGAAGACTGTAAAGAAAATGACTCTACATTTTAGAAAATATACACCTTAAGAATATAAAATATTCAACTTAAAGTAGACTCTATGGACTCTACCTACGAAATGACTATCATTTAAATCATATAATTGCATACCTATTGTATTATTTAATTATATGTTCATTATATTTCTCAATAAGTGTACTTGACAAAATTATATTTTGCTACTGTCAATAATTGAAAATGGCTCTACCTGAAATTGAAGTGAAGCTCTAATAAGCGTGTAGCGTTTAAGCTCGCTAGCTAGCTACTGTAAAATGATAATACAAAGTATGTCAAAAGTAGAGTCATATTAATATATAGGTACCTTCACCAGGGGCGCAACAACCCCCAAAAAGTAGGGGGTGTCCAAAATATTTTTACGATGACTAAAAAGAAGGCCATATATGGTAAGGCTTACTAAATAATTTGGTATTACGATAAACATTCTTTTTACGGCAAACAACATTTTAATTACAACTTATTTTGATTCACATTTTTATTACAATTTTCCGCAGACTCCTCGGCGCATCGTCTTCTGGGTTATGTGGGGATATTTGGACACCCTCGAAGGGGCTGTCTACAGGTTTTTAGGCGGTGTCCGGATACCCTGGGAACCCCCCGTTGTAGCGCCTTTACACACCTAATTTAATTCCCCTAACACATAACTTAATTGGCAACTTTCAAACTTTGACATTTCACGATAGAATGTTAAATTTTAAAAAGTAATGATATCTTTAATCTAAAATTTTGTATTTAAAATACTTTTAATGTTGGTCATAAGTAAATAATACCTACTTTTCAAAACAAACTTAAAAAAACTCTATCACAGCAGTTGACAGTATCGTGTTATGTAATTGAGAAAATTCTCTGAATACCTTTCGATTTCGCCTTCAGACCAGGTACATAATTTTATACACAGTATTACTAGCCGCTCCACGCGTTTATTGTCACTGCTTCGCTCCTAAAGGCCATGCCGTAATGTTAAATGGTCTTCCTCATGAATCGGGCTCCGAAATACAAAAACAATTTAACAAATGTGACATGCAGTTCCAGAGGTTAGCGCATTTAACCAAAAAAAATAAAACCTTTAGCTTTACCATTAGTATAAAGGTAAATTAAAAATTTAAAATACCCCCGACTCGAGGATCCCTTCAACGATTACAAAAGAGCTGATGATCTTCGAACGGCTAAACAGATTTTCTTGAATTATATCCATGAAAATTCTTGATCAAGTCACCTTTCAAAAAATCGGTTCATTCGTTTGGGAGCTACGAAGCCACAGACAGACAAACAGATACACAGACACATTGACGCGTTAAACTTATAACACCCCTCTTTTTGCGTCGGGGGTTAATTAGTTAAAAATCAATAGTAAAATAACATCAAATAATAATAAAATATACATTTAAAATGAATGTATCTTTGGATAATGGCTGAATAAGTTTAATCAGTGTATTCTATGTACATTTCAAGTTTTGTACTTATTTGATAACTATAAACGGTGATCAATCAATACAGAACAATCAATTTAGGTAAGTGCTAGTATTCGTCACAGTGTAAACGAGGCATAAGGCATCGGGAGTACCATTTGGTGTCGGTAGGGGGTGTACTTCTCATCCAGCATGGTACGCATGTACTTTATGACTATGCGACAAAGTTATATTACTGCCAACTTCAGAATTGATGGTTTTCATAGAGCGTGTTATACAATGTGAAGATTTTATTTTTAGTTTGAAAAATGAATCTAAAATAATGACCACAGGGGTTTATACCTATGACCGAATCGTGTGTTACCAAGAATTTTGTCTAATAAAAAGTAAAAATTAAAAATAAGTATGGATTTGATTTCATTGTTACAGAAATCTAATATTTTTTTAAAAGTACCCAGAACCTACATTCGTAGATAAAAAAATCGTCTCTCATGTGCATTCTATTTCTGAAAAAATAATGAAGTATATTTTTTTTGTCTCGATTCCAAATCATTGGCAAAATATATAGGTATCCTTAGCAATTTGGTAATTTCGTTCGTTTCCCATTAATCGTACCTCAACGTAACTATACAGATTATAACGCAAAATCAATCTCAAAAGTTACCCGACTCAATCACAAGTTTCATTTTCTTTTACTTTTCTCATTATTATCAAAACAACTTCGCGAACTCTGAGTTTTCCATCTGTAGCATTTCCCTAGAGGCAAGACGATTAACCTTTCAACCTTAACGTGTTTGATTATCCGAACCTGGTTCGCCGCTATCATCAGCTGATACGTTATGGCGCACGAAGAACTCCTCGGCAAGAGCGCACGAGACGCCGGCCGCTGCTACCACCACCCTCGCACACGCCACCACGCTCAAAATCACCACTAAACACCTCATGTTCACAGTACACAAGTATTAAATACAAAGTTTTCAAAGGAACGCGTTAGTTTTTATACAGTACACTCGCGAGCACGCGTTCGTTGATGTTACTAGCGAGAGATACACGTGCACCCTCATCGGAGCGCCTACCCGGACTGACGCACGGCCCACGCCGCACACCGCACAACTTTTAAATTATGAACTGAAATGAAATTATTCCAAGAGCTTTCCAAAACTGGAATTAATTCAGCGAATCGAACGATTATCGGGATGACGTAATGAGCGTGTAAAATTCTTAAAAACTTGCTAATTCAAGAATATCGCTTGAAGCGTCGCGAATCGTAAAGTTTATTGCTCGGTACGAATCAGATACAAGTGTGATTGTCGGTGCTTTTTTTTATAATGCTATAAAACATTGTAAGCAGTAAATTGTAAAAAATAAGTATTTGCATTTTTTTGTAGGTGTTTCGCAGACAGGAGCGTGCATGGAGGTTGTTGGTTGTGTGTCTGTAGAGTATGTGGAATTTATGCGGCGGGTTGCGCGCGCACTGATATCGAACGCGGCTGGTAGAACTCGCTTACCCACAGTGAGAGCAGACAGGCTCGCGACGATACCACACAATAGTAAATAATAAACATTAGCACTGTACTAATGTAAGTAACCGTGTCACTGATTAATACCGCAGACAATTCGTTTAGATAAACATGATAACTTGTTAGGGTTGTGTAGTGTTTACGTTTTCAAGTAATTTAAATTTATTATGTAATATCACATGTAACATGCCAGATAAGTCCGCATTCAGGTGGCCTTTATACAATCCAAAAGGTGTCGGTTGTGTACGCGTAGTTTAGAAAACCACAATGCTAAGACATTTATGGTCAACGTTTTTGCAGTCCAAGCATAAACTTTTTGGTTCCTTGAAGATAATTACTAGAAAGAAATACTTATTATTAAATACTTATGGAGCTTTTTCAACTGATATTTTTTATAAATACCAGTTAAAAAGCTCGAAAGAGGTTGAAAGAAACGGAAAAGTCGATGAAGTTAGACCTTAGAGCCTCTAAATCTTGCGTAATGACAACCTTTCTTTGCACTTGCCTCGCTCGATAGTGTTGTTGCCATATACCATAGAACTAAAATATACGGCTCTGCTACTGCTACGGTAGTATTTATGTAATTATAAATGACTGAAATTCATACTGTATAATGGTACTAAACCAATGACGGTTCGGCTGTGTCATATTTTTCCAAGTCACTGAGCCAAGTTTTGTGGTTGTAACACGCCAAAAACGTGACGTGAAAACGTTTAAAATTATTTAATATCTAATCATTTTCTTTTGTTCTAAGGGATTTCCTTACTAGGTACTTCATAACCTATCCAGGCACAGGTTAATTATATTATCTGTGAATATCATCTCCATAAGACGCGCCGATGGTACAGGGGTATGGTGACCCCGAATCATCCGCGCAGTGAACAGAACTATTTTATTTGAAACTATTCTGAGACAAATTATTTAAAAGAAAAATATGGAAACTTTCATTCAACCTATTTCTACCAAGAGCCATTCTTATATACACTCACTTTATTTAAACAGTCACCGTGAGCGATAAGATTCTATGACTCTTTCATTCACACATCAACACAGACCTATTCAAACGATAAAAATGCACCGGGAATTATGTAAAATATTTAATCAAATATGACGATTGACGAAACTCTTCGTATATTTACATATCTCTACGATTATAAAACCGTATTAAAATTTGTCGAATATTTGATCAAATATTGGACATTTTTGGTTAAACAATTAAGCTATTTTAAACGTGAATAATAACATTATCTAAAATATCTCTAAACAAATTCAAACATTCTGTTAAAAACCATCTCTTTTCGGAGGGGCTATTATAGTATTAATGATTATTTAAATGAAAAGAGTGGGCTATTCTTTGGTTAGTTATTGGTTTAACTTAGTTTTATTTCTTAAGTTACAATACGACTTCTTCTGTTTTTAAGTTCTTTTACATACTTAGCGTCTAACCGTTTTTTATTAATATAACTTAAGAAGTAACTATTATCTTATCTGTGATATAACTCACTTATGTATGCATCTAGTTAGCAGCACCTATTTATTCTACTGTTTTAATTAAAGTCACGAACAGGCATGGTGTGTCATGTGTCAGTCGGCGCGCTCTTTTTCTACCGAAACGGCGAAGAATGTAGAAGAATAGCTTGTTTAAGCGTCATGCTCGTATGTAGGTACTACTTGTGTTGCCTTACAGTCTGGTTGTCATGATCTTAGCCAATGAATGTAATTTCGCTAGTAACTTAATTAAATATAATCCATAAATTGGTCATACAGGGTCTTTAACTCTTCAAGTCTTTTTTTAGTTAATTATGTTAGAAGATCCTATCCGATAATAGTTTATCACCACCGAAAACTTGTTCGTAGATCCTAATTACTTATGACCAGCGAAAACTTGTTAGTAGAACTTAATTACTTGTCACCAGCGAAATCTTAAATTAGTGTTCCTTGTGTTTTTTAATTTTATGATTTGAAAGTCTAGTGCGGGAGTTTTTTCTAGAAAGAAATATAGAGTTACAATTTCAATCCTTAGGTACTATTACGATGATGTAACGGTTGCAGCACCAATGAGCTAATTGTGATTATTTATTGATTTTATTGATATATTTTATTGACCAGTATTTATATATGTACATATGTATATATTGGTTCAATGTTTCTACCTATTTATTACTCTGAATTTGGCAAAAAATAACATTTTTCATGATATTTAGAATAGGAAAAATGATCTTTGAAACGTTCTATGTTTATATGCATCTGTAGTACATACTAAATTTAATATAATATAATAATATTTATTAATCCAAATAACCTTTAACAATGTTACTTCAAAACTAGGTTACATCATCCCACACTAGGTATTCCTGTGACTTGGAGTTAGTGTTCTGCCGTCACTATGAACCACAATGTCCTTTCTTTAATAGGTTTAACTGGCCTGTTGGTCTAGTGGTTAGTGACCCTGACCGCTATGCTTATAGGTCGTGGGTTCCCCCCTGAGTCTGGGTGTTCTTTGTGTCCGTTGTTTGTATGTTTGTAAAGTCCCCCGCGACACAGGAGTAATTCCTAATGCGGGAATTGTCTTTTTGAAAAGATAAAAAGAAAGAAGAAGAAAGATAGGTTGCAATTTATGCATAAATCTTAAAAAAGGGTATAAACTTAACAGTAATTACAATGATATTAATCTGTAAATGGGAAATAGAGAAAAACATATATAGGTGTGTGTGTGTGTTTGTGGGTGAGTGGGTGTGGGTGGGTGTATGTGTGTAGGTGTATTTATATATGTGTAAGAATGCGAGTGACGACTGAGAGGATGGGATATTGGATACTGACGGGATTGTAGTATTTCTTCTGTTTGAATATAGTTGAATTTTTTTAACAACATTTTTAATTTGGCTGGGCTTCATGATGGTTTAGGCCAGTTATTGGAGTAATTCTAGATAATTTATAGATACAAGACAGCTTAAAATATAAAATTGCCGTCCAGCGAATGCAGTTCTGAAATTATCTACTGGGCATAGAATTCTTGCTTTACGCATTTTATGGTCTGGCGGTTGGATTTGTCTATGCCTCCTGAGAGTGGCTCGAAGCACAAATAGCTGTCTCACAGTTAGTACCTTGAAATCCTTTTATAATTGACAGTCGAAAATCTAAAAGGTCTGCAAAGTAACACCTTAAGGACAGCTCTTTGTGCTCGTTCCACATCAAGGAACTTGGTTTTGGAAGCTCCACCCCAAACTGGAATGCAATAATTTATGACAGACTCACAGAGCGCCAAGTAAACCAGAGTGTCCATATCTGCGCAATGTCGTAAAGATTTGAAGATATATATTTTTGAGCATATATTATTAACTTTTTTGTGCCAGTTTAACCTGTCATCAATCATTAAACCCAGATACTTTACGTGGTCGAAACGAGTAAGTGTCTCACACGGGCAAGAATTCTGTTCAGAACATGCATGAACTTTACTTGAGAAATCTTCTGGGGCTTTATATGATTATCATAAAAGAGACGTACTTTGTTTTGGCCACGTTTAGGATCAGCAGATTAAGACATAGCAATTGTGAAATACTATTCATGTCTTCTGTTAAGTGCTTTACTTCACTCCACATGCTGCCATGAATTACAATTACAGTGTCGTCAGCATATGGGAAAATCTTTGACTTGTATAGTGGCAGCAGACAGAGATCATTGATGTAGATTAGAAATAGCGCGGGCCCAATGACATTGCCTTGTGGGACCCCGTATGTGACTGTTTCTTCGTCACTTACATAGTCATTTATTTTGACAACAGACAGATTAGACAATATTACCATTAGTATTACTATTATTATTATTAGCAAAAATACTATTCCTATCTCTATAAATGTATGGTCTACTTGTTAAATGATCATTTAGTTTTTATCACAGTAGATTCAAATTATTAGATTATTATTTCATTTAAATTAGTATTGTTTAGCCTACCACACCTACTCTAAATGTAACAAGACACACATCAGACAAAAGAAATTAATTTCGATATTAAGGCTACTACAGACATGTATATTTTGTCCATTGCTTCTCACATACGGTATACGAGAGACGATGGACAAAATATACAGCAGTGTACATTGCATACCGCTGGCATGTCGCTGACAGGTGAAGCACGTCGATAAGCCACGTGACTATAAAACGTGTAGGAGCTATAATAACATCAATGTGAATAGTTTATCAGAGATCTGCATTCCTTGACCACCTAATGTTCTCGAATATGACGGGTATAATGAGGCGGACGTGGTCTGAATACCGACTGACGTTAACAATTAAAGCCTTCTGTAAATACAAGAGCATTATATCATATATGAGAGAGGTATATCATAAAATCTATACTAATTATAAAGTTGAAGTTAGTTTTTTGTTACACGTGTTAATATCTGGACCCTGTTCATAGCCGCAATTTTTTTTTATTTTACCTGATATTAAGTGACTACCGCCGCCAATAGACACATGGAACTCAAGTGTCACCTTTGAGGTGAGAGTACCCTGTTGACAAATTAATTTAATTCAAATCAAAACAAAATTATTTATTTCAAGTAAGTCGATCGTCGAAGGAGTTAGTCAGTGTAAGTCGATCGTGAAGCTAGTTGCCTGTTCCAATACGTAGATCCTATGGAGAAGAACAGGCAAGAAACTCCAAGGGCACTCTTTTTTAACATGGTTTTTACCAGTTACTTATTACATTACTTTAGCTTTCTTTTGCATTATTTTTTTTATTAAAAAAGACAACTTTCGCACTGAAAAAAAATCTTCTATCGTGCAGGACTTCACAAAAACTCAGGGCAACTATTTCTGAATCACACATTTTTTTTTCTCGTGTGGATATCGAACCCACAACACTTGACGCAGCGTAGTAGCGAGACGACTACTTTAACCATTGCAACATCCGTGCAGGCATTGGTTTTTGCTCCTTCTCTTTTGCTGTCAACCCATTCAGGAAGTAGGAAGAAAGATGGTTGACATACCTGTGTTGAGCGACTTTCTTTGCTGACTGCAAATTCAAGTAAACACTATCCAAGTCTCAGGAAAAAAGTCCGTCAACAAACGCAACAAATGTAAACTGTAAATTAAATAAAACGAACTATTTTCAAAGTCAAGAATGCAACACTCGAGGTGCACACAAAGCGTGGACTTTTTACTTATTAGACAATAGCTTCGGGTCGAAATGACCCATTGAGATGATGAATGCTGTTCAAATGCCAGATTTTTAATTTATCACCGATAGATAATCCAGGTAGGACGTTCATTGAGCGCTTTGGTAAAATCGCCGCCCGCCGGGCGACTATTGTTCGGGCTCCCAGCTCCAACGAAGCATCATGTCATAAACTTACAGCGGTGTATAATTGTTTATGATGGATTCACTTTTGTTTATCACTTATATTTTTAACCGATTTCTGATTCCGATTGTGTATTCAGATATAAAGATGGATGAACATGTCAGGTTATCATCTAACTGGTACTACATGAGAAGCTTCCACGTATAAAATCGCACACCTAGATCTAAGCAGGTACCTATCAAGTAAAGAACAGAAGTAAAAACTTAAACGAAACGACGAACTTAAAACGTCACATTAGCAGGTTGGTGACATTCATTAATAAAGAGCTGACAGAACTCAATGTTTAGATTAGCGCCCTCTAGCGGATTTATATATGTATTATTAGCGTGACGGTCACGAGTTCGGTGCTTTTTCCCCATAGCAAAAGTACACAAACGTGCCTAACGAAGTTTTCACTTCAAAAAGGGAGAAAACTAATTACTGTTCATCTGCACTTCAGGAGTTTTCCAGTTTCTTGTGTTTTAATCATGTTTTGGGGCAAAAAATTGGATTTTTGTAGTTATTTCCCTATTGCTTAACAATGTATGTAAGATAAGATAATATATAAGATACCTAGGACAAATAATTGTGGGATGAGCATGATTATTTGTTCTGTGTCTGGGTGTAATTTATCTATAATATGTATGTATTTAGAAATATATAAGTATCTTTATCAGCAGTCTGGTTACCATAGTACAGGCTCTGCCTAATTTGGGATCAGACGGCCGTGTGTGAGATGTGTGGAGTTATTATTATTATTTCTTATTCCGTCTATCTTCTCTTTGTTTTATTATTTTGAGTTGAGCCCGTGTTGGTGAATTTAGCGCTCTCTCTGGTTCATTCGGTAGGTATTAAGATATGGAATTCGATGGTGTACATAACTCCAAAATTGAAATTTTTGAATGTGCGATATATTCAACCTGAGTTCTAAGTTCTTTCAGTAAATGGTACAGAATACTGCAAAACTCGAACACATCCGTAAACTAAAACAAGTATTACATACCTATAGTACGGGATACTCAACCCTGTCATCCAGGGACTAACTTAACTCATTGAGTCTCTTAAAAAATCACCTACAGCCACTGGTCTATGATGATGTTCAGCATCTTACTTAAACGCTGACTCCTATAACATACTCGTATATTCTCATAGCCCTAGACTATACTACACACCGGTATCAATGTTAGTGGTAATAAAAGGGACGTCTCATTTATTATTGACAAATATTTCGCGTTAAAAAAACTTTTGTTAAGGGAAGGCGCCAGATTCTTAATTTTATTGTATTTATCGTTTACAATGTACATTCACCGGCAGGCTTGGAGGCTTTGGCGGGGGTTTTTGTGTTATAAATAATAAAGAACAGGAAATTATATCAATTCCTTAGGAGGGTTTATGGGTGTCGGTGCAAGCCGGAGGCTTAGAGAGTGCGTTTATGTCTTTTGTATGCGATTGCTCCTGCGCAAGCGCATTCTTTAATATATAATACATACATATACCTATTAGTGTAATTGACTTAATTTTATTTAACAAATAAGTCATGTTCTGAACTAGTCTATACTTATTGAGCAGAATTGTTTATTAGTGTACGTTGTATGTTATTAACTTTTTTACACATTATTAAATCTAGTGCATCTAGTACAACACACAATAGAAGAGGTTGGTTAGATAGCACTATGAATGTATTTTTTTTTCTACTTACAGTAAAGGCAGAAGATCTCCTTGGAAAATAGAATTGATAGCAAACAAGAGCCCTATTGGTATTGCCAAGGATTATAAGAGCTTTTAAAACCAGTATTAGGTGTATCAGGCAATTCAGAGGTATGTAAAACCTATTTGTGATCGCATTAATTCCCGCGTAAATACAAAATTATAGCTTAGTTGTATAAAAAAAAACCACATGTTTGTAGTAATATTTTTTTAGTCACGAAATCGGGTCTTTCTATACTATAGCGTAATAAAAAACTAAAAGACTCAAGCCCTAAATAAATTTGAAACTCGAATTGATGATTAAATTTGTATCGTTAATTTACATTTACTGTTAAAACGTAGACATGTCTAAAAGGGTTGACATATTTAAAATCCCCCTAACAATTTCTATAGGTATATATTTTGCTCCAGCGGATTCATTATTTATTTTCTTTTCTGATTTCACTATTTAAGTACGGTAAAAAATAATTCATAATTTTCCTCTTTGATTTAGAAACATTTACTAAGATCGTTTAACGTAAACCCGGCATATTTATTTTCCATACTCATAGTCTACAGTTAATACTCATAGATTATTAAAATTACGCAGGTAACCTTTAAAATAAAACATATTTCTTTGAATCAAAACATCGCCTGATGCATGTCTGCGTGTCTCTACTTGTCTTCACAAGTCGAAACGATTAGCACCGGCCACACGGCATACGGCCTCACGGCAACGGACAAAAAATAAAAATAAAAGAACCGTGCACAATGGCTGGTGATAGCGTGAAAAATCTCAACAGATAAAAAAACAAAACAAGCTTTGGATCACACCGGCAGACGAGTTACACGCTCCTCAATACGTGTAAAAATCACACGGTGTGCTTGTCTATAGAAAATGTGTGGGGTATCAATAAATTCATAATGATTATATTCTTAACAACAGTTTTGCTCTCAGTTCCACCTGTCTGGCCTCTACAGATTAAATATAAAAGCATACGGCTAAACGAGACATTTTTTGTATTTTTATTAATGAATTATATCAAAATCGTAAATTACAACAATCGATACTTCATAACACCTCCCACAGAATACCGATCTTTTTATGCCCTTATTCAATTCAACAAAACGCAATACGATGTATCCATGATACACGAAATAACTATTTTTTATATGACCTGAAAGACATTGTCCTATCATAATTTCAATTGGTTTAGTCAAAACCCCTTTTATTGATTTTTTTAATTTCGAGCATATATTTCAATTAGTACCTAACCTAATTGGGATTACTACGAAGAAAAAAAAACGCAATCCCTCAAGTCGTTTTCAAGTTATAAATGTGAACAAAGGAACGGATTTACGTGCTTGCTGCTGGTGATTCATGTTGCTTACTAAAATGTATTTCTATTCTAAAATTTACGAGTACATTACATAAAAGTAAAAAAAACAGTCAGTCGTAGGACTGCACGTCAGAAGTGAAAACATAACTTCACAGTGTATTTGCATATACATACACATACGATGTGTATGTATATATATATATATATATATATAATTAGGTTAAAAATAAAAAGTAGGGAATAACATATCTAAATGTATACATAGGGTACACTGAAAGTTCTGCGCTCCCGGCCGCTCATAAAGGTTTGAATTTCGGATGTTGTATTTTTTTAAATATAAGAAACTCGGCTTCGTCTTACGAATTTTCGATCAGGTCACGAGTCCTGACGCGAGTTTAACATTTTTAACCCATCCCAAAAAGTACACAACGCTGCTAAAGAAGTTTTCACTTCAAAAAAATACATTTGCAGAAAACCGATAATCAAGATTATAGATTATTAAGAATCGATGATCCATTAACATCGCTTACCAATATGATTAATTTTCAAAACATCTGGTTTAGAAAGTACGGTGGATCAAAGTACAACTAATCGTGTTTAATATTATTATTTATACTTTTAATATTACTAAAATAAATTCTGTTTGGATTACTAAACTGTCTGTCTCCTAATTTAGGGAGCAACGGTGCTTGTTCTATTGTTACAAAACTCTCTCAACTAGACGGAAAACCAGTAAGGTTTAATTTGGTCAAGACGTTTCGTATTCTGAAAACGTAGGCCTAAACCGATTTTGACAGAACTAAAATAGGTTAAGTTATTTAACTTAGACCATAATTGCTTTATTGGTATTCTGTTGTAAGTCTTGAATGTCTAAATGAAGCATTTTAATTTGAAATACGAGTTTTTTCACATTATTTTTACACTTTTCTCTTCAATTTTTTTCAATATTGCTAGTCCAAAGTTGAGAACGTCTCCTAAAATATATTTCGTCTATACACGATGGAAAAGATGCCAGATATCTGTTCGAATTCAAGTCAGATACCTGTTCAACTACCTCCATCCCCCATCTTTACTAGCGCAATGGTAACACTTTTGTTTTTTACAAGGATAGGAAGGAAGGATAAGCTATGGAGCTCTATGGGGGAGTGAATACACCGAACAAGTTAAAGTTAAATTGGTGTTATGAGTGATAATAACCACCAGGAACAACTTGCCATGAAACGAACCGTACGCTGACATGTCAACCAACTTGTTTATATAGAGAAGTACATAATTGCTGTTACTTGGGTATGGAAGTACTGCATTCTATCCATTCAGTGTCTGACGATTCATTTCCTGAATTATTATGTATGTGTATGTACATACCTATTAGCTAAATTGACAGACATTGTGTATATGAGCGTGATTGTTCGTCTGGGATGCCGAAGCACCCCTTTTACCGTCCTAAGATTAATAGAAATGATAACATAAATATATCAAAAAGAAAAAATATATAATATACTAGCTACGTCCCGCGGTTTCACCCGCGTAAGTCCCGGTGCCGCAGGAATATCGGGATAAAAATAGCCTATGTGTTAATCCAGGTCTCCACCTATCTACATACCAAGTTTCATCGCAATCGAGTCAGTAGTTTTTGCGTGAAAGATTAACAAACGTCCATACATCCTCACAAACTTTCACGTTTATAATATTAGTAGGATAAAAAAGTGATGGTTGCAAGCGGATTTGGAAACACTCCAGAAAAACGGAGTAAAAACTAGAAAGCGGTATAATCTATATATATACACATAAAATATAATACTTTTCGCGTAGTAGACTTCAAATTATAATCTACAACCAAGTCCCTACAGACCTCAAAGCACTTACCAGCTATAAGTATTAGCACTAGAATCTCGAAGTCGTCGAGGTATAATATCTTTTATCGCCGCACCCTCACTGTAGCAACTCCTTTTATACCTTTGCAAACGATTTACAATTCAAAATAAATGGCTCTGTGCAAAGGTGAGCGGTATACGTTCGTGTATTACTTCAAACGCGCTACGTCATCGTTTACCTACATCGACGGGTCTGATGAGCTCACATCGATCGTATAATGCTAATGAGCTGTTCAAAATGTTACCTGACTTGTTGATTCGGCACCATAGTTCGTTTACTCGATGCTTTCTGCGCAATTAATCATTCAGAATTACGAACTAGAGTTTTTGACAACCAAAGGAATTTTAATCGAATTCAATATAGTGTAAACGATACCGGTTTTATTCATTTAAAGCTAAAATGAATGGGAATAGTGTTGCCAGTTTAGACTGTTTTTTGCAATTTTTGCTCAAATGAAATTAACGTTTATTTATGATATTTTTATCACTACATATTATAAAACAAAGTCCCCCGCCGCGTCTGTCTGTCTGTCTGTTCGCCATAAACTGAATGAATAAATTTTCATGCGGTTTTCACTAATAGACAGAATGATTAATGAGGAAGATTTAGGTATATAATTAGTACCCGTGCGAAGCCGGGGCGGGCCTAGTATTAGATAAGAAAGAAGCATACGTTTATGATAAGCATTCACCGAAAACCTTTGGAGATTTTCAACATCAAGGATATCACTAATGCGTTGACGATTTTGTAAGAGAGTTTATACTATACCTGTTACAAGAACTGTTGTAGATTACTAGAACTAAAGCTTTCGGCCCAGAGTGATACAGACCTTCAGGAGAAAACAAATCGCGAGACATTAAACCCGCTTGATTAATTGAAAGAAACCAAAAGACATTGGTTACCGATAATCCTGAAACAACTATAAGAGTAGCATTATCACATCCATGTATCAAAAAGAAATATAATGAACCCACAAGTGCTAATCATCTTGTACCTAGAAACCATATGTAAACATGTTCACATTGCGTGCTATGACATAAAAATGTATTATTTAATAATAACTAAAGCCTCCACTTAGGAGGCTTTAGTTATTATGTATATATATACACTATCTTAATAAAATTTGGATAAAAATACAAAAAATCTATTAAATTTAACCCGTGGATCCTGACATTGGGAATAAACAAACAAACTCCTCGATTTTTTAACACTAGTAGCTACAATTTTCCAAAGACCAACACGAGCTATACTGAAAAACATTACATTTACTTGCTTCCCTAGAAAATTCCATTCAAATCGGAAACCGTTTTAGTAATTACTAATTTGAGGTTAATACTAACTTTTAAACTTTCGCGTTCCATGATATAATTATGTACTTATACGGAAATTAACGCGATCACGATACCTTTTCGTGATCGCGTTAATTCCCGTATAAGTACATAATTATATTGAGGTTAATAGTTAACCCATCTTGCTTGTTGTGTCTTGCACAACTAGCAAATTGTTTGAGATAAAACAATTTGCTAGTTGTGCAAATTGAACAGCAGTCATTACGAATTCGAGGTGATTGCACTCGTCAAAACCTGAATCTTTTGTTATTTCTACATTCTTCATGTTTATGTTTTACAATTTCTCGGTTGTATAAAGTTGTTATTATTTCGTGTTCGTGATTCAAACATAAACTTTTATTTATTCTCATCTAGAATATTCGTCTGATATACCTCCATATACTGTAGGTATATGTCATAATAACTTTTGAAGATTCCCCTGACCAAATGTTTTTTCTCAATTCTTTTGCCTTGTTAAATAATAATTAGATATGTCCGTGGTGGGGGTTTGTGGTCTATATTTCGAACCCCACCAGGGACTAGTACCCAGCTTATACTGTGTCTCCCATAGCTAAACTTGGCGCTAAGAAATTTCATGTTTTAGTTGATTTTACACCGACGCAGCGACGGTCTATTTAACCTAATTTTTAATACCATACCGTACGTTACAAAGGGGCGTAAAAAAACCTATAATTACTGTAAACGCCGCTTACCCTATAATTATATCATACTTTTAATTCACACATTTATAGGATAAAGTTATACTACATAAGTATTAAACATTCATTACACATTTCCGAACGCATAACACGCCTCCAGAGCTCCCGCTAAAAAGCTCCTAAATACTAATTAAACCGCTATATATATATATATATATATAATCACACGCGAGTGTTCCCTGTCATCAAGAAAAACGTCTTGGTGGTGATACAACTCAAGAACCGGCGAAAAAAGGGGATTTGAGAAGATATTCAAGCGCACGTGTGGCCATTCCGACATACCAGATTCTTCCCCCCCTTTTTAAGCGAAGGGTAAGTCACCTCCAATTACTATTTACATATACTTATATACGATGATGATGATACAGACATAATGAATATGGGGATACATAATAGTACCTATTATGTCACCATTCACGAAGAAATATAGTGTTCTTTCACTTGTTTTTTTTTTAATTTTTCAACGGTTGTGCACGTCTGATGGCCAGTTCATTCCAAAGAACCTTGACTGCAAAAATTCAAAACGTTTTTTGAGATAAGGAGGAGTGCTGGGATTGAACAGAATATTGTAAGAAGTGAAAGGATATGAGTAGCCCGACGAAGGCGTATGGGTAACCACTTGAGCTTAATCTGATATTCAGAGAGAGAGTCGTATTTACGTAGTCCAAAGATGAACCTGATGCAGAAATTTTGAAGTCGCTCCAGATTATCAAGTTGGTCCTCGGAAATCTGGATAGCTGGCATTGGCATAATCAAGGATAGGAAGCAGGAGTGATTCTGCCAGAGCAATTTTAGTGGCACTCTGTAGATGCAAAAGTTTTCCTACTAACTTTCTGCAATTGTGGACCCCAGGATAGGTCTTTGTCAATGTATATTCCTGATATGAAGGTAAGTTAAGGTAGAAACTAAAATTCTTGACTGTATCTTGGATGGAAATGACGGCACTATCGCAGCAAATGGGGTTAACTTAAACAATCTGTTTTCGATCTCATCTTAGAACTACCAATAACGACTACTTGTGTTTTTACAGGATTCATCTTTATGCCAGCCATGGTACTTCTCCAAACGCAGATCTATTTTACGTTTATGTTTGTAGTACCTATAGCTTTTGGCAATTCTTCTGGAGAGGCTTGTGTAAAAATCTGTAAATCGTCTGTGTAAAGATGGTAAGAAATAGAAAGTCTATTGAAAATAGAGTTTATAAACACTGCAAAGAGCAAAGGAGATAGAACACCACCCTGTGGTACGCCAGCAGGTGTAGAGCACCATGCAGAGAGATGCGCTGTCGGCGACCAGACAGGTAGATACGAAACCAGTCAATCGCAGTTGGAGAGCGGTTGGAGAATGTTAACAGAGCACATTGTCCCAAGCAAGAGATCAACATCAACGGTGTCGAAGGCGTTACTGAAATCAAGTAGAGCTAACACCGTCAATCTGCCGTTTTTAAATTAATCCGTAACATGATCAAATACAGTTATGGTACTACGCCCGGGGCAAAAACCAGATTTAAGGTGATTTAATAGGATATTTTTAGGAAGGAAAGGCTAAGTTGGTTGTAAACCAGACGTTCAAAAGCTTTGAAGAAAAAAACTAAGATGGATATTGTATAGACTTTCTCTACCATGACAAGTCAACAAAGGAAAGCTACAGGGCTCCAGTACATACTGGAGCCCTGTAGCTTTCCGTAGCCATTTTCATCTAATTTTTAAATGTATAACACACACTGTTTAAAAATTTTAGCTTTTATCGCTTCTTCTACATAGTTCTAAACTTTAAGTATTCCAATTAACACATTGCTCCGTGTGCGAAATTTGCTTAAAAAGGGATCCAAAAGACTTTTCTCGCCTTTATCTATATCCAGTAATTATTTTTGTTTTTGGTGAAATGTGATGTCACAATGAGTAAACAGAACATTTTACCGAAAAAAAGTTAATAAATACCAAAAACTGCAATGTAATCAATTAAAAAAATATTTATGCAATCAGCTTCGATGGCGCCGAACGCTGAAGGTCATTCACCGTACCGCACAAAAAGAATACCTCGTACATTGCGTAGCGCCAAATGAAACTAATGACTATAAATTCTTAATCTTGCATTTTTATGATGAACTGACTTTTTTATTGTGATAAGTATAAACAGAAAGAGGTTTTTGTAAGTTTTTCGCGTAGCTCTAACTTACACGCTGTATATTTAAAGTTATTATTTGATTATAAAGAATGAACCACTAGTGGAAAGGACAAACAATTGAAATAAGTTTAGTTCTGTTAAATCAAATTACTATTTTTAGAGATGTTTGGAAATTATAAAGTTATCCCACCCCAAGAACAGAACAAAAACATAAACCACTGTTTTTTTATTTTATATTTAGATATAATAGGTACGAGTATAATATTGACAACTTTTATGTCAACTATTATAATGTTAACTAGCAACCCGCCCCGGTTTCGCACGGGTAGTAGAGACATCTTCAACAATCATCATCATATTTCAACCAACTTACACAAAATGTTAATAAAATAATACACCTAACCTTTCTTATGAATCACTCTGTTTATTGGTGAGAACCGCATGAAAATCCGTTAAGTAGTTTTTCAGTTTAATGCGAACAGACAGACAGACGCGGCGAGGGACTTTGTTTTATAATATGTAGTGATTGTACACATTGACCTTCATTTATTGGAACGAAGTTCCTTATCGCACGTTACACTTCAGATGCTTGGTGAGTGGGGCGCTTGGGGGCGCTAGACGGAAAAAAGTGTTAGCACAACGAAAAATGCTGACCGCGAGTTAATTTATTTTATTTACGCCGTCAGTGGATTCTGCGTGATACTACTGTAATTTGATGTTCTTTGTATACTAATTTTCCATATATTAGTTAGGGCAACTTTCACAGATAGCGTAAGTTTTTACAATATTTACTATATTTTGATACAATTTATTTAATCCATAAAAAAACAATTAAATATATTTATATACAGCGAAAGGAACTTCGTTCCAACCGCGTGTCCCAAAGACACCTCACGCGGTTTTATTTGCTACCCTTAAATTCGTACAAGTAGTTTACGAGTATCTCTAAATAATAATGCCGCGTCATCTGCAAACAGAATGACCTCGTGATTATTATTTTCAATATGTTGCAAATCTTAAATATTAACTAAAGACAGAAATGGACCGATAATAAGGCCTTGCAAGACTCCCAATTTGACCACAGGCTATCGCTTGCTATTGTATCCTACCTATAACTTTTTGTATCCTATTGCCTAAATAAGTTGCAAGAAGATTCAGTTCTGTGTTTGCACTTCGTAATTATGTAATTTCGTGATCAACATTACATGGTCAAAATACAGTAAGGCGTCTTCGAAATCAAGCTCTAAACCGGCATCAATTGCGGAGCGACCTCTTGGGGGGCGTCCATTAATTACGTGAGGCGTTTAGGGGGGAGGAGGGTTCAAGCCAAGTCACACCCAATCTTACATGGGGGAGAGGGAGCCTCAGCAGATATCACGTAATATAAAATGTAAATAGTATAAAAATGTAAAGTAGTAAGGAGACTCTCCCTACTACTTTACATGGTGGAGTAAATGGTACTACAACTGCAATTGCTCCTACTACAATTTATTTTTCGTGAACGCATTTTGAAAAATCTCACGTGAAATTAGACGTAGGGGGAGGAGGTCGAGCAATATCTCACGACATCTCACCAGGGGGAGAGGAGCGGTCGAAAAATCGCCAAAATCACCTCACGTAATTAATGGATGCCCTCTTATAAAATCAAATTACTTATTATTGTAGTCATTTGTACTCGTTGAAAAAACTCTAAATTTGAAATAATTTTTTTCAAAAGGCCGAACGAAAATAAGTTTGTATGAAAAGATTATCAACCAGCGGAACCTTAAAATTATCACTCAATGAGTAAAGTAAACGAACTAGCTACAAAATCTACAGAGGTTGAATTGCACCATAGACATAATCACTCTATCATCTCTTCTCAATTTAAGGCGCTAATTTATCAACACGGACGTCGGCATGTCGACACCACATACCGTTTAACTAATACGATACAACATACGAGTAACTGATGGTACTTAATACCATATGGGAATATATGGTCCAGAGAACAATTTGGGTAACTGTCCCGTTGGGGAACATGGGTCAGGCTGATCTGTTTACTTAGTAATTATCGTTTGGCTTATTCATACCGCTGTTATACAGGCTGTTTCAGAAAGGTGTGGTCAAATTTTAGGAGCGTTATGTGTAGCCGACAAATAGTTGACATAGCTTGAAAAAAAAAAAAATTTTCTTCGGAACATACTTTTCCTAGTGTAGATGCACATTTTCAAACAACATATTATGAATTTTAATTATTATGTCAATTTTAATTATTTTGTTTTTTTATTTTTTTATTCAGACATTTTCAGAAAAACCTGAATACTCCATTGACATCCTTACTATTAAATACCTATAGTTTCATTCATGTCAGCTCTCTGTCTTACGAAATATTGACTATTTTGGTCAATTTTCAAGTTTAATTTGTCAGATTCAATTTTTTTTTCTTCCTAAAATTATTAGCGCTTTACGTTATTCACGGGGTCTACTATACGACCCTAAAATATGACCACACCTTTCTGTAACAACCTGTATAAATTGAAATCTAAAAAGAAAATAAAATGAATTGCGTAAAGAGCTTGATTTATCAATCAATCAATCAAATCATTTATTTGTAAAACATAGGTAGATACAATCAATGTGGTCTTATAAATAGGTCTTATTGCACTATGTTTTGCCATCAAGACATACAAATATTATTAATTTATTTATTACATGTTACAATTAATAGGAAATAATTATAATTTTACTTTAAAATATTGTGCATTATATTAAATTGAAAAAGTAATTTTTATTATTGTCAATTATTTATACCTTACTAATACTATAGAGCTAAAGAGTTTCTTTGTTTGAACGCGCTAATTTTAGGCTCCACCATGCAGTCCCAGTAATTATTTCTTTTTTAAAGAATACTAGTGACATGGATCACACATTAGGTACAAATATATTCTTATCTCTCATGGCTCTTCCTAAGAGAAAGAAAACCTCTATTATCAAATAATAATCATCAATTATTTTGCGGAAACATAGGTTAGTTACAGGTCTCAGGATTATGTTGAAGGTACACTATGTCCTACCACATTATGCGGTGTTCAAATAAGAATATTGGTAATCATACATGCAGAAATATGTCATAAATTAATGAAATTGAATACAGTTAAATTAACAAATGTCTATAGATATTAGCACGTTAATAAGAAATGCCAAAAAAGGGTTTAAAATTGTCACAAACGTAGATTAAAATTGTCAAAAGTAGATTAAAATTATAATAACTCCACACATCTCACACAATGCCGTCTGATCCCAAACTAGGCAGAGCCTGTACTATGGTAACCAGATTGCTGATAAACATACTTATATATTACTTAATACATACATATTATAGATAAATTATACCCAGACACAGAACAAATTATCGTGCTCATCACACAATTATTTGTCCTCGGTGGGAATCGAACCCACGACCTCTGGCTTAGCAGTCAGGGTCACTAACCACTAGACAAACAGGCCAGTCAAGATATAGGATGTTAAGATAGTTACAATAGATAAGATAATAATAACATGTTGTGTTATAATAAATATATTAATTTATCATTTAAGTAATCCTCAATAGAATAGTAACATTTATTTAATAGGAATTCTTTTAATCTACTCTTAAATATCTGTATACTCTCAGTAGATTGGATACATTTGGGCAACTTATTATATATTTTTTGGCGCATTTACAAATATACTTTTGTGGTATAAAGCAGTTTTGGCTGGAACCAAATGTAGCCTGCCACAACTGCGGCTACTAGTAATCGTCGCAAATTTAGACGAACAATGCTGTGTCAAATATATACGTTGATGGCGTTGTTAATATTTTTAGCCTAATAACATGAGGTTTACTCGTATCAGTAGAACAAATGTTACAAATGGCCCTAATGCAGCGTTCTTGTGTCTTAAAAACTAGATCTTTGCCCGTTGCATTGCCCCAAAATATAATACCATATCGTAGCGTGAAAGCCAAAACAAGTCCATGATAAGGAGTGAGAATTGTAGTAATGTTTACAGTTTTGTTTAGTATGTATAATGCATATACATATTGGTTTATTTTACTACATATTTTCTCAATTTGTAATTTCCATTTCAGATTATTTTCAATTTGCAAGCCTCAATACTCTGGTCTCATTAATCCTATTATTTAATGACAATATTTATTGATTTGTTGTCTTTTTCTCTAAAATCATTGGTTTAATATTCCAAAGATTTCACTATTTCAGAGAACAGATTTTACCTGTTGCAATACGGAACCTTACCAAAAAAACCGGATTCAATGTACCTAAATAACTGAGACCAAAAACTATTTTTACCTATTTTTCCAACTTTCTTTTCGGAGGGAATTTCTTTTTGAGTCAACAAAAAAGCTTCATTAAATTTATGTCACAAACGACGAATTGATAAAGTCTGAGGCACTTTTTTAAAGTCGGTTAATAACTACAGAACTACAGAAACATTTCTAAAAGGGTTGAGTGAAGTTAAAGAAAGCCTTAATTAATTAAAATGTTGATTGATCTTGCGGTGAAACAATAAAGGAAGTTTCCCGGGGTCTCGCGGGCGTTACCCGGCCAGGGCAACTTGGATTCTTGTTTGGAATTCATCAACTTTTACAAACTAATTAGGTACGGGACGGTGAACACCTGGACGAAAAGTGAACTGAACATACAACAGAGAACTTTAAATGTGTCTATTCAATTACCTGCCTTTGATAAAGGTGCTGATTTTAGGTACTTCTATACAGTGTTTTTGTTAGTGAGTCTCTCAGATGACCCGAGATATTTCAAATAAATAGGACCTTTCCATCGTATTAATATGTATATAATTAGTGAAAAGAAAACTTAATATCGTTTTTTAAGCATATCGAGCTCAAGGTTAAGGCTACAATTAATATACAGGGTGGACCATGAATTTATTATTATTATTTATTATTTAATACCTCCTGCATTGTAAATTGTATGGGGCGGACTTAATGCCAGTGGCATTATCTACCAGTCAAACTTTGGGTGGCACAGAGAAGGACGTGGCAAGTGCATATATATATAAGTATATAGAGAAGTGAATTTGTTTATATTTAAAAAAATATATAAAAGGAAAGAAATATATTTATAGCATAGTCTATAATCTAATATTTTCTAAATTACCACAATGACATTGACACAATGACAAAGAGACCGTGGGATTGCAGACATCTCGTCCCTTATCCTTGATACATCTTCGGTTTTTTTATGTACACACGATTCTTCAAATATCCACATAAAAAAAATCTGCTGGCGTCAAATAGGGACTCCTAGGTGGCCGCGTTGTCTTGCTAGAAACTCACCTGAACGTTTGCGCATCGATAAACCTAGTTCACGTCGCACTGACGTTGAAACTTTCTGCACGTTCTCTTCAGTCCGTGAAGTCCGTGGGCCGCCGGTTTGCTTAACATTTAAGGTCGCGTCTCCTCGAACTTCTTCACCCATTTCTTTATTAAAACTGAACTCCGACACTTATTTATGTCATGCAAATTATAGAACATATTGTTGCGGTCGCTCAAATTGCGACGAATGGCGCCATTTGTTATCGAGTAGCGGAACTAATCGAATGTTCCAGAAAAAGTTGGAACATTCCGGAATGTTCCACGATGTTCTAGAAATTTCCAGAGAGGTGTCTAGTCAGTTGGGATATTATAAGGTTTTTCGGGAAAGTTTACGAACCTTCTGGAACTTTCTAGGAGAGAAGACCGGACTATAAAAGGGGGCCACATCAGGTGTGGACACATTCTAGTTCTGTGATAGAACGAGTAAACAAGTGCGAAGAATAGCGAACAGTGCAAGCGAATATCAGTGAGAATTGTTGGAATTTGCGGATTATTGTGTTTATTGCGATTCATTTAAATAAATTGGTATTAATCTAATCCCAAATCCCGGCTTGCGACATCGGCCGCTAGTTTATATCCATTATGACAAAGGCTGGCACGTTTTGGGCTGTCGACCATAGGCTAAATCCAAAACCATTATGTTTGTCTTTTCAATGTTACCTTTTAATAAATCATTATAAACTAAGGATAGGGCGTAAAATGCTTCCTATGCTCCTGCTGGTATATTTTCTGATAAACTCTTTAAACAAATATGTAAATTTAATTGTTGCATATGGACAGACCACATTTTTTTAAACAGCTAGTAACGTAGCATTATAAATTATTGAACCCTCATTATTTGTATACGAGCTACTGTATAGGATTGTGTACTGTTTATGAGAGACTCGTGGCCGTCAAGGTCTCTTGGGCTCCATTCTCAGGTCAATAGGGGCATTTGGTTATTGTAGATTTTCAGCAAAGAAATATTAAGCTACGATCCTGGAGTTTGTACTTATGGTGCCTTGCAGATAATGATTGGCTCGCAACCAATCTACGTATCTATCAAATAAAAGCCAGCAAAACATTAATGCCAAACATCTCTGCCTCACCTGTTCGGATGAAGGGCGTGATGCGAATTTAAGTAAAAAAGCAAAACAAAGTGTTTCTATTTAGCCGAGTCGGACATTTAAATTTGAAGTTAAATATTGTCTTCATTCTCCACAATAAATCACCGGTAATGTCCTACAGTAAAAGTAAAAAAGAGCCTTTTAAAATGTATACCTACTTAACCAGGATCACAAAAAGGATAAACTTTCTCTAAAATGCCTGGTCATGAGAGGTGGGGCAAAACTTTGACGAAGTGGAAGTCGAGTATTTTCAAGCTCATCGATAAGCATGAAACTAGGTGGCTTTTGATTATAAAAATACATTTTGCATTCCAAATTATTACTTAAATTGGTATAGACCAAGCATATGAGCATATTAAAAGCTTGTTTATTGTATAGAGAAATCTTTTAGCGAATGATCAACTCTTCCCGAGATGTAATGGCTGGCCTCAAAGTGGCTAGTACAATCACATGCGGCCATATCAACGAATAAGACATACACACAAGATTATTGCTCTACCGCAGGGTACACGTAGTTCAGAAATTAACTAATAAAATATAATTACTTGGAATCTAAGCTATGAATACTAATAAAACTCTCACAATTCGAGATAATAATACGGCCGCGTTGAATGGTGTTCAGGGAAGGGCTCCACAAATCATCGGAACGTCATCCGCCTGTAATTACCCGGGACTCTCAGATAAAATCTTTATCTCGTACTAATCCAACGGTTGTGTGACTAAGACGGCAGGAATGTTCCGGGAGCTTGCGCCGGCGCAGCCTCACTCGGTTCCGCCGCGCATTCCGCTGCACTCGCGATCCAACTTCTAACATCGTAGGACGTGTTTCTTTTATTTTTGTAGAATATAAATAGACTTGTTTGGATGTTAAAATAAAACATATATCACTTCAAACCTGTTCGAAGTCAATCGTTTTGAATGAGTCATTATTAACATAATAAATAAAATAAATGCCGAATGCCCTTTTTACACCTTAAGGGGTGATTTGTTTTTTAATTTATAAAGGGCCCTTGAGTTTAGAATAAACATAATAAATAATTACAAAATTGTCAATATGACATTCAACCCCAAAGCGCAAACCCAGACACAGACACTACATTGTTTTACAAGTTAATGGAAGTCTTTAATGCCGCGTTCCTATAATCCAGAAACGATTCGTTTTGCTTACGGACGGTAAAATGTTCGTTGTAAATTCAACAAAATATTACGGTCCGTAACAAAACGAATCGTTTCTTGATTATAGGAACGCGGCATAAATGGATGGCTAGAGTACCCAGTGTCCGTAAAGTCTATGAGCAAGTATACCTTATAGACCAAAACCATGTCCAATGATGCCACAAAGAGAAGAATATGGAATTTATATGTTTTGCGATCTCGTTCATAAATATGAAATAAATACAGAATAGATAACTGTAGATATGTACAGAAAGCTCATTTATTGAATACTAGCTATTGCCTGCCTCTTCGTTGGCAACCATAATTTTTTCCGGGATAAAAAGTAGTATATGTGCTATTACAGACTATAATCTGTCTTTGTGCCGAATTTCAGCCAGATCCTTTCAACTATTTTTGCGTAAATGAGTAACAGACATCCATTTATCCATCCACCCTCACAAACTTTCGCCTATATATTAATAATATACTGAGATAATAATTCTTTAAAAAAAAAACCGACTTCAACAAAAAAAACTATTCTATTAAAGACTTATATATGGTTTTCTCATGGACGTCATTGTCAGAACTGGACCAAATTGAAATGGGACTACACGGGAAGCACCAGCTTTCAAATAAAAAAAGAATCATCAAAATCGGTTCACCCAGTCAAAAGTTCTGAGGTAACAAACATAAAAACCAAAAAAAGATACAATCGAATTGAGAACCTCCTCTTTTTTTGAAGTCGGTTAAAAAGACTTTAGCACCTACATAATAATTATGGAATCAACGTAAATTAGCTTTAAAACCGTATCACCATCATGTGTCAAATCCCTACCCGCAGGTTTCATTTCTTCTGACAGCTATCGCTACTGCCACTGCGAGTGTAATATTATAATCCCATCAAAAACATAAATGTGAAAATGGGAGCCAAGTTCGATATTAAGAATATACGTGGTTATCGACCACACCAACAAAATAATTGAGATCTAAATGGTTGCCAAGTTCCTGTAGATAATCCTGAAGATTTGACTTAGCTCAGTGATAAAAATGCCGATTTTTAAACGATAATATCTCGATGAATGTTTAAGCTGTATTTATGAACTTTGGGGTTATAGTTAATCTAAAGGGTTTTAATAAATAAACAAAATTCAAGGATTTATGTAAAATAGATTATGAGTTATTAAGCGGTCAAAAGTGGATCCAAATGGTTCGTGTAATATGACTGCTACTGCTGCGTCGCCAGTTCCTTTTTCTTCAACTTGGCTTGCTAGATAAATAGGTAGTAATGTAATAGTCACCAGTAACGCAGTAACTGACGTATCTTTATATTCTCTTATATACCTTTTGGTGGCTCTAAATAATTAAGAATTCGAAAATATAAGCAGTATTTAATTCAACGCTGTGTTAGTCACACATACTGTGACAAAGAATTGACCGACAAACTGCAGACACAACAAAGCACGCAATACATACGTACATGTATACCTACCCACAGCATGTAACATATGACCGCAGTGAAACAATAGCACCATAACTCGAGCGCAGACGTATATCTTTCAAACAATCACATGCCCCGTACAATGGTATGAGGTACTTAATTGCAATACGCAGAAGCTACGGGATATAATAAAAATTCGTTTTTAGAATAGTTTTAAAGTTAGAAAAATATGAAGTTTCGTGAAAAGAAGTACCTACCACGACAGCCGTTGGATAATAAAAATATAAGTAGTAATAATATAGTATAAGATTACAGTCCTGAGTTAAACAACACCAGTGTAATATTCCCGATAATGAATAGGGTGGGAAAAATTGAGGACGAGGAAGTGATTGTTCGCTCATCATCTAGTGTACTTGTTTGCCAAAATTTTTATTATATAAAAAAATCAATAAATACATTTAGTATTACTAAAACCTCAATCAAATAGTGAAGGAAATAGATGAAATTTTCCGAAATCCCAAAGTAAAGTAAAGTGTTTTTATTGTATTTTGTTTGTGTGTTGTATTTAGTAAAAATAAGTTGCCCTTTTACTAAGAAAGAAATATTGCAAAGAAGCAGCTCATCAGCAGCTAAATTTACGATTTTGTTGAAGCACCGTCATACATTGTTTAAAGTTAAAAAAAAAATTAAATTCAATAGATGTTTTGTGACTTTTTTAATCTCAGATTAAAATTAACCGCTGTTGTCTTTAAAACTACAAGATTCTCAGAAGATATTTAGATGTTTTCTCCACAAAGATCCTTCCATATATTTATTTACAATAAAATAAATTCTATATACACACATACATACATACATACATACATCATGTGGACAAAAGACGGAATCAAAAAAATCTAACACGAACTGCTTGCACACGTAGCGATAGGAAATGCGTTTACGTAGCATTTTTAAAAGCATCTGAGTGAAAGGAATTTACTTAATGTACAGCATTGCTAACCTCCACTCAGGAAAATGCGATTGTTCTCCCAGTGGCATAACAATACGTACACTTAATTTACCTGTGGGACCCCTACCAAATCAACTTCTCGAATGCTTGGTGAGCAATGAGGACACTATAAATTATAAACCATCTCTTTTTTCTTAGTTTTTTAGCAATGAATTATTTATAGGTCCTAGGTATTTGATATTTTTACAAATCTATATTACAGATTAGGTACACTGACTAAATACATTTTCAGCGATAACGGCATTCTCATTTTCTTTCCATCGTCATCTTTATTTAGCGGTTTTATATTATACCTATATATTTTTTTACCTAAAAAAAGGATATTTAAAGTCTAGATAGCGCTGTGAAATAGGTATATTTGTTTTAGAATATTATCTTATAATAATCTTTCATAACTTTTTGCGTGTTTTAATTGATTAATACACTACCTACCTATTACAATAAAACAAGTACTTACTTACTAATAACATTAGACATACATGAAACATGAACATGTTTTCTAAAAAAACAGGTTCAGGAAAAAAGTGAAAGATAAAATTTCCCTAAGGGACGAAAAACATTTCTCACGCATTTTTACGCGGTCGCGGCGCCTTCGCGAAATGCTAGGTCAGGTGTATCTTCAACACGTGCGCAGTAAGTAAAACTTTCTCCTGAAACCATTAATCATTGCCAAAAGTTCGACCGAACACTCGTTGAGAAAATGACTGTTTTGCTGTTTTACAGTTATTTATTCTTTTAATTTTCCGCGAAGTTTGTTCGACTTCATAAAAGTATTATGCTAGTATTATGCACTAATGATGAAAGTAGATTTTTTTATACCTACCACCATACGGCAACGGCAACCAAGCATACGGCATAAATTTAAAAATAGATGTTGGATATTTATTTATTGAATGCAATTTCTATATGAGTATAATATAACTATATGAATACCGGAAATCTATTATTTATGATGCAGTATTGACAATATAGATGACTGGAATAGAATACTATTAGCTCTCTGAATTCTTGACGCTTGACCACAGACATCTAAATAAGTTTAGATTTCTGTGCGCTTGAAGGACTCCTTCTCTCTCGCATTATTCGTATTTTATGTCTTCGATATATGATCTAAGATTGGCGTGTCGTAATAGCCTTATCCGATTGCAATATCAGTTCGCAATTCATTATTCCCATTTTTAGAATTTTCAATAAAATATGATCAAATTTGTTTTTATAATAATATAAAAATAATACATTTATTTCAGATTTGCTTCCATAATTTTGTTGGTACAATTACTGCTACTATTAAATATTCTGTGGTACAATGGTAGACTTACAAACTAATGTTAGTAATGTTATACCTAACTTGGGGGACGTTTACTTTACTGCATGCAGTCGTATCCATCGCCCCAAGATCGGAGAGCCCCACCGGTCAACAAGCGCTTCAGAATGCTGTTGGAGCTGTCGCGACAACATGCCAGACGCGCTATAATAACGCGGCAACCCCATCAATACCCGGAACGCCTTTATTTTTGCTTTTATTATTTATATTACGGCAAATTCTACGCGTGTCTCAGCGGCTATTGGTAATCTAATACAAAACAACAAATTGGCAAGTTATCTCCAAAAATAGTATCATTTTCTGGTCTTGTTTTTTTAATCTTTGTCAACCTCAATCGAAATGAACTTGAAAGTTGAAACCCCAAAAGAGTATTAATACCGTAACAAACTCGAGCCCCTACCCAGACTCTCCACTAAGCGAGTTTCATTAATATTACTCTACTTTACAGACGTTAACGAGAAACAAGAATGAAATTAGATTTCATGGTAAGGGGGCAGGGTCAGCTGAGCGCAACAACGAGCGTGCCGAGCCGACACTCGCTGTACAAACATAAAACTTTTTAAATTGCTTTCTTTTACATTTAAATAAATGATCGTTGTAAATAATTCGCGGATTCGTTTATTTTCTCTGAGCTATCGCGGCACCGTTCCATTATTATAAACTTTCTGGAATAGTTTTATGAGATATTGTAGTTTCCAACTATTCCTAAATAGCTCATGGTTTTCCCGCTTGTGACAAAGTGTGTAATTGAAGTGAATTTATATTTCTTTAAAGAAAAAGTAAACATTACGGCGCAGTTTGTACTCTTGTCTTGTAGATTCTCAAAAAACTGTAAACCAAAGCTTAAGATATCATTTTTGTTTTTTTTTTATGGTATAGGGGGCAAACAAGCAGACAGGTCACCATGAACACCTGCACCTCAGGAGTCACAAGTGCGTTGCCGGCCTTTGAGGTGGGAGTACGCTCTTTTCTTGAAGTTTGATGTTACTAATAAACTAATACTGAGTTTCAGAAATCCTTGCAACTATTTCTTCAAAGAATGATGCATCTACGTACCTACTCTGTAATATTTCTTATACCTATGCTGAAATAGTAGGTTCTGTTTCACGGCGGCTCGGCGAGTTAAATTCTTCACCTTTGAACTTTCGCAATTTCTCCAGCTACCGAATGTTTTCTTATCGTTCCGAGCTTTGCACGAGCCACACGAGTATGTAATTCGTTCAGGGAATCGTGACCTGATTTTCTTTAGCGGGCTCTTATATATCTTTAGTTGTCAACACTTGTGTTTTAACTATATAACACATATTTGGCGGCAAAACTATATTAAGGAACTTAAAAAGTGTTGCTACGTGTACGTTTTTCTTCATACTACTTAACCAGTTTTGTTTTCGTACCACTTAACTCTCTGTTATAAGTTTATAACGTTTTTGAATATTTGCCAACATTAAATATATTTTTTAAAACACTAAACAGTAAGTAAGAAAGCTTACACCTGTTATTAAGTATTATTACTTTCATAAGAACAAGAGTGAAAACTCCGGGAAAAACAACTAGGTAAGATCAGGCTGCGTAATAATGTGAAGGGGTACTTGTAATATATGAATTGTAAAGGGTATAAGCGCGCATAGTATGGGAACAACTAAACGAAGGGTATGAAAGAACAAAATAAGGTTATTATTATACCTACATATTGTCTCTTGCTCCCATTTGTGAAAGCTGAGGGCTCACGTAATGACTCCATTCACTGGTAAAAGTGCGTGAGTAGATACTTGAGTTATTCAATGTTAAATCTTTGGCTTAAGGGTGCGCTAGACGATATTGTTTTTTTTTTTTAACTTAAGATAGTGATTTTCTGTTTGAGATTGTGTGTGTGATACACACAATCTCAATCAGAAAATCAATAATTGCAAAATTAGTAGTTTTTTAAAAGTTTTAAACCTAAAAAAACGTATTTTACTACTGATTCAACGCAAATTCGGCTGTATATTATCTACTTATAGAAATAAAAATACTGTTCGTTGGTAAACGCATCATTAGAGTACGACTGGACCTAATTGGCTATTTTTGTGTTAAGATGCTTTTAGAGTAAGAAAATTTAGAAATTTATCTAGAAACAATTGAATATCTGGGTAAACTGAAAGCGCACAGGATTTTTGTAATTTAGACAATACAACGTCTACGCTATTAATAATATATAATATATCTGTATCTACGGTTTTGTCTAAGTATAAGAGAAAAAGAATAAGACGCAAACGGTAGGAGCAAAACATTACAAACCCTGATCAAACCTAGGTACGGAAAAACAGCCTGCAGACAATGTTATGATATAACTATCTACTGTAATGTCGTCCGTCGTTTCGCTCAGAAACCTCGATTCATTCGGTCAGAGCGTCTGGCCACCACTCTGGATAAAAACAATGTGTTTTGGTTAATTGTTTAATAAATTCAAGAAAAATCACTCGCACCACTTGCAGGTTTGTCATTGGAGGCAGCAAAAACGAAGAGGAAGTTAAATGAAAGGAAGGTCGGTCTTAACATATATTATGAATATTATTACATAAATATATTATTTCGTGGTGAATGGTATTTTTTGTTATTTCCACAACAGGCTAAGGTACCTCCGCACAATACAATAATGATTTTACAACTTAAATGAGATGTTCGTTAAAGCAAAATATAATATCTATAATTTTATTGTTTGTATTGTGAAAATTCACAATGAGCATTGAACCAAAATAAAATCAACGCAATTAATAAGAATAAAGATGTTAAAAATGCCAAATAAAACATAAAATATTAGAAAATCACTTTATTTAAACATAATTCAGAATCATTGGATTACAACTGCAAAGTAGTCCTTCAGGCACACTAGTTCACTTACAACTAAGAGAGTTGCGAAGTATTTAATCGGTGGGTTCACATAAATGTGATCTTCGTTCTAACTTGATTCACCTGCCACACGTTGAGATTTTCGTATTCTTCGATACAAGCATCCACCTAGAACAAAATACATATTCAATACTACTCCTACTGTCACTATTGACAACAGTCTCTACCAATAATTCATAATATCTATAAGTAACGAGTTTTTGCACAGGTGTGCAAATATTACTTACTTATTTCTTCAAAAATAAATAAGTAGGTAATATTTACACAATAGGGTTCAATAACCTACACACTCCACAAACTAGTACCTATTCTTAACGAAAAACTTTATATTTATACAGCATGTTACAGAAATGCGTAGTCAAATTTTAGGAGCGTTATGTTTAGCCGACAAATAGTTGAATTACCTTGAAAAAAAAAAGTTTTTCTTGGGATATCCCTTTTTCTAATGTAGGTGCACATTTTTAAACGTAAATATTATTATAAATTTCCATGTCAATTTCAATGATTTATTTTTTATTTTTTATGCAGACATTTTCAGAATCTGGATCAGAACATTCGATTAACATCCTTGGTATTAAATACCCATAGCACAGATTACAATGAAGTTACTACGTAACAGATAAATCACTCCCTACAAAAATATCGATACCTACCGTTTTAAATTTTATTTATTTATAAATAAATAAATAATTGCCTATTCTTTCCGGACTTTAAAATGTGTGTAGGGTTACCTCTTCAGTAAAATTTCATATTAAAAAAGTTACAATTGTTATGTAAATTAAGTATTTAACGCCTATTTTTCATTTCCAATGTTTTAGTAAACAAAAATCCTGTTTTTTTATTTTTATGTAACGGTTAATAAACTTCTTCCCTTTTCTAACATCTCGATTATTAAACTGTATGATGGAAAACATTCTAAATCTTACAAAAAGTTTTAATGAATTATTTGCAATAATTCATTTAAAAAATACATAAATAGCGCTGCCGGGCTTTATTCTTTTACTTTATCTACATTCTTATACTGCACATAAACAACCATGACAATTTTCACTATGAATATTAAAAATCACGAAATTTTATAAAATTGTTAGCGCTTCACGTTATTCTCGGGGTCTACTATACGACCCTAAAATATGACGACACCTTTCTGTAACACCCTGTATATTTGACAGCTAACACCGCCTGCTAGTCCAGTGGCTAGTGATCCTGACTGCTGAGGTCGTCGTGGGCGTAATTTATCTATAATTAAATATCTATGTAAAATATAGGCTTTACCTAATTTGGGATGAGACGTCCGTGTGTGAGGCCTCAAGTTATTGTTGTTATTATTATTGTTAAAGCATAAATCTAAACTTACTAAATATCATGTGAAAATTTGACTAATATACTAATCGCTACTAATTAGTGATGTGATTTATAGTTAAAAATATATATCCGCGGATACGGATACGAATTTTTTGTGTCTAAATCCGCGAATACGGATACGGATCTTAAGATTTTTCTCTGTTGAGACCGATACGCTCGACCTTGACACGACAGTTGAGGTTTAGGACTAATAACACATCGCCTCCCGGCAAAAAGTGTCATATCACATGTTAGGTACGTTTAACATTTTTAATAGCATTGAATAGCAAATGTTGCATTTGGTCAGCTGTATTAGCTCAGTGAAAAAGGAACAAAGTTCCCTTTTTTACTGAGCTGTTTTGTTCAATTCACAGGCATAAAAGTCGTGTCTTCTCGAAATAGCTGTTTTTGTATTATGACACTTTTTTTGCCGAGAGGCGATATGTTTCAAATAAATGTTTTAATACACATATCACAAAGATTTTGAGTTGATCTCATTATAAAGATAGTCTAATTTTATAACTGTCAATAATATAAGTAACTCACTACATCGGATATTTAATTTTAGCAAAATAAATTAAAAATTTCATAATCATTTCGTAAAAGATCCGTTCAAAATCCGCCATAAAGTAACGGATACAGACACGGATACTGATATTTTTTCTCCCTCGGATATCCGCATGTACGGATATCCGGCACATCACTAACTAATACTAAAATCTCCATATTTCTTTACATTATTCAGTTAAAATAAATTAATAGGGCTGCTGTTACTATTGCGGTATTTGAACTAACCTGGTCTGGTTTGAAGCCCTTGTCCACACAGCGCTCGATAACATCAGCGATCTTGACGGTCTGGCTCGAGCCCGCCACGTCACGTACTATCGCGAATATTCGGTCCGTTGAACTTATGCCCCTATAATAAAACAATAACACGTTATTTACATATATATCAATACGTCAAAAGAATTGTTTGTGTCGCTTTTTAAGCAAATTTCGCAAACGAAATATTTAAAGTTCACGTGTCGAAGAAGAACAGAAAGCTAAAATTATTTTGAAACCATATGTGTTATAAACTTAAAAAATTACGTGAAAACGGTTACAACAATCGTCTAGTGTCCAGTCAATACGTGGACCTGTCATGGTAGGAAAGTCAAAACAATGACAGTTAAACTTATATTGGAACATGAAATAATTCAAAGCATTCAAAGTTCTATAGTGTCAGTGAATTTTGGTCGAAACTCGACCACCAGGCGGTCTTTAATATTATCAATTTTAAAACTTTTTGCCACATTCAAAATAGAAAATTAAAACAATATTCTCAGAAAGAACAATATACGAGGATTATATTTCCATTACACCAACACCAGTTTGTAATTCAATTTGCAACGCAATTTTGCTTCATGACGTACGTGGGTACGATAACCGTTTGCCACCTTAATGGTACTCAAACATCCTATTGTGAAATTGCTTGTTCGAGTAAGTTCTGAGAGTCTATGTTACATTACCTTTGAACATTATCGTCAACAGGCGAAAGTGATTGTTTAGACATCTCGACAAGACGAATTGCTTCAGATACATCCTCCTTTTCCACTACATCAGATAACCTATAAAAGAATACAAGTTATATAAAGTTAAACTGAAAAAATATAAATAAAAGTTCAAAGAGAAATTCACGGAAAGGAAGCCAAGATGTTTTGACAACCAGAAAAAAAATTTGAGAAAATTAAAAAATATACTGACTTAAATAAGACTATAATTTATTATTGATTTCACGATGTACAAGAAAAATAAAATAATTATTACTTTATACGAAAAGAATGTACTGGAAAAATAAAATAAAAATAATAAATTCACCTAAGACGTGCGAGTGCAGTTGACAGGCGCAGTATGGCGAGCAGGTTCCTGGCGGAAGTGAAGGTGACGTCACGAGCATTGCGAGCCTCGCGACGAAGCTCTACGTATGATGCTGGAATATATTGTTATTATTTTATAAAGATAATATGCAAGATTCCAAATTTAAATATTTGAAGATTTTTGATAAACGGGCTTTTTAGTCTCAAAACTTTGTAATCATATATTTGAAATACGAGTTTTTTATGTTTCTACTGAATTAATTTATCAATTCTTCATAATATTTCGTTTTCAGAAACATGATTTAATAAAGGAAGAGTAGTACATTTAAATTGTTTCTTCTGTTTCCAGTTATTGCTTAATGTATGGTAACAGACCATCAATTAAAACATAAATCTGCGAAACATTGACAACCTAATTAAGCCCAGTCAAGGAACTAAAATACCAACACGGATGTTTGGATTACCACGCATTGTTATTTTTGGATAAATAGTAAAAAAAATGCGCTGATTAAGAATTTCGATACCCGCAGTCTGGGCAAGTAGGGCGTCATTTTTTATAATAATTTAACGAAAAAAAGAATGGATGGTGAGGTAAAGCATTCGACTGTAATGTCAGAAGTCGCGGGTTCGATTACCGCTTAAAAATAAAAAACATTAAGCTAAGCCTGTGAATCCAAAACAATTTAATCCCAAGCGTTGTTGTTCTGTAAATAATCCACTACTGAGTAACAACCCTTAAGGCATAGTTGTCCTTTTACTGTAAGTGCTGGTGCACTAACGCACGGCGCTGGGCGACTGGTGAGAGTGCTGGTGCACGTACGCTATTGTATAGTGTGTCTGGTATGGTGGAGGACTCACAGACGATGTAGTCGGCGAGGTGCGTGGGCACGGCGGGGTGCTTGCGCTTGGTGAGCGCCACGTAGCGCCGCACGAGGCGCATGGGCAGCGCGCGCACGGCGCTGGGCGGCTGGTGCGAGTGCTGGTGCACGTACGCTATGTGCTTCGCCAACTCCAGATCCTTGTCACTGACAACATTCACATCATTTAATCACATTGCCGTTCCCCGCAGTTTCATGTATGTTTACGGTCATCATTTCGCTCCTAAGGATCGTAGTCTTTTAATTAGAAAAAGCTTTATTATTATAGCATAGAGATATAGATAAACATAATTCACCTTAAACTTTAGCAAACAATTTAAAAATGATTAAGTAATAAGTAGTATCAACTTTACAAATAACATTAACTTACCGGTTAGGTTTGTCCTGTATGAGCCAGAGTAGGTCAAATCTTGACAGTAACGCAGCAGGTAACTGAATGTTCTGCTCAATAGTTCTCTTGGGGTTGTACCTTCCGTATGCAGGGTTAGCCGCCGCCAAGATAGATACCCGCGCGTTCAGGCATGTCATTATACCCGCCTAAAACAATTACAAATAATAATTAATTAAATAATTATATATTCTGAAGAACTCTGGGAGTTTATGTTATTCAATATTATGCAATAATACCAATCCCATGTTGCAGAAACCATCGAAATAAAGTACCTTGTTGATCCCAGTAACTTTTTTTCGACAGTGTCTTGAAGAGTGCAATGCGCCGGTAATAGAGATACTTACACACATGATAACTAAAATAACAGTCAGAAGTAACTGTTTATATTAATATTTAATGACATATACTACGAAAGTCCTAAAAGGCCCTAATCAAATCAAAACATTTTCAATTTAATGAAAGTTATATAAACTAACTGCTTGAAATGGAAAGCCCCACTAGAAAAGAAGTATGTTCACCCCAGAGAAGACAGAGCCAGAGCTGGCTCTGTCTTCTCTGGGGTGAACATGCAAGATTGGATTTGCTGATGATTATAGATTATCAGAGTTCCATTGCAAGAGCATTTGCAAAGTGTGTCAATACTCACAATACCACTGACGTTGCTAGTATTAAAAGGCACTAAGTAAACAACAATATATTAACTAAAAAGTTTTTACCTTGGCAATACTTATGGTTTGCTGTTCCATAACCTCGTGAATGGCTGTGCGGTCATTCTCGGCCATTTTGTCAAACTCGTCTATACAACATACGCCCTGGTCGGCCAGTACTAGCGCACCGCCTTCCAACATCATCTCACCAGTGAATGGATCCTGCACAATAAAATATAGCAATATTAAGCACTTCAATGAATCCAAGCCCCGAGGTTTTGTTTTTGTATTTCATTGAAGTAGCAAAAGAATTGTAAAGTTTAGGTCTTATTATAAAATCAGTATTTGGTAGAGGTATAACCATAAACATACTAAGTTTATGGGTATAACACACTATATGATTATATACTTAAGGTATTGTATTGAGGTCACGTGCGCACGCACGCACACTCGTTGCCAAACTATAATTTGACCCCCACGTAATTCGGGGGGCAAGCCAATTGCCGTCAACTGGGCACTTTGGGAATTAAAGTTGGGAAAGTTGGAATTATATTGAAAAGAAAAGAAATAAGAAGCAAAAGCAACATGGCGAGTGAAGCCGTCGTAAGTTTTAACTATAAGTTACTTGTTGAGTCTAAAGATTACCTTCAAAACAGCAGCAGTAAGACCGACGCCGGAGGAGCCCCGCCCTGTCGTGTACTGACTGCGCGGCGCTAGTCGGTCGATGTAGTTGAGCAGTTGAGATTTCGCCACACCTGGGTCGCCCATCAGGCAGATATTTATATTGCCTCGGATCTTCATACCATTTGGACGTCTGTAGATAAAAAGATCATGTACCACTTTGTAACCTATTGGTTTGTGTACAATAATATTATAATCAGTCTTCAACTTCAGTGTGCATTTACAGGTAGGTACAGTGAAATTCATGCAAACAGACTGACACAGTGATTTATTGGAAGTGTATAGCGAAATTCTAGATGTCTATATCGAGAATTTCGCTGTAACAGATGACGATTAACTGCAGCATTCGTTGTATGAACAGTATTTATATGATTTATTGTCTATTTGGAGGTAAGAACTACTCATGAAAAAACTTTATTATGGAGAAGTTTTACTTCTTGGGTATTTTGTCACATCACTCTTTTAAACAAATTGTGAATATAAAGATGTTGTTGAATATTTAAAAAAAGATTACATACTTATCAACACCACCAACAAGTAATAATAACAGTGCTTTCTTCACATCCTCATGTCCATATATTTCAGGCGCAAGACTTCTGGCCATCCTTGAATACAAGTCTTCATCAGCAAGCTCAGCCAGTTCCTCTTCAGTAAGTGCCTCCGCCATCTCGCTCTCATCTGCTTGATTGAGGCAAGTGACAGCCTATTAAGTGACAAATATTATGTCATTTTAATGTAATTTCAGTCTAATTTTAAGTATGCAAAAAATTATGATTTGAAGTGTATTTGGAAAGATACAGCTACAATAGACATAAATTGTGACATAAAGCTATGCTATACCATGCAATACTCATGTCTACCAGGGCACCTATTTTCTACAGAACTCAGTGAAGACCTAGTTACCAAAAGTGATTTAACACTATCAGCAGGTCAGGTCCAATCCGCACTTTAGGTATAGAGCTACAAGTGCGTGGCTAATAGTGCAAAAAATTCTGTGGGCTACCGCGTTTTCGATGCTCAATCACGCGCTGCGGCGCATCATCCGTCCCTATCTAGACCATCAAGTTAATTAGTACCTTACCTAGGTTCATTTGTTAACAAAAATAGGTACACAATTTACTGGTAATTAAATATTCATATTAATAATTTCTTTAAAAAAAGACAACCCTAATGTCGCGGCGTCGTCAGAACAGATAAGAGTTTCGCGATAGAAAGAGAGGCAACTTCTCGGTGAATATACTTAACTGTAGGTAATTAGCACTGTGCAACCTGAATTGCGACTTTATTATGTCAGAGCAAGAATCGCTTTTTATTTAAATGATTTTGAGGAGTGAGCTAGATATTATAAACTACTACTATTATAAACTAGATCATTATTTAGACGATAAAAATGCTTGGCAAAATGCCGGTCCTGCTCCACAGTCACACTGTCGATGAGATTTATTGATATGTTGATTATTTATATTATTGACATTGTAGTTATTTAGCGTAATTACGCTTTTTACTTTTCGTTATTTAAAAAAAAAATTGAATTGTACATGTGAGAACTGTGTAGTCACAGGTATCATGTAAATTTTTTATGTTGCCTAGCAGCTCTGTGATTTTCTTTTCCATTTTAGAACAATATTAATTTATGTTACATTGTCCTCACATTAAATTGGGCGTATAAGCAATGTAACAAATAACTTTGTAAAAAAAAATCATGTTGGAAAAGAGTGTCCTTGGAGTTTCTTGCCTGTTCTTCTCCATAGGATCTACGTTTTGGAACAGGCAACTAGCTTCACGACCTACTTATACTGACTGACTCCTCCCGACAATTCAAAAATACCTACAATGGGATTACTTGAAATAAATAATTTTGATTTTGAGCCTTCTGTACCTGAACTAGTATGTATTCTGTGCTATCAGTCTTAATGCTTGTCTTTCCTGTAATTACATTTTCGAGGAGGGCTTAATGCCGAATAGCATTATCTACCTACCAACCTTTTGGACAAAATGGTAGTGTGTTTATCCCACTTACATGAGCCTCGAGATAAGTATCAGAGAGTAGTCCTTGCACGATCTGCCTGAACCCAGTGGAAAGCAAAGGCAGGAATATTCCAGTGACAGCCACATGATCTCCAGGTTGAGCTCGTCGCGTAGTTTCACCACGGCAGTACACTGATAGCTGACGTGGAATGTGACCTACTGGTACTTGGTCAGACTGTAAGGAAGGAAATTGTGTCAATACATCTGTAAAATTAACCACAATATTCCTAGAAAGCTTCAAAAATTGGGAATATAACATACATGTTCCTGTATTTTAAGTTCTTGGAATTTCTGGAACCTTGAGCCCCTGGTCTGTAGATGTAGTTGTCCAGCTGTCTTGTTCAAACGACATTCGTCTGCAGTACAGGCGGGTGGAGGAGTGAACTGCAATGCGCGAACGGGCTGGTATGTCTCCGCGCCACAAGCGCTGCACGAGTACGTTGCTACTACCAGTAATGGCTTTACATCTGTGCAGCGCGTTACTATACCTGTTATGTTATAAGAAACACAAAATTGTTATGAAATAATAATATATGTAACATTGGTATATTAGGGATGGGATACTACTAGAGGTTGCCTGCAAGATATTGCTTGTTGTGATAAGATTGTGCATTCATGAATGTATGTATGCGAGTTTGTTTATTCCACTATAACTTCTAAATGCCTGTACAGATTTATATATATGGGCTATCGTTAGAGAACTTGCATCATCATGAGTTACACTGGCATTTTTTTTTTAATTCATAATGAAGATGCGGCTACATGGCGCCATTTAACAAAAATCTTTAATTAGTGTTTTGGTAGGGCAGTCTATTTTTTTACTTTATAGTCTGTAACTTGTTTATATTTGTGTAAAAAAAAAAAAAAAAATATATATAATTACTTACACTATATCGACGGGTCCTACGTATACTGATTTAATCAGAAAAATGACGAAAATTGATTTTTGCATCAATACCTGTAACTTAATCTATATTTTATACACTGTAAAATTTATTTTAAAGTATCGATTAGTTTCAAAGATCCAAATCAAAAATTTCTGTTTTATTAGTATAAAGTAAAGACTTTTAGAATGTTTTAATCACTCTCCTGTAAAGTTACAATTTTGCACTTGTACCAGTATACGTAGGACCCGTCGATATATCATTCTAAGGAAATGGGTAACAATGTTTGTCTGTGTTACCTCTCAGATTGTTACTTTCATAAGAGTATGAACTAATAAAAAAATGTGACACCATGTCGTTTCCAATGGCGTAACATGAATCATTCATAATTAGTACTGTTTTGAGAAAATGTTCATTACTTTCTATTTTTATATTATGTAAGTTTTATAAAATCCCCAAGTTCTCTGTATGGCCCCTCGAGATAAACTTGCTTACGTAATGACTGCAATATGGTAGTTGCTAGTTTATTAAACATCAAAATGGTAGGTTCTGTAGTTGTCAAACGTTTATTGATATTTGTTTTTAGAAGTAAAAAATTATAACAAACTTGAAAATAGTAAGGAATCAAATTTTGCAGGTTTTAAATAATACTGAGGAGTGTTCAATTTTTTTTTAACAGTAGGCAATACCCAATCCCACTTAAATAAAGTCCACTCACCTCGAATTGTAACTAATTTTCCAATATGTTCAGCTTTAACTTCCCTGATTGGTAATGACTTACTCGTCGACATATCTTTGAAACACACCTCACTGCAAGATAAATACAAGTTTTAAGAATACAAATTTAACTGCCACACTTTTCCTATGTTAACATTAGGACAAAGGACTTAATTGCTTACAATCTTCTGATTAACTCTGGTGGGTATCTATTACGCGGGTCTCTCATCTCTCCTGGGATCCTGTGATTCCTGGCTTCCAACATGATTCTGTGCTCAATGTACACATCCAACGCATCTTTGGCAACAACCTAGAAAACAAAATAATTTTGTATGAAGAATAACACCTCACTTCTATACATAACATAATAAAAATTTGAAGATTTCTGTCTCCTTGACCTAGAAGACCATGGTGTTTCCAATAATAGATCTACTGTCAAGAACGGTATGCACGATAATAAGCCCCCACATCCTGATCATCAGCACTATGGGTAAAAGCACTTTTTACAGTGAATGCCATTATTGGGGCTGCCCCTATATCAAAACCAGTATTAGTGGTCTCACATTCAGACCAATTAAATAAGCCTTAAAATTCATTGCATTTAAATTATAGTAACCTCTTTATGTTTGTAATCTGGAAGCATCTCATACACCACATCAGACACCATGTTGGTGTAGCGCCTTGTGTTCTGTTTGACTGCTTCTGCAAGCTCTTCATTCATTTCATGAAGGTCATCTAGTTCTACTGTGAAAGCCATCTGTAACATACAAGAAAATTTGAGTTTTAACAGAACTGTAAGATAATGGTTACATGCAAATTAATATACACATCACCCCCTGGCAAAACAAAGGTTTAAATAAAAAAACAGGTATTTCGAGAAAACATGACTTATATGCCTGTAAATTGAACAAAACAGCTCAGGGAAACGGGGGAACGGAAACTTTGTTGCCTTTTTCACTGAGCTAATAACAATGTTTTACAGCTGACCAAATGCAACATTTGCTATTCAATGCTATAATAATGTCAAAACGTAACATGTGATATGACACTTTTTTTGTGATATAACTCTTTTTTAGTGATATGACACTTTTTTGCCAGGATTTTTGATGAGAATATTTGTTATATAGTATTGCATGAAACTCATTATTTCATTCATTATTAATTATTTAGCATTCAGTTACATTCTCTCAAGGCTGAGAAAAGAAACACAAGGTGATGAATAAAGTGGTGCGGAAGAATGCAATGGCGATTCTCACTCCACTGATCATAGGCAAGCAGCGGGTTAGTTTTTAGTCGGTAAGTCAGACAGATCCCAAGGGCGGAGGACACCCATGAGGATCTCTCACCCCGTCAACAAAAAAAAGGGATTTATAAAGTACTGGAAGACCTTATGCACTTATGCTGAAAAAAAATGTTTGTGTATAAAAGTATTTTTGATGTATGTTAGTTTACTTTTTAATTTTATGATACTAACTAGCTGGCTAACTAACAAAGACAATAATTATTTGTCTCATCTTTCTAATAATAGTTTTTCATAAGCGCAAGCAAAATACTGAAGTTTTAACTATTAAAGGTTCACTACCTATAATAGTTAAAAACTTCCAAGATTTTTTTCATAATTGGAAATGACCCTACTTAACCCGTTACATTCCTAGGACCTGGAGTATATTTTGGAAAGCAGTTGCTTAACCCTAATAAGTTAAATCCCAGTATTTCAATGCATGTACTAGTATCTTGGCACAAAATCATGCTTTTTAGCACTGTAATAAACAAATAATAAGGCTACGTCAAGCATAACGTATTTGCAAAACTATAATATGGTAACAACAAGTCAAGGTAAACAAAAAAACTACAATACTGGACGGGCATTATTTTACAGATATGCACCTAACCTAAACTTTTAAAATCTATACCTGTTCTCTATGTGCAACTCTTGTAAGCTGTTCGGCATATTTGAAGTTCTTATTTCCCTCATCATCAGTTTGGCAGAAATCCACAAAAAAGTTCTTAAATGATTCTGAAACATCGTTGTTATTGAGTTAGTACAAGAATAACAAAACTCTACAATAAAGTGACGGTTTATATCAATAATAATGACCTTTATCTGCTGTATAATCCCGCATAGCCATTTCAAAAACAATATAATAAACTTGAGTCCAGAAAATGAGAAACAACAACTTAAGAATAATAAATTGCAGATGTAGTAGTTTGTTTGACAATTCCAGAAATTGGCGCGAAATGAAACAGTTTTCGTAGCATTCTCACTGACGGTTTGTTCGATGTTACAAGAATGTAAAAAGTAACATAACGCCTTTGATGAAAATCGACTAAACATTATTTTTTAAACTTTAAAAAGGACAATCTACACTATATTAACTTCCGGGTTTAGACTAAAAGACTCTGATCTCATACTGTAAATTAAAAAAGCTGTAGTAGTTTGTGGTTCGTTATGGTACGTTTACACGCTCGCGTTCAAACCGACATTCAACGAGCACAAGCACGTGCACAAGTATGTAAATAGGCTGTTTGTGAATGCATGCGTGAATGTGCTCGCGCTTGCCGTCGACCGAGACGACTGTCGGGAGCGTTTACACGCTCGCGTTTAAACCGACATTCAACGACACAGGCATGTGAACAGGCTGTTTGTGCATGCTTGCGTGAATGTGCTCGCGCTTGGCGCCGATCCGTTTTTTGACACACATCAAAGGGTGAATGTGCTTGTGTGCGTGTTCACACACACGCGTTCGGCGCTCAGCCACCTTAGTATAGTTTGCGTCTTTGTGGCGAACGGACGACGCGATGACTGAATTAAGTTTTACGAAGATGACAAATTAATTTTTGATAAGAAATATGCCGGAATGGTGGTATATCTAGCGAGCAAATATTACGCTTCCTGGAGTGTTACCAGGGAGAACAAATAATATGGGACCCCAAAAATAAGCATAAAAAAAAAACCGTTAGTCGTAGGACTGCACGTCAGACGTGAAAACATAACTTCACAATGTATTTGCATTTACATACACACACATCTGTATATATATATAATTAGGGTAAAAATAAAAAGTAGATAATAACATATTTTAATGTATATGTAGGGTGCACTGGAAGTTCTGCGCTTCTGGCCGCTCATAAATGTTACATATGAATGAAATAAATTTTAGGCAATAGGGTTGAAATCTATAGGAACCGCTAATATATTTTAGATATGACCCTTGACTGGCAAATGAGAGGTCCTAAGTTCAAACCCAAATCTTCTTCTGGCTTTTTGTAAGTTATATTAATTTTTTATGTTATATGAGTGTAATATTTAAAAAAAAACCTTAAAAAAAAGAGAAAACCAAAAAAAAACATTTTTAGTTTTTTCGCGCCACAATTAATACAGATTCGATATGTGCCGGGCGTGTGAATCAGGGCTGCCAGTAAGGACAAATTATTTTATACCACTGAGTCTCAGAACTTATACAAACAAAATCACGTACCATTATACAAAATTAGTGTTGTACAAACTACAACTATTATAGTACGTCACTCTATGGGGATTTCAATAAATATGTTAACAATATATTATATTAGTAAGTAATAAATATAAAGGTGTTTAAACTTTAACTCTATGTGTATGTACGTACTTATTTCGTTATATCGTCAGTAAGGACATTGTATCCAATTATACAATGCATTCTATTATACAAACAAGATACACAAGATAACCGAATTATATGAATTTTGTATCCAATTATATGCGTGCTGGGCTGCTTGCCAGGCTGCACGGCGTGCGTGTAAACGCACCATTAGGTGTAGTGATGGGCGACGTCGAGATAATTGCAAAATCCAAGGATTCGCAAACCAAAACATTTTCCGTCGAGTCAACGATTGTCTCGGTCAGCCATTGAACGATCGAAATGTTTGTCCATTGTTTCGAGTCGATTGCAATAGGCTAGAGGCGGCGGTGTCGATTCTAGCCTATTGCAATTTATTTAATTGATCGACAGCCGAATCGATGCTAATGAAAGTTTATAACAATTCAATAAATAATTATTGTTGCTTGCTAAATTTTTACATCATTACTTATTAATTTTAAAAGCTTTTATTTAACTTCACTTCCACTGAAGCTATCGTGCTGAAATTTGGCAAACACGTTTGGTTCTCATGACAAAAAAAAAAGCTTTTTTTTTAAATATTTTTTTTATTTTAAAATTAAAAATCCTCAATAATGTTAATAAATCAAAACACATCTGGCAGAATCTAGTTTATTTTGATACACAGCCATCTAGTAGGTTTAAAATTATGCCTTACTAAAAAGCGTGATAATGCGGTAACCAACCGATCTCTTTTTCTGAAATAAGTCCCTATTTATTTATTCGATTTTACAATGAATTGGCTAATGCATTAAAATTTATTAGGTGTATAAACGTGAGCTCATGTCATTGATTTTATTTAAAACCTTATTAAGAAAGTATAATTAAAAATAATACAATCATAATATCTATTAGTACTTCGCTAAATTTTAATGCAGAGTTATATAGTAGATTCTTTTAAAATATAATGAACATCACTGAAACGAATGCTCAGTTTTAAATATTATCATTATTTGTGTTTTTTTATATATTTTTATAAATAATTTCAGTTTTATTCGTTATGAGATAAGTGGCGGGCTAAGTGCTACGGTTATTTTAGAACCAATATGTGGTTAACGGGCTCGAAGCGACGAATCACTTCGTTATAAGTGATTCGGTGGCACACACACACTCGTCGACACACACACACACGCATACACTCCGACAATAAATCTTTATTTTTGTTTAAATTATAATAGTGACGGTTTTTAAACAGCAGAAAACTGATCACTGATGCACTGAGCACTGATCTCCAAAATATAGGTCACCACCTAGCTTGGATTTCAGGATTTAACACATAATTGTACAAATAATCTAAACAGCAGTGTAAACTGAAATATTTTCAACAGCTACTAAACTTGTACAATCTATTTTATAGTAAATAAATGATTATTATGATATGATTTCCGGTTTGGATAATAGAAATTAGGTATTAAGTAGGTTTTTGTGATAGATATTTTATTCAAGTTTCTTAGATTATATATCTAAGAAACTTGAATAAAATACCTAATAAATAATTAAAACTATGATTTATGATTAAGTCAATAGTAATAAATGTTTAAAATAATTATCACTTTTATACGTATCAATAACACTGATTTGATTAAACAATACATATTATAAGACTGATTCATTTAAGTTTGTATTATTTTTAATAAAAGTATAGCACAATACTCCCACTGTCCCACAACTATTGTCGCCTGCAGTATTTCCGGACCGATACGACCTTCAAACCTTCAGGAAAAGAGCGTACTCCTATCTCAAAGGCCGGCAACGCACTTGTGACTTTTAAGTTGCAGGTGTCCATGGGCGATGGTATTTACTTACCATCAGGTGACCCGTCTGCTCGTATGCCCCCTATAATATATAAAAAAAAAAACCAACCACCACAATTCGCAATCGCGGCGAGTCGGTCGACTGTAGGGATGGACGATGTCGAGATGTTTAGGTTGATTATTTCAATTGTTCAAACATCTCGATGACTCTCTTGAACGAGTCCAGTTGACTCGCCGCGATTGCGAATTGTGATTGGTCGATTGCTTCAATCGCGTCGGTACTTCGGTAGCGACTTAGCAGGCATCGAGCGTACCGTAGTTGCCTTGGGTTGGAACAATCGATGACGAGTCAAAACCATCGAGTGTAATCGAAATGTTTGAACAATCAAATAATTGAGTTACATCTCGACATCGCCCATCGCTAATGTTATGTTGTTTGCCGCCAAAAGTGAAATGTCAAACTTAGATATTTTCGATGACTTTTTAGGATTTATATCAGAAAATAGAAATTGTAAATAAACATAATTAGTTAAAACTTTACAATGGCAGATTCGTTGGGTAAGATTATCGAAAGCTTCAGTGTAACCAATGTGTTTAAAAATTGTTGAACATCTAAGAATCATATTATATGAACGACCTGTAACAATTGTTTTCAGCTGGTCAACGAGCTAAAAGACAAAAAATCGACAAACATGGGCGCATGTCAGCATTTGAAAGGCTTAAACAATTAAAAGGCAAAGGTGTTAAGAATAAATACGATGTTGATGAGTTGGAGAATGTATACGATACAGTTGATGAGAAGGAATACACAGAACGCGTGCTGCAGCGTCAGGAAGATGACTGGATTGATGACGATAGTAAGTTCCAATGAACATACAGCAAGACCACAATATAATGGATCGTTCTTAACTGAATACAATAAACACCTGTCTACATAATGCCATGCTATGTTCACAATGTTAAAGAGTTCGTAGACCATATGAAAGTTATGAAGTTGTATATCATTAAAAGTACCAGCTTTTTTTACACTGATAAAATAGCATATTGGAAAAATTCAAATCTGCTTAGTATGGAACAAACCTTTATTACTTTAAAGACACTATCTGTAGGGTGTTTTAATGATTTTATATCTATCAAAAATGTTAATAGATGGTTACCATATTTGATAATTAGTTTTAGAGATGTTTTACTTTAATTTGTGTTTCATTTTATGTAGATGGGATTGGCTATGTGGAGGATGGTAGAGAGATATTTGATGATGATGAGATCGATGATTCTTATGAGGCATCTAGTAAGAAGGAGACTGGTAGGGGTCAGAAGAGAAAGGCTAGGGTTGCACCACCAGCATCTAAAGGAAATATTAGAAATCTATTAGGATCTATGCCTACTAAAAAGAAAGAGGTGAGAGACAAATATTAAATTATAATGAATTTTTAGAGCTTATTTTAAAATTTATCATCACTTAAAGCTGCTAAAACAAGACATTTTTAGGAAAATAATAATGGCTTAATTTAATTAAATTATTTACAAAATTTTACATTTAGCGATAGACTGGCCTGTTGGTGTAGTGGATAGTGACCCTAACTACTAAGCCAGAGGTCGTGGGTTCGATTCCCACCTAGGACAAATAATTGTGTGATGAGCATAATCATTTGTTCTGTGTCTGGGTGTCATTTATCTATAATATGTATGTATTTAGAAGTATATAAGTATGTGTATCAACAGTCTGGTTACCATGGTACATGGTGGGATCAGACAGCCGTGTGTGAGATGTGTGGAGTTATTTAAAAAAAAAAAAGATGTAGTTTAGAGATTTTTTTTTTTTAAATATAAGTAATGTATGTATTTATTGTATAGAGGTCTTTTTTTTTTGTTGGTTCTATATAATACAACCCAGAATACTTTTGCTTAATTGAATAATGTGTAATGATTAAATTTCAGGATGTGAAAATATCTGAAGATAATATCTTATCTGATATAATGTCGGACTTAGATGGTAATGCTTCATCTACAGCTGTTAAGCCCAAAGCAGTTGTAACAAAGGCTAATATAGTGGACTCAAGCAAAAGGGATGCACAGAACTACTTTAAGAGCCTCTCTGCAGCTGTGAAGAAACCAACAGCCACTCTACTAACTGCAGAACAACCTGTGGTTAAACATGAGAATGTGAGATATTTATACTGTCTTTGCACTTATTTTAAGCACATTTTATCACTTGCAATAGAATCAGCAACTCATAAACCCTTTCCTATGTTTGCCTAAAGAAATTTTTATATAACTATAAATTTAATACACCCCCGAACTCGAAAATCCCTTCAACAATTACAAAATGCCTTACATCATTTTGGAAAAGAGCTGATATTCTTACACTGCTGCACTGATATTAACCAAACATAGCTAAGAAATCGGTCCATCCGTTTGAGAGCTACACTGCCGCAGTAGACATACGCACATAGACATCAACGTCATACTTATAACACCCTGTCGTTTTTGCGTCGGGGGTTAAAAATAAAACTAAATCACTACATATTATAAAACAAAGTCCCCGCCGCATCTATCTGTTTGTGATAAACTGAAAAATTACTGAACGGATTTTCATGCTGTTTTCATTAATAGACAGAGTGATTCATGAGGTAGGTTTAGGTATATAATTTGTTAAGATTTTGTATAAATCGATTGAAATATGTTGATGAGTGTTGAAGATGTCTCTGCTACCCGTGCGATGCCAGGGCTTTACTAGCAGTAAAATACAAGACCATAGCATAAATTATTAGATTAGGGATCAATTTTGACATGTTTTAGGAACTAACTGCTAAAGTGTTAAGCACATTACATAATGATCTATCTATTTAATCTAAATTAATTCACAACTGTATAAGTTGTGAATTTATTGAATTTATTTTAAATTTGTTAAAAATAAATAGTACAAGGTAATGAAAAGTAGCTTTTGCCCATGGCTTTCGATTATTAAATGCGCATCAAAATCTATTGAAAAACGAGTCCCGAAAAACCTGAATGGAAAATAGACAGAGAAATAAAAAAGGAATTAGAAGACTGCTACTCAGGACATAGAAGAATTATTTAGCATATAATTAGCATAAGCGAAAGCACATGGCTTTTGCTTATGCTAATTATGCTACTACTAACTATGCTACTATGCTAAAGTTATTTTTGTATCCCTCGGGAACAGTACTTTTTTTCTGGATGAAAGGTAACCCCATTTATATTTCCGAAGGGGTATGCAAAAGCGTATTAAACATCCACATTTTGCCAACTATGTTGTAACTTACGCAAGCGTTTTGCCGTGAACTGGGCACTTTGGGAATTAAAAATGGAAAATTGGGAATCAAAGATGGGAAAAATTAAGTATATTGAAAGGGAAAGTTAGGTAAGAAGGGAAGGTAATCTATAGATTAGGGAGTCTAAACAATAGGTTGAGCAGGTTTGGATCGTCCCTGTAATTTGAAGTTGGTAAGTCAGAACCCACTCAAGGTCATCACACACTATACTGTCACGGTTACGGCACGGCTCCAACCCAGCAATTAAGTTATCATTCAAATCTGAAAAAGCCAACAGCGGGCACTGTAAACGCGCTTGCTGCAACCATACAACTCGACTCTCAGAGGGCGCGCTGCAGTTACGGACATAGTTGCCTTAATATTTTTGAACTCCTGAGGCATAAAAATGTGTGTGTTTGTGTTAGTCTGTGGCATATCCTAGCTCCTAAACAGATTATAACATAGTTTTTTTTTGTTTGAAGGGTGATTTAATTGAGAGTGGCCTTAGCTATAGTTCAAGAAGATGTATTCCGCCGTTCGAAGATCATCAGCTCTTTCCCAATTGTTGAATTGATTTTTGGGTCATATTTGAAATTTATACTTGTCTGTTTTGTTGTAGAAAGAAAACCTTGTCAACAAGGAAGCACCTCCAAAGGTGGTCACTGAAAATGGCAGCACATCAAAACCTATTGAAAAACCAGTCCCAAAAAAACCTGAATGGAAAATAGACAGAGAAATAAAAAAGGAATTAGAAGACTCTGCTACTCAGGACATAGAAGAATTCCAAACCCAAGATTTAAACTTTGATGATGACTTCAGCAATGATACTACTCCTAAACCAGCTGAAGTAAAGAAAGAAGTATTACCAAGTACAGGGGAGACTATCACAGATGTGGCTGAAGAATTTCTAAATGAAGAGTTTGAAATTTTTCCAACTAAAAAGGAATCTAAAGAACTCAAACCTCTTACAAGTACTTGGCCTGATCAGATGTGTGAAAATCAAGTTGTGACCAATATCCATGTAGACGCCCAGTTGCCACTTCAAACTAATGAGAATGGGGAAAAAATCATGAAATTCTACTGGCTTGATGCTTGGGAAGATAGGTTTGTGAAGCCAGGGGTAGTGTACATGTTTGGCAAAGTATATGTTAATCCTTCTAAGAAAAAGGAGGGAGCTATTTCCTGCTGTCTTGTTGTTAAGAATGTGAATAGACAGATCTTCCTTTTACCCCGTGAGTATGTAAGTATCTTGCTGACTTTGCCCCCCATAAATTTATTAAACTAATTGTAAAATAAATTACAAATATCAGTCGCAAATTCTTTGCTATTAATTATTCAGTGATTACAGTGACAGTAGTTTTGGTTACCAAATAGTAGCATTTTTTTTAGTAAAACAAAGCAAAAAAAAACAAGCATACAGCCTGCCTGCTGATTGCCACACCAAAATAATAGAAAGTAGAAAAAAATTATGTTTATTTGCTTATTTTTAGCCATATACTCTACAAGTCTACAAGTAAAAAGTAAATGTGTACATCCAAGTTTTAAGGAAACATTCTTCATAACCATTTCTCCATCATCCATTCCACAACCTTTGTATTTTTTAAATATGGGTCTTTAAGCAACACACAAAGTCAACCCAGTAAATTAACAAGATCTTAATCACATGTTTTAGAAACTAGATCCAGTGACACTAGAACCCACAGACCAGGAAGTGACAATGATGGATATGTATGAAGAGTTCAACACTTCAGTGGCGAGTAATCTCAGTCTCAAGGAGTTTAAGTCGCGAAAGGTCACCAAGAACTACTGCTTCAACTTGCCGGACATACCAGCACAGTCTGATTATCTTGAAGTCAGATATTCTGTAAGCAGATTTTGTACACATGTTGTTGTAACTTTCATTTCTTTATAATGAAATGCCTTGTGATTTTGAATCAAAACTTTTGGTTCTATTTTAAAATTGACAAAAGACGCTAATCTAGTAAATTTTTTCGAGTAATTGATATTTATGACTGTTTTAGTTTTCTCAGATTTTTTCCTTATCGTAGAGTTAAAGTGTACATACCGTATCTATACGTTAACTATGATTTATCTGCAATAGAAAACATTCTAAATTGTGAATAATACTAAATAATTTTTATGAATTTCGTTTCTAATATGTCTTGTCCAACGGAACTATAGCAATGGGATACCGAGCAGAGGTAAGCATTACCGAACCGAACCCCACGGTAATCACTGTCTGCAAATGTTTTGTCTTTTTTAGTTTTATGCTAAGATCAGAAATGCAGGATATGGCGGATATGCTTACCTATACCCACTTTAATATACATATTTACAAGAAAGAGCGTTTGAACTCAAATCTTAATATTGACCTGTCGAATACAGTTTTCTGTTAATAATCTAATCACAAGGTTATGTAGTAAAAATAATTAAATAATTAACAAAAAAACTTAGGTGACTCCCGCTTCAGCAGACAGTAAGTCTTATGTATGTCCCACAGGCTTCCTTCCCGCCGCCGCCCAAGGACAAGAAATATCTCACATTTTCTCATCAATTTGGAACCAACACTTCGTCACTAGAAACCTTCTTGCTGGAGAGAAAGATCAAAGGTCCCTGTTGGTTGGAGATCAAGCACCCTGAGCAAGTGCAGGCTAAAGTATCTTGGTGCAAGCTGGAAGTCTCCTGCGAGAAGGTGGAACACATCAATGTTATTAGGAATGACGCTGATTTAGAACCACCACCAGTTATTGTTGCTACTGTAAGTTTGTTTTACTATATTTAGTAATAATTAGTATTAATGTTTTTTGTATACAAGGTGTTAGAATAACAACTTTCGTGAGTGGTATTCATGTTTATTTAAGCTATACTTACTAGTTTTGGGCCCGACGGGGGCCCCTTTTCAAGGAGTGCAGCGTCCGTCTGACTCAGTCGCGGCAGGACGCTACACTCCTTGAAAAAGAGCTTCATTCGGGTCCGAAACTTGTCGAAATAAACACCGCGAATAAAACCGTTGTGAATGTGACGTGATATGTGAATGTTACAGAAATGTGAGTGTTATCATACTTCAGGGTCGTATAGTAGAATCCGTGAATGACATAAAGCGCTTTAACAATTTTAGGAAAATTCGTGATACAGTAATCATATTTTAAAACTGATAAATTGAACTTGAAATTTGACCGATATTTCTTAAGAGAGTGCTGGCAAGAATGAAACTAGATGTTTAACACCAAGCATGTTGATGGAACCTGTCCGAAAATAGCCGCATAAAAAAACATTTAAATTGACACGAAAATTAGTCATCGCAATAATGAATAGTCGTAGAACACAAGAAAATTAATTGTTGTCAGGCTAACTCAACTTCAATAATAATAATATTAAACAGTTGTAACACCTTATATATTGCTGTGTTAGAAATTGGTGCATGTTAAGATGTACCAATGTAAATACTTGTACTTAGAATGGAATTTGCTTTAGGGACTAGACATGTACACTAGTGCTATCGCAAATCACTACATATTATAAAACAAAGTCCCCCGTGCATCTGTCATGTTTGCGATAAACTGAAAAACTACTGAACGGATTTTCATGCGGTTTTCATAAATAGACAGAGCGATTCATGAGAAAGGTTTAAGTTTATAATTATTTTGTTAAGGTTTTGTGTAAATTGGTTGAAATATGATGATGATGATTGTTGAAGATGTCTCTGCTACACGTGCGAAGCAGGGGCGGGTTGCTAGTCAATAACAAAATAATTAACTATTAATGATCAATGTTGTGTCACGGATTCACCAAGTCGCCAAAAAAGATCGGCCCTTCACCCGCATCGGACATGTAGACACTTCATCCTCCGCGCCTTTACCCAACTAAGTTGGGGTCGGCTTTCAGTCTAACTACGACACGGCCGAACTTCGACATGCGTGAAGCGACTGCCATCAAACCTCCACAACCCAAATACCAAGCCATATCGAAGTTCTGTAGTTAGATTAGGTTGTCGGACTTTTTCAAGGCTCCAACTACCCATAACGAATGCCACAGATGTTCGTATAACAACCGGGTCCAACGGCTTAACGTGCTCTCCGAGGCACATAGGGGTCTCAATGTATTATGAATGGTCACCCATCTTAAGATTGACCTGGCTATTATTACTTAACCTTGTAATGTGCTAACCTACTCAGTTACCAGTGTTACCACTTAGCCACGAGCCTCGGACATGTACTTAATATCTATATTATATTTTTCAGATAAATATGAGGACAGCAATGGATCCCAAAACAAGGAAGACAAAAATCTTGATGCTCAGTTGTCTGTCACATACAAACTTTCCAATACACAAACCTCCGCCGAATCCGCCGTTCCAACAGCATTTTTGTAGTAAGTAGAAAAGTACTCATATCCATACAAATAAATAAAATTGAAGTGTCTGTTTGTAATATCAAAATAATAGGTTTTTTTTTAAGCTCATACAGTTATTTGCACGATACCTATGAGTAAAAAATAGTTTTTTCAATTTTTGTCTGTCTGTTTGTTTCGGCTAATCTCCGGAACGGGCGGACCGATTTCCACGGGACTTTCACAGGCAGATAGCTGGTGTTGTAAGGAGTAACTTAGGCTACTTTTATTTTGGAAAAAGAATTAGGGATCCGCGCAAAATAGTGCTGCTACTTATTAATAATACAATAAGTGAGTAGAACCAACAATAATAACAACAGGGAACTGGTATACGCCAATTCACAAACAAATGATGTCGTGATTAATCATTTCACCCTTGAGACGTCTTGATATACCGACTAACCAATCAACACAGAGTAAATGTTGCGAATTTCCACATAATTATGACAGACGTACGATCGCCACGTTCTCGTAGCAATACTCTTGTTTTTATTCTTCAGTGGTAATACCAGACCAGTCGCTCTCGTCACTGGTACCAATTAAGTAGCTAACTAAATTTAAAATATCTTGGTACAAGGTGCGGTAAAAAAAAGTTTTGTGTCGAATTAACTTTTTTAATTTATTTTTTTTATTTGAAAGGTTAATTTATCTAATTGGTTTTCATTTCAGTCATGACAAAATGCAACGAAATCTGGCCACTTGATCTGAAGCAGTCGATCACTGGGTACAAAGCAACGAAACTAACAAAATGTGACACTGAAAGGGAACTACTCAATTATTTTATGGTACAGTTCTGGAAAATGGACCCCGACTTGGTAGTTGGCCACGACTTGCAAGGATTCCAACAAGATCTTCTTATCGGGAACATTCTAGACCTTCATATACCAAACTGGTCACGTTTGGGACGGTTGAAGAGATCAGTGCCACCACAGAGAAAGTTTGCTGCAAAAGATGCGTTTTTGGGTCGCTTAGTCTGCGATGTCAAAATATCTGCAATGGAGTTAATTCGGGCGAGAAGCTTTGATCTAGATACATTATGTGTAAACATACTAAAGATGAAAGAAGGCGAACGCGTGGACGTTGCTCTGGAAGATGTATCTCGCTACTACGAAAACAGTAGAGATCTTTTCCAGCTTGTTTCACTTAGCATGCAAGATGCTTCATACATACTCAAAATAATGTGCGAATTGAATGTCATACCACTATCATTACAAATCACACAGATTGCTGGCAATATAATGTCTCGAACTTTGCTGGGTGGAAGATCAGAGAGAAACGAATTTCTCTTACTACATGCCTTCACAGAGAAAAACTATATCGTCCCTGATAAAGTTTATGGTAAGAAAACTGCAGCAGATGATGATAACGACGAGCAAGAAGGGAATAGTAATGTTTCTAAAAAGCAAGGCAAAAAGAAAGCTGCCTATTCAGGAGGTCTTGTATTAGATCCTAAAAAAGGTTTCTATGACAAACTCATTCTACTCATGGACTTCAATTCCTTATACCCTAGCATTATTCAAGAGTACAACATTTGCTTCACAACTATCAAAAGAAAAGTTGCTTCCAGTTCAGATGATGACGTAGCCAATCTTGTGTTGCCCACATCAAATACAGACTTCGGTGTGTTGCCGACGCAAATTCGGAAACTCGTCGAAAGTAGACGAGAAGTGAAGAAGTTAATGAAAACACCGGATTTATCACCCGAACAGTACATGCAGTACAATATAAGGCAAATGGGTCTCAAGCTTACAGCAAATTCTATGTACGGTTGTTTAGGTTTTACACACTCACGCTTTTACGCAAAGCCCCTGGCCGCTCTTGTCACTATGAAAGGCAGAGAAATTCTCCTAGATACCAAAGAAATAGTCCAAAAATCTAACTATGACGTCGTTTACGGCGACACTGATAGTTTAATGATAAATACAAACTGTTTAGATTATGATAATGTTTTCAAAATAGGCGTCGATTTGAAAAAAGAAATAAACAAGAAATATAAACAAATCGAACTCGACATCGATGGTGTTTTCAGATACCTATTACTCCTAAAGAAAAAGAAATACGCTGCCGTACTGATAAGTAAAAACAAAAACGGCGAGTTCGTACTAACTCAGGAGCATAAGGGTTTAGATATAGTTCGTCGTGATTGGTCACAGCTGGCCGCCGAAGCTGGTAAATTCATTTTAAGTCAAATACTTTCCGAGCAATCGGCAGACGAAAGACTTGAGAGTATTCAAATACATCTCAATAAGTTAAAAGAGGATTTAATGAGCGGTAAAATGCCACTATCTATGTTGACCATAACAAAACAGTTGACGAAAAATCCTAACGAATACGCAGATAAAAATACCCAACCACACGTGCAAGTCGCTCTAAGATTAAATAATAAGAATAGTAGAAGATTTAAGAAAGGAGATGTAGTCCCTTACATCATTTGTGAAGACGGCACCGCCAATTCAGCAACACAGAGAGCATATCACGTAGAAGAGTTAAAAAACTCGGAACACCTCAAAGTAGACTTTACATATTACTTAGCGCATCAACTACATCCTGTAATATCTAGAATATGCGAGCCCATCGAAGGCATGGACCCCGCACGAGTCGCCGACTGCCTCGGTCTAGATCCGTCCGGGTACAGGCAAAGCGTTCGAAGGGATACTTCGAACACCGAAACATATGAAGTAGAAAACGAACAAGAAAAATATAGACAGTGTAAAGATTTTACATTCGTGTGTGTCGGCGACAATTGTAAAACTGTGAATAAAATAAGAGAGAATATTGTGAAATCGGACAAGGAGAGTGTGACGTTTTTGGACAAATGTCAGAACGATAAGTGTAATTTGAGGCCGGTGGATTACTTGGCTAGTGTCCAGAACCAACTGAGCGTGCAGATAAGACAGTACCACGCGCAGTACTACGCGGGCTGGCTGGCCTGCGAGGACCCCGCCTGCGCCCAGCGCAGCGCGCGCCTGCCGCAGAGCTTCGCGGGCGGGTACCCGCTGTGTCGGCTCTGCCAGAAGGGGGTCATGTTCAGGGAATACACTGAGAGAGATCTGTATCTACAAATTAATTTCTTCATGTTCCTCTTCGATCTCACCAAAAATAATAACACGAGTGAGTTGATATAAAACAATTCTATATATGTCTCTTTCTTAAACTAAATACGACAAAGATTATTTACTAAAAGTTTAGGTTAACATAATTTCGATAATGGGGCCCATACCCCATTATCGAAATCGTTTTAGTCGGTTCGAGTCCCACACATCCACCGCTTCGTTGAGCTGATACCCTAGGAGTTTCCACATAGATAAAAGGCCTTAATCAAAGAATAACTCTTCACTCTTTTAATTATTTTCAAAATTGACTTCGAAATGTAACAATATAATCATAGTAAAAACCTACGCTTTAATAGCGAACCGAATTAAAAAGCTAAAAAGGGATCCACTTCCTGGCTCCATCATCAGACCCACGTTACTAAGCACTCGTCAAAACAAAAAAACAAATCGTATGAGCCCAACGTCAGGGGCTTCCACTGAAGAATTTCACTATTCACTTTCTCCTCCATTCACAACAAGTAGGTTAAAATTGACCTTTAGGATTTGTTAACATAGTTACAAGTGAAGCTTATAAAAGTATGTATAAGGGGTCGTCCATTAATCATGTGATGTTTTTTTAGCAACTTTTTAACCCTTTTTAGTGGGGTTTTAGACTAACACCCCCCCCCCCCTCCCTCCCTCTAGCCAAAATCACGTGTATTTTTATAGTTCAAAATATATTTAAAAGTTCAGCATATTATCTGTAAACAGATATACAACGCGTTCTACGAAAAATTAAATACACGTGATATCTCACTACACCCCTCTCCCCCCTTGTGATATTTCGTGATTTTTCCTCCCCCCGTTTCGAGGCTCACGTAATTAATGGACAATCCCTAACTATAAATTTACATTTTCAAATACCCCGACGACTCGAAAATCTCTTCAACGATTAGATAAGAGCTGAAGATCTTCGAAAGGTTGAACAGATGTTCTTGAATAATATCTAAAAACATTCTCGATCAAGTCACCTTTCAAACAAAAAAAAAACGCTCTTAAATTTTTCATTTATTTGGGAGCTACGATGCCACATACACACAAACACGTCAAACTTTTAACACCCCTCTGTTTTTTGCGTCGGGGGTTAAAAACGTGTTAAAAGTCTGGGCTCTAAAACGAACAACAGATGATGGATGCTAGTTTTACCACCCGGCTACTTTTTTTATGAACCAAAAAATACGATACGAAATAATACTTATATTCCAGTTGCAATAAAACCCCTTATAATTGTATATAAAATAAATCTGATACCAAAAATAGGAACCTGAATTTATGCAGTTATATAAATGTTCAGTGTTTATGTTGCTATCATTTACTGTTTACAAAGTCACTCAAATTCAACTTAAATATTATTGTTATGTTTCAGAAATACGCATATCTACTCAAACCGCAAATGCTTTTCAACAGCTGAAAGAAATGGTCGAGGACTGGCTTGCACAGTCTGCCTACTCCATTATAAACTTGTCGAAGCTGTTCAGGTTCTTCAATTTAGACAGTAAAGCTAGACAAGTGAAATCAGAGCCAGTTGAGATCGATATTGTACCTGAGACTGAACAAATAGATGCGCTCCTAGAATTGGGCACTTATTAGTATATTTTAGATATTGATAATATTATAATCATGTTAAATGTATAATTAAGTTGTATATAATTTAATAATAATAAAGTTTTTTTCTATGCTGAAGAATGGTATTCAATTAACCAAATAGGTTCAAGAATTTTTAACCAAACACAAAGTTTATTTAAATGATTAGCAATTAACAAAATTACAAGTCACTTACAATTCTCACTGTTCACTTGTACTCTTTGCTATACTTCGCACTTGTTACTCGCTGTATCGCTCACCTAGAACCAATGCCCATACCGCCATGCAACGTCCTCATATAATTCGAAAAACATCTGCCAGCGCCAGAGCATTAGAAGGTGGTCTTTTATAACAATACGATACTTGGCTTAAAATTTGAAGAACAATACGTAGAATAACATCCTAAAGTGCACTTCGACGGAGATACGCGTCATTGTTTATTATTGCAAAATAACTTAAAAATCGGTTTCTTTTTCAGTTAACATTAAATATCTCGAAAAGTATTGCTTTCCGAGCAAAATGTTGACTACAAAAGCTGTTTATCCGACGATTTTATTGCTGTTGCAATATGTAAAATTGAATGAAAATCGAATTTGTTATAGACATGTATATTTTCCATTGTACGCCAAGTCCGATCGCGAAATTTCAAAATAGCAGGGAATTGTTAATTTAAAATTTCGATTGTGTATAAAATGTGTCACGAGCATGGTATCGATATCTGAGTTTTTTGGAATCGGTGGGGAATAACAATATCTTTGATACCTCAAAAAAATTGATTTTTTAATTAAAAAAATTAAAAAGTTATTAACGGAAAACCGTAACTGAAAATCCGTATTTTCTCTAATTTTAAACTTTTTGGTTTTTTACTTAACGCTGGGAGGCTCGTAATTTAATAAAATACGAACTTAAATTGTAACATAATACGAAGCCTGAAAAAGACGAGCAATATTATACCTACTGTGAAACTCTAGGTTTTAATTTTTTCCGGAAAAAATTAAAAGAATTACCTATAGGTACATACTATTTAAACTTTATTTGCAGGATTCTCTACAATTAAAAAGGCAGCATTATCGACCACTTTAAAACCAAATTTTGCGAATATTGACAAAGGCTTCTCATTCCCATCCACGACGTAGCCGTAAACATCATTACCGTCTCTTAACAGGTCGTTGACAACACACTGCATTAAGTACTGTCCGCATCCGCATCGCCTATATTTCTCTTCACAGTACAAATGACACAGATAATTATACTCATTGATAAACATCCAAGCCAATAACTCGTCGGTGTCAGACGAATAAAGACCGTAAGATAATCCGTTTAAGGCAAGAGTTGCGAAGTAGATATCTGAATACGGATTCTTGAATGGCCAAGTATCGTCAACTCGTTGAATGTGTTCAGGTTTCACCGTTTTCATGATTGTTTTGTCTGGGAGCCTAAAAAACAAAGGAGATATTGTTATACAACATAAGATCGTTGCCATCCCCTATGGCTATAGGGGTATTAGCGAAGGCGATTGTTGATTGTTTTGTTAACTATTAAAATTGGAATAACAAATTGTAGCTGGCGACATAAGGTGTATCATATTTGTTTAATAAACTGTCATCGTGTGTGTTCAAATAGTTGACATTTCCATTGCAAATACATCAAACCACGTGTTGATTTGCAAGACTCCCGTCCACCAACCGGTAACGTCAGACAGACTATTAAGTGTTTTTACGACAAGTAAATTTAAGCAGAACATCATTCAATCCGCCTGAAGTTTTCATTAGTTGAGAAAGTGATTATAGAAAGGGTCGAATCGATGTTAATCGTGTATAAATAAGTATAAAAAAATCACTAACTTGAAATCTGTGAATGGTTTTGTAGTGCCTGCTAAGTGATACATTTTAGCCCTCGCTACAAAGAATCTCTCGAACTGCATCACATCTTGCACTCTGTTTAAAGCCAGTAAAGTTAAAGAGGTAACTATGTCGAAATTTACCGGCCTGCTCCAATCTATCAATCGAGTCATCACCAATGCCTCTTCTATTTTACTCGTGTTCTCGCTTAATGAAAATATTATAACGTCTTGATCATTCTGAAATATAATAGTGCTTTGTTTGTAGTGTTTGTTATTTATCTCTTAAAGCGTGTTTTACTATTTTTTCCATAATTGGTGTTTTTTCTGTCGGTGTGTATATTGTTTAATAATTAATTGGGAAGAGGGAAGGGGTATTGTTTATAATGTGTTTACCATTATAGTAAAAAGGAACAACAACTATAAACAATTTATGGTTAAAGTATGACAAGTGTTCCCTGAAAGTAAAGATCCTTGCCATATAACTAAAACAAAAATAAACTACCTATATTATTATTGCGTATTAGGTAAATTATAACCTTCTGTTTTTGAAGTCGGTAAAACCTGACATGTTTGGTGTACAGTTAACTAATTGAATTAAGTCAATTAAACTTATTCAGATTGTTGTAGGTACTGCACTGCATATAGGTAATAAGTACCATATTTTTATTACTGCGTAAATGTATAATAAAATTAATATAGGTGCTAAAGTCATCATTGTGCACAAATTATTTAAAGTAAATAGTACCGTACCTTAATATTAATAGCTACAAATCCATTTTCAATGTTCCCATATGGACAGTAAACTTTGAACTTGAAAGTTTCTCTTAAACCGGGGTACTTGGAGTTTACGTGCAATGTGTAGTATCCAGGCGCGTTTAATGGCCACAACAGCTTCAATTTCTCTTGTAAAAGCGGCCATTGTTCTAATGGTAATTCTTCTAAAATGTCCATTGTAATTACTTACACAATAATCGAAAGTATTATACAGGCAAATATGAGTTTATCAAATATGAGTGTGCGACTGACAGCACAATACCGTACCTACACTACATTTGTAAGTAGGTACTAATAGAAACAACGCGTGTTCTTGTGACACACATTTCAATGCAAGGTTATAAAAACATTGTAGATATCTGAAAAGGGAAAGTGATCTTTGCAACAACACAATTGATTGTATTTTGCAATGATACGAGCGCTTCGATAAAAGTTCACTTATACAGACACGTAACCTTATTATAATTAAGAAGGGCTTAAGTCCCGATCGGTGTAGAATAAGCAAGATTATATGTCTCTATCTTCTTCTATCTACATTTTCCGACCGAACGAACGATTTGTGGTGTCACTCGTGTGTGACAATTATACGGAACAGCATTTATTCTATCCTGATAGCCAAATCGGTGTTTCACAACATGACATGATTTATTGATAAAATACATGTCGGTCCATTGGTGGACTTACAAATTTGCGTCCAGTAAGCTTTTTAAATTTTGCCACCTCTAGTATGAGTTGATTCACAATCATATTAATAAATAAAAAATAGGTAATGTGATCGTAACTTGATGATAATTGCACTATGATATGATAATTTTTGAACTACCGTCCTAATTACGCCACCTTTTTTCTATAATTAGTATGATTTTCTATGATTGTGAGCTAGGTGATCGATGTCTCAGTTCCTAGATTATTTTTACAACCCAACGGTTTAATTAAATTTGCGACAATAAGTACTTTTTGGGTATATTTCTGAGCTAATGAAAGCTCAATCATGTACTACTATTAAGGGGGGGGGGGGGGGGGGGTAATTTATACCTTAACAATACTTACACATGTACGTTCGAAGAACGTCCAATCCATCAGCCTATTGCAGTCCTCTGCTCTCCTAACGTCGGTCATGGCACCCGCTCCACCTTCCGCACTCAGTCTATCCCAGATATCTTCCTCAGGTCGTCAGTCCATCTGGCTGGGGAGTGTCTTACCTTCCGTTTACCGATTCGCAGTTTCCACTCTAGGACCCGTTTGCTCCAACGGCCATAAGTCCTTCGGCAGATGTGGCTAGCCCATTGCCACTTCAACATGTTTATTTTGCAAACTACGTCCGTAACTTTGGTTCTTTGTCGGATGACCTCATTACGAATTTTATATTTCAAAGAAACCCAAGCATAGTTCGCTCCATAGCCCGCTGCGTGACTTTAAACTTATGGACTAAACCAAATAGCATACGGTGCCGAGACGTGGATATTGGCCGCTAGTGTCAACGTCTCAGCACCGTATGTCATGGCAGGTAGGATACACTGGTCGAAGACCTTCGTTTTCAGGCATTGCGGCAAGGGTATGAGAAAACTTCTACAACAGGATGTTTCTAGTGATTTATTTCTAAAAGTTGTTTCTACTGAGCTGTATAGCCTGCCCAGGGTAGATATTTTCCTGAACAACTTAGAGCGTCAACCCTTCGAAGTCAATCCGTCTGGGTGCGACTTGTTCATGAACATAACCTTGGTTTTGTCCAAGTTCCAAGACCGTCGCGTCAAAATTCTCTATTTAGGATGTGCAGTATCTGCTACTAGAACGATGTCATCGGCAAACCGAAGGTATGAGAGGTACTCGCCGTATCAACCGTCTAGTCCAAGGGTCGGCACCCTTTTGAAACGGAAGAGCCAAAAGTTACAATTTACAAAATTTCACAGGTTTTAAAGAGTCAGTTAAACTTTACGTTTCAATATTATATTATTTTATATTGTATTTGCTTTTACAAGGTGTACCAGACAATGGAACACTTACTTATATCACTGAAAGGAAATAACTTAAATGACTCTAGCATAAAGTTATTAAAAGATTTTTTCGTTTTCGCAGTTGGTTTTTAGGGATTTTCTTAGCTACGGAATAAAAATTTATAAAAAAAAAACTACGATTTAAAAACATTGAAAAACTTTACTTTCGAGAGTTTCTCTAAATTTTATCAGGATCCCATCATCAGATCCTGATTTGACATGGGACCACCCTATCTAACAAAAAAAATCATCAAAATCGGTTCATAAATAACGGAGTGAGGGCTGAACATACTGGATATTAAGAAATATACAGGGTGTAAGAAATACCGTACCGAATTTGGAAATAGTGTATTCAGACCATAATTCTGAGTCATAAATCATTGGAATTTTCTGCCGGAAAATTCCTCATTTTTTTTATAATATTACATTTTGTTGGTTAAAAATGTTATCACAATGAATAGACAGAACATTTTGCCGAAAAAAAATAATAAATACCCCTTACGGCCAAGAACTGCAATGTAATCAATTAAACAAAATTGCATACAATCAGCTGCTTCGACGGCGCCGAACACTGAAGGTCATTCACCGTACCGCACAAAAAGAATACCGCGTACATTGCGTAGCGTCAAATGAAACTAATGACTATAAATCCTTAATCTCTCATTTTTATGATGAACTGACTTTTCTATTGTGATGAGTATAAACAGGAAGAGGTTTTTGTAAGTTTCAAACTTACATGCTTTAGGTAAATATATACGGTCAAATTGAGAAAGTCCTCTTTTTTTCATAGGTTAAAAAGTGTCAAATGTTTCATTCATTACCTTCGCGATCCACCAGATAGTATAATCCCAGGGGATTGCAATAATAAGATACCAAGCCATGAAAACGTTCGCCCTTTCCTGACTTTAGTATCTTCTTTTTATTGCCAATTTCATTTTGTAATTTTGCGCTAAAAACTCAATAAAAAGCATTTTTAATCGTTTAAACAGTATTATATTGTCAGGTAAGCCGTTTAAACTTTATTAACAGGTTTCTCAACAGTAATAAAGGCAGCATTATCAGCGGCTTTAAAACCAAATTTCGCAAATATTGCCAAAGGCTTCTCATTCCCATCCACGACGTAGCCAAAAATATCAATATCGTCTTTCAACAAGTCGTTCACAACGCACTGCATTAAGTACTGTCCGTATCCGCGTCGTCTGCATTTCTCCTCACAGAACAAATGACATAAACAGTTATACTCGTTGATAAAAATCCAAGCCAATAACTCGTCGGTATCAGACGAATATAGACCATAAGACAATCCGTTTGAGGCCAAGGTTGCAAAGTACATATATGAATTTGGATATTTGAAAGGCCAAGTATCGTCTACTCGTTGAATGTGTTCAGGTTTCACCGATTTCATTATTGTTTTGTCTGGAAGCCTTAAAAACAAATATATTTTTTTAAAGTGGATTGTCACGAGTGCGTTGCCAATTCTGTCAGTGGAATTAATATTATGTAAATATAACATGTATTACTGTTAAAAGTTGAAATGCTGTTACATCTAATTAGTTATAGTTTATTTAATAAAAACCGCAAATTAGTCATTGGTCCAAAAAAGTTGCAGCGACCCTAGTTGTAGCCAATGTTTTTGAATGAATCGACCACACAAAGATTTAGCCATGAATGTACAGGATATCCTCAGTAGGTAATCGGTTTAATCAATTATTATTATTCAATTATTATTGAACGTAACTTTTTAGCCACCAGTACCAGCTAGGTAAAAAAAGGTGAAAATTCTTCGGGCTTTAGCCGTGATTTATGAAGACCATGCAAGCATTTTCGTGGTCATGCATGCAACACTTGCAAATTAGCAGCAGATCACGTTGGTTTGAAACCATCACACTAACTAAAATTTAATCTACTTATTAAAAATCACTAACTTAAAATCCGTGAATGGCTCTGTAGTGCCTGCTAAGTGATACATTTTGGCCGTAGTCATCACAAAGAACCTCTCGAACTGCATCACATCGTGCACTCTCTTTAACACTGGTAAAGTTAAAGAGTCGAACTTCGCCGGCTTGTTCCAGTCTATCAGTCTGGTCTTTAACAATGCCATCTCTATTTCACTTGTATCTTCGGTAAAAGAGAATATTACGACGTTTTGATAATCCTGAAATTTAGGCAGTATATAAGATAGATTTTAGCCACGATCCACGAGCCACGATAAAATTGGAGCTAGAAACGTAAATAGCTTAGCTTTCGCCTAAAGTATTTTAGGCTATTCGCTGTTTCGTGACTATATACGAGGGGCGATCAAAAAGTAATGATAATGAGTATAATAAAACAACGATTCTAGTTTAAATTTAATTTATTTTTCTACATAGTCTCCTAACAAGTCGATACATTTAGTCCAACGTTTCTCTAAGCCTAAAATACCCTTTAAAAAAAAATCTTTATCTTGGCTCTCCCAAAATGCCTCTACAGCAGCCATAACCTCGCTATCATCCTCAAATTTCTTGCCCCTGAGGTGTTCCTTGAGCCGAGGAAACAAATAAAAGTCGCTGGGGGCTAAATCTGGAGAATAGGGTGGGTGTTCGACCAGTTCGAAGCCTGCTTCTCGAATGGCAGCCGTCGCAACTTCGGCTTTGTGTGCAGGTGCGTTGTCCTGATGAAACAGGACTTTCGCTCGGAGTTTGTCTTTTTTCCTTTATGGCTTCTCGCAGTCGTCTTATTTGATCAGCGTAGTAGGAGCCCGTTATAGTAGCTCCCTTTTCCAGGTAATCAACCATTATGATTCCCTCAGCATCCCAAAAAACGGACGCCATAACCTTGCCCGCCGAGCTCGAGACTTTGAACTTCTTCGGCGTCGGTGAGGATGGCCTTTTCCAAGTCATCGATTGTTGTTTGGTCTCAGGATCAAAATGATGGATCCATGTTTCGTCCATGGTCACAAATCGAGACAAAAAATTTTCTTGGTCAGCCTGGAACTTTGCAAGATTGGCTCTTGAAATGTCAACTCGCTTTTTCTTTTGTTCGTCCGTTAACATTCTCGGTACCCAACGCGCGGAGACCTTCTTCATATTCATTTTGCCGGTCAAAATGCTTTGGATGCTGCCATATGAGATCCCTGTGACCTCAGCTAAATGTCTGATGGTTACTCTTCGGTCTGCTAATACGATATCTTCGACTTTTTTCACGATTTCCTCAGTGAGGGACGAGGTTGGGCGTCCCTCGCGATGTTCATCTTCTGTGGATGTTCTACCCAGCTTAAACTCTTTGCACCACCGTGCCACCGTAGAATATGGAGGAGCAGAGTCCCCCAGTGTCTCCACCAAATCAGCGTGTATCTCTTTGGTAGACATTTTTTTCAAACAGAGGTACTTGATGACGCATCTCACTTGGTGTTTCTCCATTTTCGTGTTGTCGCTCCGACTGCTGGTATTCAAATGAATGTAGCTCCTCCAAATGATGTCCTATTTATACAATTTTTTAGGTGGGAAGTAGTGAAGGACCGAAGAAGTGAAAACAATTTTTTTTGGATTTTTATCTTTATTAGAAATACCCGTTTATCATTACTTTTTGATCACCCCTCGTAGTAAATGATATTTCTATGTGTAGGTGGATTCTCTAAGGGGTTTATTAAAGAAATACGGTTTTACTCACGTTTGTATTTCGGGGTTGCCCGACTAGTTTCTGACCCGACGGGGGCCCTTTTTCAAGGAGTGAAGCCTCCTGCGAAATAGAGTATCAATATCAATCAAATTTTCTAATCTTAAATGTTTTAAATAATTGGATTATAAAAAAAATATGACTCAAGAAAATCTTCTCTTTATATTTTCTTTTATATACAGGGTGTAAGTGACACCGTAACGAATCCTGAAATAGTGTATTCAGACCATCATTCTGAGTGGAAAATCATTGGAAATTTATGCGGGAAAATTCGTAATCTTTTTTTTGACGTGACAACGTCTTATAAATTGGTTTGCCGGGTGACACGTCAAGAAACTGCGTTACGCTCCGCTCACGTTATGCGCTCACAATGAGAGCGAGTGTCAGTGCGAGATTCTTTGTATAAATTAATGTTTTAAATATAATTCTTTGTATAAATAAATGTTTTAAATTGTTACTATTATTTCATCCTTCTTCCTACTATACGAATGAATATTCACATTAAAATTATTTTACCACTCAAAGTCGTTGTCACGTAAAACTTTCGCCCGTATACTGACTTTACAGGCAACCAATTTTTTATTTTCTTGCTTAAAAGTGATATCACAATGAGTAAACAGAACATTTCACCGAAAAAAACAGTAAATACCCCATACGGCCAAAAACTGCAATGTAAAACATTTATGCAATCAGTTGCTTCGACGGCACCGTGCGCTCAACGTACCGCACACGTACGCGTGTCGCGTTACATTGCGTAGTTCAAAATCAAACTAATGACTGTAAATCCTTAATCTCGCATTTTTATGATGAACTGACTTTTGCATTCTGATAAGTATCCCAAGAAAGACGTTTTTGTAAATTATTTGAGCCGGTGTTACTTACACGCTGTATAAAAGCTGTACCTACCTGTACCAATATTTTGTTTTCAGGGTAGGACGTAAAAAACTTGGTAGCGAGAACAGAACAAAAGGTAAGCATTCTTGGTTGGTTGGTTCTTGCAAGTGTTGTGTTGTTGATTACCTGATTCATAATTATTATTCCAGAATATTGATTAATAAATCTCTTTTGTGTTGATTTTATTGAAATGTAAATAAATATTATGACTTGACACTTGTTTTCATTTAATAACTCATTGGAGTGTTTTTATAGCTCATTGTAAATTACCCGGTTATTGTACACCATATCTATAGTTCATTGTTGATTTCTCATTTTACAATAAAACATCACAATAAAATAATCTTTGTAGCTCCTAAACACATCGACATTATAGATTTTAATAAACAGAATTAAAAAGTTCAGTAAATTATCTAAAATTTGGTATATAAAAGATAGTCATAGCCAGTGGCGTAACTATACCATCTAAGGCCTGTGGCTAATTCATCGGATGGCGCCCTCCCTTAGGGTGCTTATACACATCAATCGATGATAGAATAGAACAGTTTTCGTCGATCATGAGACATTACCACACCAATCGATCTGAAAAATCCACCACACTAATTAATCAAAGTCAATCGATGGCATCGATGCCATTGCATTTTTATTACCAATTGGTGTGCTGGACCCTTAATGTAACATTACATTCCTAGTCTCATTTGAGACTTTAAAATTTATTTTTATAAATCACTATATAATTAAAGTGACAGAGTTCACCACATTAGACTATCTTATGCAAAATAGATGTTTTAATGAATAACAATATATCATTAGCCTATATCCCACTAACATTACTTTGTAAATTTAAGTTTAGGTAGGTACTTTCTTCAATTTCAAGGTGTTAAATAAAGTAGGTACTTACCTACATTTATTATCATTATAAATGCGATCAAGGCCCTAAACTGTCTACTGGATGTGTTACCTCTAGCCTTGTCAGCTTTTTATTAGTGCAAACCCCAATTTTGTTGAGCAGATTCTTTATATCAAATAGTTTACCTCTATGTACCTACCTACCAATTTCTATGATCATGGTACTTTCGTTTTAAGGATACGAAACTGCAAACTTAAGACAGAGAGAACTAAAACCTCAACTGGCAAGGTTCCTGCCATAGGCTATATTTTAAACTGTTCTTCAATATATTTCGGTCGTATGCCCGGAAAGGTGCGAAAACTCGCGTTTGAATGAGCAGGAACATTTTCCTTGGAAAACGTCCTCCTTCATTGCTTTTGCCATGAATCGAGGAACTGGAGCTGACTGGTACACTGGATTTATAAAAAGGAACGCTAATTACATCAATTATATTTAACAAATATAATATGAATGAATTTTCGCTAAGCTCATTGAAACTCTACTAAAACAAATTAACACCATTTAGAATCTGGAACATGGACGAGACTGAAGTATCGACTGATAGTAGTGCAAAAAGGTGCAAATTCTCGTCTCAAGTCAAATGTTTAGAAACAGGTAATGCAGTAACTTATTTGTGTCCCAACTATGAGTCAAATGAAGAAATTAGTGATAAATAAGAATGGAGAGTGCTAAAATTAATTACGCCTGACTAACCTTAATTATAATTTAACTAAATAAAAAAAGTTCATCTATAAAAACCTAACTGGTCCAGTAATGTTTGTACCAGTATTATTTTGTGCTTTTTTTTAAGTTTAGTTGTGCAAAGAATAAATATTACATATATTTAAGAAAACCTATATTATTCAGACAGAATAATGTAATAACCACTGAAGCGGAACAATTTGCTTATATATAGAACAATATGCTTAAATAGGTGTAATAACTCGCCCAAAAGCGGGCCTGAATATTCCGCTCTGAACTGATTATTTCTGACCTTATTTCTATGAAAAAAAACTATTGAGATAGTAGTGACTATAATATTAAAATACCTGAAAAACTTCCGATCAATATTTGCACATGTTGAAAATGAATCCCTTAGTTTTATTATACAACTTCGTGTTATTTGAAAATCGAAACTTCCAGCCCCGTCCTTCTAGGTACCTACTAAGTTAGTAACAGTGGCGTAACAATAGGCTGGCAGAGCGGGCATAACGCCACGGGCCCATCGCCCTAGGAGGCCCCAAGGCCCTGGACGCAGGAGGCACCAAGAGAGTCGCTTTTGTACAATCTGTTAACATTTCAAGCGTCTATTGCCATAATGTTATTATTATATATATATAATTGAGCAAAAAACAAGTTTTTGTGTGCGTGTGTGTGTGCGCAGGGCGCGGGCGGATTTATATATTTCGTCGAATTGAGAATCTCGTCGTTTTTAAAGTCAGTTACAAGTAGTCCATCAGCCATAGTTTTTTAAAATTTACATAATCTATAGTGTATTCGATCGCGTTTCTGTGCAATGAAAGAAATTGTCACTTTAATTAGTGATTTATAAAAATAAACCAACAAGTCTTATTAGATTAAGGGTGCCAGCACACCAATCGATCGACTTCGATTGATTTGACTTTTTTAAACCGATTGGTGTGGTTATAACAGTAACTCTATCGGCAATCGATGTGTGTGGTGGCCCTAAGGAAGGTCCCCATCCAACGAATTAGCCACGGGCCTCAGATGGTATAGTTACACCACTGGTTAGTAATATGACTATTTCTATTAACACCCGGTTCTAATAACTCATCTCTCTATTTATTATTAGTAGTTGAAATGTCTACCATTTGTAAGTATGGACATATTCTGCTATTATATTAAACAAGTCCGATAAAACGTATATTATTATATTCCTTATATTTAAATGGGTACTCCCTTTCCTTCCCTTCTTACCAACATTACAATATATTTCCAACTTTCTCATCATTAATTCTCAACGATCCCGGTTGAGCAAATTATAGTTGGGACCGTACTGAGGCATAGGTAGGTACCTCTGCCTACCCCCAAGGGAATAGAGGCGTGAGTGGATGCATGTTATCTAGTACATGATGTCATTTACTTATGTATTTTGCTATTACATTTTATTTAAAAATGCCTAATAATTCAGCAATTAGCCAAGGCGAAAGCCACTTAAGTGGACGATTTGAGTTTTAAGATAGACGGTAGTAAGTAGATCGATGTCTTCGTTAACCTAAAGATTTGAATTAAGATACCAACTTAACTAATTAAGATACCAACGTAATTAAAACCTGCTAAATATTCCTTGAAAACATTTATACTATAATTTTAAAATGTTCCAATTTTGCACTAAAATGCTGACTACTGGAGTTTTTACCCGAGGGTACACCCACCCAGGGTACGTCAGCTTCTTATTGCAAACCACATTACTGATTAACATTAATTTATTCTTTATATGAAATAGTTACCTTCGTGTTAATAGCAACAAATCCATTTTCAATGTTCCCATATGGACAATAAACTTTGAACTTGAAAGTTTCTCTTAAACCCGGGTACTTGGAGTAAACGTGTAATGTGTAGTATCCAGGCGCGTTTAATGGCCACAACAGCTTCAATTTCTCTTGCAAAAGCGGCCATTGTTCTAATGGTAATTCCTCTAAAATTTCCATTATACACGATAATCCAAAGTATGATAATATGTGAGAATCAAATGCAACTGTCGACACAATGTTATATACTGTGCTAGAGTTTATTCGAATATAAAGGTTGGTACTAAAAACAGGTTCTAATAGTGATTATAAAAACATTTTATCTGAAAAAAGAAACTTAGAACATTATTGAGTGTATTTTGTAATTATCTTATTGTTTGCATATGTATTAGTTGCAATGATTAAAGTTTATTTATACTCGTATTTCATTACCTAGCGGGCTAATTAGATTGACTCTATTTTCTGTTTCCCACCCAACCCATTTGCTGAAAAATGCACATCATCGGACTACTAGGTAATATAATTTCGAGGACATTTGAGGATCACACAATTTTTTGTCCCGTGCGGGCATCTAACCATCTACACTCGGCGCGGCGTAGTGGTGAGACGACCACTTTAACCATTACGCCTGGTCGAACCACGGGAAATAAACGCATTAGTAGATTCGGATTAGATAAATATTTTTTAAATATAGAATAGTAGCGCCGTGGGGCATATATTACTGTTAACCTCTCCAGCTAAGTAAGTTCAGGTCGTAGGTTTGCGGTGGTCCCAGGAGTTCGCGGACTTCCGCGGGGCCTGTACTCGTCGTCCGGAGGTCCTACACCCACAGCCGGCGGTGTCACCGCGCGGAGGGGGTGGAGGACCTGCTTCATGAGGATTAGCGAGAAGCACGGAAAACTCTGAAGCTGGCCATTAGCCACGCCAAAGAGGAGAAGAGAAAAGAGATGCTGGAGGGTCTCGATCGTGACCCCTGGTCAAATGTGACTTGTATAATAACACTAAAGTATAATAATAATTATGTATATCTATCATTATGGTTGACGGTAAAAATATACACACAAACAAAAAAAACATACATAAAAAGATTAATGGGGTTGCTATAACGCAAGACAGAACAACATACAATAAATTAGCGTTGCAAAAGTTTGCCATTGTGCTTTATTCATTGTCAGCACGTGTCGTGATGTGACTCTGGGAACTGGACACGTTTAACTTAAAACTAAGGGGAAAATTATTTGAGATGAGGGCTATCCTAGGTATAAATACAAATAAGGAATAGTAACAAATTTTATTCAAGTTTCATTATATATATATATACATTATATTATTAAATTTCCATGAAAAGTTCGAATTAAAAAACACTACTGCGTAGTTAGTGGTGGTTTTCTTCGGAAACATCGCTAGAACTTAGAAGTATACTCTACTAACAGCACCCCGCGGTTTTACCCGCGTAAGTCTCGATCCCGTGTGAATATTTGGATAAAAAGCAGCAGCTATCTACATACCAAGTTTCATCGCAATCGGTTCAGCAGTTTTTTCGTGAAAGAGTAACAAACATCCATACATCCATACATCCTCACAAACATTCACATTTATAATATTAGTAGGATGTATATAATATTTTATAATTTATAGAACCTCTTTTAATAGGTCGTTCCGAAGTGACCAATAGCTCTTTCACACAACCATGAAGCTATTTGATGACTTTTTTTCATTTAGATTATCATACATGAACGTATTCAATTCGTTGTAGTGATGATGCCCTCGTACTCTGGGTACAACTGGAAGAGTTTGCTTAAAATTATTTACACCATCCATTGACCGCTCGTTCTGTCTTACATATTTCTATCCCTTACCGTTTGCCCCAAGTACACGTCTTGTCTAGGGTTGCCACCCTTACTATAATATAGTATCGTATATATATTTGTATGTATAGTATATTTATTATAGAATTTATAGAACAATAATACAGTACGTGAAATCCTATATTTTAAGTGTCGCCATTTTAACTGTAACTGGAACACACACTTAACTACTCAACCGATCATCATTAAACTTTGATTACACGTTGTCAATAGTATAGAACAAGAAATAGGGTAGGTGCCCACCATCCAGAAAAAAAATCTGTTCTCGAGGGATGGAAAAATTTGTAGGTAGGTAGTATTTTTTTTTCTGAATTTTCTAAGTGCTATATCTTCTGCAAATTAAAAAACATACTATATTATACTATATAAGGTGGCAACCCTTGTCTTGTTCCATATTATTAAACTAGTTTTGTAGAACCTTGCTTTAACATTATTCCTTGAAACATTACAAACCGGATTTCTGAGTGAAAACTACTAACCTACTTTTCATTAAATTTGTAAAGATATAAGTAATGTAATTACGTCACATAATTTACGTATGCATAGTGAAAAAAAATATCTAAGTTAACTCAATTATTTATATTGAGATTAATTGCAGTATATGTATTCCTGTTTTGTAATAAAAACTTTTAACTGATAATCATTACAAAACAACGCCATTTACTACCGTAACACTATATTATAAGAAGACAGAAGTTTTAAGCGTTGTTTTTAATTATTTAGAACCTATTTAAAATAAAACCAATTACTTGTAAAAACCTTGCAGCTTTTCGTGAAAATGTTTTTTTTTCGTTTATTGTTTTCAATATTATTTATCATGCTATAAAACAATGTGTAAAATTATTATTTTTTAGTAACTTGTAATGTTTTTCTTAAAATTCTGAAATTTATTTGCGATTTACACCGCCCGCCCCGGCCTCGGCACGTGTGCAATTTAGAGTTGTAATTTTATATTGGAGTCGAGTCTTCTCCGTGTTTTTTTTTGTGTGTGACTGCCTTAAATGTATAGGCAATAATAACGACTTTCCTAAGATGTTACTTCATACTACTGATGTTCCGGATATTTGTATCCGTATCCGCGGATATCTAGGGTAGAATAACGATCTGTATCCGTATACGCATCCGTTACTTATTGGCGGATCTTAACCAGATCTTTTACATTGATTGATTGTGATTTACTTTGAGCAAAACAAAAAAAAAAAATTATGATTACTAGCAGTAAGGACAGGTATATTAAGCCAAAGAAAAGCGAAATTAATCTTAGATCACGCATATGTAATGTCATTTCTGCGCATATACAATAATTTAATAAAGCTTACAGATTAAAGATTTTTCTATATAAATGTTGGCTGTTTATTGACTTAAATGAAAAAAAGCGTTCAAACTTCTTCAATTATTTCCACAACACCAGGCTAAGTATGTTGCTTTCTTGACCTTTTTTTCTTGCCAAATTAGGCGCCAACGACTGTACAAGCCGAATGTAAGAAAAGTAACAACAAAGCAGTTGATTTGTAAATTGTTAAGATCAAAACAAATACTTGTAAAATGAATAATCTTTATTAAAAGATTCTTAATGTCCAGCAGAACTACATTGGAGATTATAGAGTTAACTATATGTGTAGTAGTACTAAAAATAAAAATACATATCATTACTGTCGAAATTGTTGTAAAATGATTGTATTAGACCAGGGTCAGTAGTAGCCTCTACCACGACCTCTTGGCCCACCTCTACCTTGGCCTCGTCCTCCTCTGCCACGGAAGTTGTTACCAAACTGCTGATTCATATTTCGATTATCATGGACTCGGTTATTCATAAAGTTTGGTCTTGGACCCTGATTATATGAGCCACTTGATCCAAAATTATCGGATCCACCAAGCAAGGGTCTAATGGGCGGACCCCTATTATCTGTACAATCACCTAAGTTCAATGGTACATTATTCGGTCTCGCATTCCACTGATTTCCTTGGGTGCCTTGATCGAAAATTTCATTTTGTTGTTGAATGCCTTGGTTAAAATTATCATTGGAAGATTGATTACCTTGATGAAAATGCTCATTTTCTTGTTGATTCCCTTGGTTAAAACGATTATTTGGGGGTTGATTCCCTGAGTTAAAACGATCTGGCAGTGGTTGATTACTTTGATTGAAGCGCTCGTTAGGCAATAGACTGTTTTGATTGAACCGATCATTGGGCTGTTGATTGCCATAGTTATAACGATCACTCGGCGGTTGGTTCCCATGGTTGAAACGATCATTGGGTGATTGATTCGCTTGGTTGAATCGATCATTGGGCGGTTGATTCCCTTGGTTGAAACGATCGTTTGGTGGTGGATTGCCTTGGTTGAATCGATCATTGGGCGGTTGATTCCCCTGATTGAAACGATCGTTTGGTAGTTGATTCCCTTGATTGAATCGATCATTGGGCGGTTGATTCCCTTGGTTGAAACGATCGTTTGGTGGTTGATTCCCTTGGTTAAATCGATCATTAGGCGGTTGATTCCCTTGGTTGAAGCGATCGTTTGGTGGTTGATTCCCTTGGTTGAAGCGATCATTTGTCGGTTCATTGCCATGGTTGAAACGATCATTGGGCGGTTGATTGCCTTGGTTAAAACTGATCGTCGTCGGTAGGTTGACCTGGTTTAGACGATCAGGCGGTTGGTTGGCTTGGTTGACCTGGTTTAAACGATCGGGTGGATGGTTACCTTGGTTGACGCGATCACCTGGCGGTACATTACCTTGGTTAAAAGCGTCATTTAACGGCACATTACCTTGTTTGAAGCGATCATTCCCTAATTGATTTCCTTGGCTTGTGTTATCCATTAGGTTATGTTGTGGATTTCTCAGTAATGGTGCTGTTTGAGGGTTTAACACTGTCTCTTGAGAAACCATTGGGACCTCAGGCAAGTCTCCAAATGATCTAGGTTGAATATTACTGGAAACTACTTCTGGAGGCTGTACTATCGGGGCAGGCGTAGGTTTCGCTGTGGATTTTAATGAAGCCTGGACTAAAGCAAAGAGGTCGCTGGCTGAAGATAAGTTTCTTGTAATGTCCATAATTGAACTAATACTCGCACTGGCTGAACCCGAAGCCAGTGCTTTGGGGGACAACTCAGTTTTACTCAATGGTTTGGTCTCCTCCAATGACTTCTTTACTATTTCCATTTCTTGGCGTATTTGATCTTCTTTCACCTTTTGTGTAGCAGATTTAAATACCTGGCAAACAAAATTTACATAATTAAGTTCCCACAGTGTATAACAATGTATACTTTATATAACCATTCACCAGAGGGACAGTA